>JACYXH010000511.1:360000-510000 GCA_026745465.1 Lota lota
TTCGTCCTGGTGGTGGACCGACGCCTGGACAGATGGGCCGCTGTGAAGGCCACCCTGCTCCGCATCGCTGTAAGACCCCCGTCCCTCAGTCTGTGTGTGTGTGTGTGTGTGTGTGTGTGTGTGTGTGTGTGTGTGTGTGTGTGTGTGTGTGTGTGTGTGTGTGTGTGTGTGTGTGTGTGTGTGTGTGTGTGTGTGTGTGTGTGTGTGTTCCTTTGTGTGTTCCTGTGTGTGTGTGTTCCTGTGTGTATGTGTTCCTGTGTGTGTGTTCCTGTGTGTTCCTGTGTGTGTGTGTGTGTGTGTGTGTGTGTTCCTGTGTGTGTGTGTGTGTGTTCCTGTGCGCGTGTGTGTGCGTGCGTGCATGCGCGTGTCTGTAAGAAAGAGGGTAAGACGTGTGTGTGTGTGTGTGTGCATGCATGCACGTGTGTAAGAAAGAGAGGGTAAGACAGTGAAGCCCAGACCATATTTATTCGTGAACTATTTTATTTCCCCCTTTCTGTGAGATGCCTGATATATTTCCGTTGAGAGAAAATGAGAGCTAGAGGTATCTTTGTGCTGGAGGGATACCTTGGGTAAAAACGCAGGACACTTATTCATACAATACAGTAAAAAGAGTAAAACCCTTTTTCATACATTTGACCCAACAATGTAATGGATAGTTAGATAGATTAGATTAGAGACCTCGGAGCAGAACAACTAACTAACTAACTGAGGAGCCGTTTCTCTATTCCTTCACCTCTTCAATGAGTGACTTCCTGCAGAAGATGTGAATGCGAGTGTGGTGTCTGCGCTCCCGTTTGCCCATGGGGTCACGGGCACACTCGTTCAAGCCGTTTGTTGTTGTTGTTGTTGTTGTTGTTGTTTGCGCGTCCTTTAAGTGGTTGGAGTGTAAACGCCCTTACGATCCTTGGACCCGGGACAAGTGACCACAGCACTGACTGGCGGTCAGTGCACCGATGCACCGATGCACCGATGCACCGATGCACCGATGCACTGGTGGTCAGTCACAGTGGACGCAGCGAGGCGGAAGAGAGATGTAAATAGCGCAGCGCGACAGAAGAGCCCACTGGCCCCTGGGTTTGTGTGTTGTTGTGAGAATGGTGTGTGTTCCCCTCCACCCATTAGTCTGATGTGATGTGATGCCACGTCGGCCATTGTCATGTTGTGCGCCTGAGCCAGTGGCAGCGTTTCCGTTTGGTTGCTAGCCTAGTTCTTCGCCTGTCGTAAACGGTTTCTATAGCAACGGCGTGGATAAATATGCTATTTCTTTATTTTTTTAAATGGTTGTTTAAAGGACAATGCTGCATGCAGGGAAATGTTTAATGTTTCGCCAGCGTGAAGGAGAGTCATGAAGTGATTGTCAAAATGAAGAAATGATTCATTAACATGGCAGGCATTGTTGGTTAATTGGTTAGTTGTTAATTGATTGTGACCCACGATGCTCTTAAGTACAGCAGCTTACTGCTACAAAGTGGACTGGGTTTAAATAGGCTCTTCTTTGTAGAGCTGCTGTTTATAGGAGAACGTTGCATGCAGGGAAATGTTCAGCGACACAATATATCAATATCACTTTTTACGAGCGACTGGAACGCCAATCAGATTGCAGGGAAGGCGGGATTAATTGGAAATCTTGTCTCAGTGTCTGTGGACTGGTAAAGCCGTGGTTATAGAGCACTGAGCAATGAGGGATAACCTCAGCACGATCTGGTGCCTAGAACAATCTTAAAACCCCTCTCGTGTGACTGTTTAGCAAAGAAAGATGAATTTATGTTATGTTTTCTTTATAATACAACAATAGTAGATATTGCTGTCCCTGCATGTGATTTCCATGTTCCATTACTCTTTCTAAACCTGAAGGAGGTAAATATAAATATAAATATTTGTTTGGCCAGACTTTCAGAAATGTACATGTAAATATGTCCTCATGCAATTAACATTGCATTTACATTTTTAAACATGGCCCAAGATTTTTCACATCTGCTCAGAATGTGCTCTTTGTGCATCACGTTGACTAATCATGGCTAATGGATGCAGATATATGCTAATGTTTGCTAATTGGACACTAATTAGCTTTGGGAATCATGTTTTTTTGTGGCGATTTCCAGATAGAACCTGCATCACAGTGATGGGAGCTACAGTTTGTGCTAATTTCCCTCCCTTGTTAGTTCAGTTTGGTATGCCCATGACACACACACACACACACACACACACACACACACACACACACACACACACACACACACACACACACACACACCTGTGCAATGCCACCATCCCGTGTGTGTGTGTGTGTGTGTGTGTGTGTGTGTGTGTGTGTGTGTGTGTGTGTGTGTGTGTGTGTGTGTGTGTGTGTGTGTGTGTGTGTGTGTGTGTGTGTGTGTGTGTGTGTGTGTGTGCGCGCGCCTTTTGTTTCCTTGTCGTTTTGGTTGTCTGGTGAAATGCATTTCTGAAAATGGCTGATCATTGACATCAGTCCTAATGTGTTACTTGAGACCCCATGTCCTCCGTCACCCCCCTCCCCAACACACACACACACCGTCTGTTTTCAGGGCTGTCCATTGGTTAGATTGCATCTCTGCAATGACCAAGATCAATATTGAGTGATTCATTACCAGAGAGAGTGTATTCTGTTAAGCGTCTGCGGGGAAAGTGTGTGTGTGTGTGTGTGTGTGTGTGTGTGTGTGAACCAGCGTGATGTTGCAGCCTGACAGGCCCCTCCTCCCCTATTCATTCATCTCTCTCTCTTGCTCTCTCTCTCGCTCGCCCCTTACCCCCACCTTTCTTTTTTGTCTCTCACCTCCTGTGTGTGTGCATGTGTGTGTGTGAACTGTTACACACCAGAACCACACACATGTTGGCCCTCATCTCTCAGCCCTGAGGGGAGCAGGTGGCGATTAAAGTGTGTGTGTGTGTGTGTGTGTGTGTGTGTGTGTGTGTGTGTGTGTGTGTGTGTGTGTGTGTGTGTGTGTGTGTGTGTGTGTGTGTGTGTGTGTGTGTGTCCATTCTTATCCTTTTGTGTGTGAGATGGCGAATGTCCTTGAGAGCACACTCACTTCCTGTCCACTCACTTCCTGTCCATCGCCCAATGGCGCGTGTCTCTCCGCGGTGAGGAACCTCCGCTCTCTCGGGTTTCACCAATACTTCACCGGACGTTAATCACAAATGAAATGGGGATGGGCCTGCATGTTCCTCCCTCATAAAGCGCTGCTTATCTCTTAATTTACCCCATCGGGGGTCCAGACGTCCTGCTAGGGGACAGCAGAACTCCTGGGGGGAGGCGGCACAGAGCCTGGGCAGGAAGCTAAGAACTGCAGGGGGGCGGAGCTACGCCTTGCTTCCTGTTTCGTGGGGAGATATTCCACTGAAGAAAACTCCTTCATTTGAATAAGTGTGTTTCTCCAGTGGCTAGTTTGCACAGCGTTGATTTGAAACCTTCACCTTTGTTTTGTCCCCGCCTCCAGTGAGATGATTGGTGCAAAACAAATATGAGGTGAAGGAAAGTGTTCACCCAGATGTTCACCCAGACGTTCACCCAGATGTGTGTCTGCCGTCACACTTTAGATATGAATGTAAAGTCTGATCTGTGAGACCTCACCTGACTCCACTCGATATGTTGCTGCCACTCAGGCATCACAGCCCTCTCTCCATGTTTTGTCACCATGGCAACCCCCATGAAGGGGTACTTAGGGCTTTATAAGGATGACTGGGGAAGTGTGTGTGTGTGTGTGTGTGTGTGTGTGTGTGTGTGTGTGTCCTAGTGGGTCGACGTTCAGTCATTCATAATAAACCATATTATATGTATAAGTATTGTATGGACCTATGCTAGGGGAATGTTTGGTTTATTTTACACTAATAATTTCATTGGTAAAGACGTCAAATGCAATTCTAATGATCACAAATGTTAATTGTTTCTCTGCTCCCACACTGTGTTGAGCTGTTGCAGTATTCATTTCCAGGCCTTGCTGTTGCGTTTCTCTGCTGCAGATCTTTATTGATCTGTTGGTCCCAGACAGGGATCAGAGAGAGAGCTGTGAGCAAAGAGCAGAGAGCAGAGAGCTGTGAGCAGAGAGCTGTGACCAGAGAGCTGTGAGCAGAGAGCAGAGAGCTGTGAGCAGAGAGCAGAGAGCAGAGAGCTGTGAGCAGAGAGCTGTGAGCAGAGAGCAGAGAGCTGTGAGCAGAGAGCTGTGAGCAGAGAGCTGTGAGCAGAGAGCTGTGAGCAGAGAGCTGTGAGCAGAGAGCTGTGAGCAGAGAGCTGTGAGCAGAGAGCAGAGAGCTGTGAGCAGAGAGCAGAGAGCAGAGAGCTGTGAGCAGAGAGCTGTGAGCAGAGAGCTGTGAGCAGAGAGCAGAGAGCTGTGAGCAGAGAGCTGTGAGCAGAGAGCTGTGAGCAGAGAGCAGAGAGCTGTGAGCAGAGAGCAGAGAGCAGAGAGCTGTGAGCAGAGAGCTGTGAGCAGAGAGCTGTGAGCAGAGAGCAGAGAGCTGTGAGCAGAGAGCTGTGAGCAGAGAGCTGTGAGCAGAGAGCAGAGAGCTGTGAGCAGAGAGCAGAGAGCTGTGAGCAGAGAGCAGAGAGCTGTGAGCAGAGAGCAGAGAGCAGAGAGCTGTGAGCAGAGAGCTGTGAGCAGAGAGCAGAGAGCAGAGAGCTGTGAGCAGAGAGCAGAGAGCTGTGAGCAGAGAGCAGAGAGCTGTGAGCAGAGAGCTGTGAGCAGAGAGCTGTGAGCAGAGAGCAGAGAGCTGTGAGCAGAGAGCTGTGAGCAGAGAGCAGAGAGCTGTGAGCAGAGAGCAGAGAGCTGTGAGCTGTGAGCAGAGAGCTGTGAGCAGAGAGCTGTGAGCAGAGAGCTGTGAGCAGAGAGCTGTGAGCAGAGAGCAGAGAGCTGTGAGCAGAGAGCTGTGAGCAGAGAGCTGTGAGCAGAGAGCTGTGAGCAGAGAGCTGTGAGCAGAGAGCAGAGAGCAGAGAGCTGTGAGCAGAGAGCAGAGAGCTGTGAGCAGAGAGCAGAGAGCTGTGAGCAGAGAGCTGTGAGCAGAGAGCTGTGAGCAGAGAGCAGAGAGCAGAGAGCTGTGAGCAGAGAGCTGTGAGCAGAGAGCTGTGAGCAGAGAGCAGAGAGCTGTGAGCAGAGAGCAGAGAGCTGAGAGCAGAGAGCTGTGAGCAGAGAGCAGAGAGCTGTGAGCAGAGAGCAGAGAGCAGAGAGCAGAGAGCTGTGAGCAGAGAGCAGAGAGCTGTGAGCAGAGAGCAGAGAGCAGAGAGCTGTGAGCAGAGAGCAGAGAGCTGTGAGCAGAGAGCTGTGAGCAGAGAGCAGAGAGCTGTGAGCAGAGAGCTGTGAGCAGAGAGAGGGTAAATGTCCCTGTTTAAAAATACAAAAAGATCAGGATTGAAATAAAATATTCTTTTAAATGTATTAATTGTTTTGAGACTTTCTCTGTCTCCGTCTGTCTCTCTCCCTCTCTCTGTCTCTCTCTCTGTCTCTCTCTCTGTCTCTCTGTCTCCCTCTCTCTCTCCCTCTCTCTCCCTCTCTGTCTCTCTGTCTCCCTCTCTCTCTGTCTCTCTCTGTCTCTCTCTGTCTCTCTCTCTGTCTCCCTCTCCCTCTCTCTCTCTCCCTCTCTGTCTCTCTCCCTCCCTCCCTGTCTGTCTCCCTCCCTAACCCTGTCTGTCTGTCTGTCTCCCTCCCTAACCCTGTCTGTCTGTCTGTCTCCCTCCCTAACCCTGTCTGTCTGTCTGTCTCCCTCCCTGACCCTGTCTGTCTGTCTCCCTCCCTAACCCTGTCTGTCTGTCTGTCTCCCTGACCCTGTCTGTCTGTCTGTCTCCCTCCCTGACCCTGTCTGTCTGTCTGTCTCCCTCCCTAACCCTGTCTGTCTGTCTGTCTGTCTCCCTCCCTGACCCTGTCTGTCTGTCTGTCTCCCTCCCTAACCCTGTCTGTCTGTCTGTCTCCCTCCCTAACCCTGTCTGTCTGTCTCCCTCCCTAACCCTGTCTGTCTGTCTCCCTCCCTAACCCTGTCTGTCTGTCTCCCTCCCTAACCCTGTCTGTCTCCCTCCCTGACCCTGTCTGTCTGTCTGTCTCCCTCCCTGACCCTGTCTGTCTGTCTGTCTCCCTCCCTGACCCTGTCTGTCTGTCTCCCTCCCTGACCCTGTCTGTCTGTCTGTCTCCCTCCCTAACCCTGTCTGTCTGTCTCCCTCCCTGACCCTGTCTGTCTGTCTCCCTCCCTAACCCTGTCTGTCTCCCTCCCTGACCCTGTCTGTCTGTCTGTCTGTCTCCCTCCCTGACCCTGTCTGTCTGTCTGTCTCCCTCCCTGACCCTGTCTGTCTGTCTCCCTCCCTGACCCTGTCTGTCTCCCTCCCTGACCCTGTCTGTCTGTCTGTCTCCCTCCCTGACCCTGTCTGTCTGTCTCCCTCCCTGACCCTGTCTGTCTGTCTCCCTCCCTAACCCTGTCTGTCTGTCTGTCTCCCTGACCCTGTCTGTCTGTCTGTCTCCCTCCCTGACCCTGTCTGTCTGTCTGTCTCCCTCCCTAACCCTGTCTGTCTGTCTGTCTGTCTCCCTCCCTGACCCTGTCTGTCTGTCTGTCTCCCTCCCTAACCCTGTCTGTCTGTCTGTCTCCCTCCCTAACCCTGTCTGTCTGTCTCCCTCCCTAACCCTGTCCTGTCTGTCTGTCTCCCTCCCCTAACCCTGTCTGTCTGTCTCCCTCCCTAACCCTGTCTGTCTCCCTCCCTGACCCTGTCTGTCTGTCTGTCTCCCTCCCTGACCCTGTCTGTCTGTCTGTCTCCCTCCCTGACCCTGTCTGTCTGTCTCCCTCCCTGACCCTGTCTGTCTGTCTGTCTCCCTCCCTAACCTGTCTGTCTGTCTCCCTCCCTGACCCTGTCTGTCTGTCTCCCTCCCTAACCCTGTCTGTCTCCCTCCCTGACCCTGTCTGTCTGTCTGTCTGTCTCCCTCCCTGACCCTGTCTGTCTGACCCTGTGCTGTCTGTCTGTCCCTCCTGTCTGTCTTCCTCCCTCTGTCTTGTCTGTCGCCCTCCTCCCATGTGACCCTGTCAGTCTCCTCCCTGACCCTGTCTGTCTGTCTCCCTCCCTGACCCTGTCTGTCTGTCTGTCTCTCCCTCCCTGACCCTGTCTGTCTGTCTCCCTCCCCAACCTGTCTGCCTCCCCTGACCCTGTCTGTCTGTCTCCCTCCCTAACCCTTGTCTGTCTCCCTCCCTGACCCTGTTCTGTCTGTCTCCGCCCTCTGACTGTTACTCCCTCCCTGACCCTGTCTGTCTGTCTGTCTCTCCTCCTGACTGTCTCCCTCCCTGACCCTGTCTGTCTGTCTCCCTCCCTAACCCTGTCTGTCTCCTCCCTGACCCTGTCTGTCTGTCTGTCTCCCTCCCTGACCCTGTCTGTCTGTCTGCCTCCCTAACCCTGTCTGTCTGTCTCCCTCCCACGACCCTGTCTGTCTCCCTCCCTAACCCTGTCTGTCTCCCTCCCTGACCCTGTCTGTCTGTCTCCCTCCCTAACCCTGTCTGTCTCCCTCCCTGACCCTGTCTGTCTCCCTCCCTGACCCTGTCTGTCTCCCTCCCTAACCCTGTCTGTCTCCCTCCCTGACCCTGTCTGTCTGTCTGTCTCCCTCCCTGACCCTGTCTGTCTGTCTGTCTCCCTCCCTAACCCTGTCTGTCTGTCTCCCTGACCCTGTCTGTCTCCCTCCCTAACCCTGTCTGTCTCCCTCCCTGACCCTGTCTGTCTGTCTCCCTCCCTGACCCTGTCTGTCTCCCTCCCTGACCCTGTCTGTCTGTCTGTCTCCCTCCCTAACCCTGTCTCCCTCCCTGACCCTGTCTGTCTGTCTCCCTCCCTAACCCTGTCTCCCTCCCTGACCCAGGGCTCATTTCCTGGGAACGTGGTTCTGGTTCTGGTTCTGCGTCCGTCCACTCTGTTCCAGCGGACGCTGTCCGACTTCCTCTTCAAGGTCAACAGGGATGAGTTCAAGATGAAGGTGCTCCGTCCCCTAAGGCTCTCTTGTGTCCGTGAATGAGAACCAACTAAAGAGGGTCTCCCAAGAAGTGCTTTTACTTCGTGGGAGAGGGCTGACCTTAACGTTGTATTTCAAGCTAACGATGACGTAGCAACGTGTTCTTTACATGGACACGGTGAATGTGACATGGTGAAGGTGACACGGTGAATGACTGCGTCAATACAGCGCCTTTTCTAACCAGTGGCCACTCAAAGCGCTTTACAATATTGCCTAACATTCACCCGTTCACACACCCGTTCACCCGTTCATACGGACATTCACCCGTGCATACACATTCATACACACATTCACACACACATTCACCCATTCACACACACATTCACACACTGACGGCGGTGTCAGCCATGCAAGGTGACAGCCAGCTCGTCGGGAGCGGTCAGGGTGAGGCGTCTCGCTCAGGGACACCTCGGCACTCGGCTAGGAGGAGCCGGGGATCGAACTAGCAACCTTCCGGTTACCAGTCAAGCCACTCTACCTCCTGAGCCCCATGCTGTCCATCAACACATCCCAACTAGCGGTCTACGATGAATGTCTTAAACGATACATTTAAAGTCAAATGATTGTGCTGATTTGCTATCAAACGGACCAAAAGCAGCAGATAAGATATAACGAATGAGAAAACGAATGGCCATATATGGTCATGCAGTACCGCTGTCTCCCTGCAGGTGGTGATGTTAAGTTCTGTGACGGAGCTCCATGCCTACATTGACCCAGCACAGCTGACCACAGACCTAGGAGGCTCCCAGCAATACAACCACGACAACTGGATCTCTCACCGCACCGTGAGTTAATGCACACACACACGCACACGCACACACACATGCACATACACACACACATGCACACATACACACGCACGCACACATACGCACGCGCACACACACGCGCACACACACACGCACACGCACACACATGCACACCATTCAATTCAATTATATTGTCTCATGGGGAAATTAGTTTTGTACTCTGGCTCATGCACACACACATACAGTCACACACATGCACTCACTCCCTCACTAACACACACACATACAGTCACACACATGCACCCACTAATGCATGCACCGCACTTTCGATTTAGTGAAGGATTTATTTGGAACATCTGTATCTGTGTGTGTGCGTGTGTGTGTGCGTGCGCTGGTGTGTGTCTGTGTGCGTGTGCTTCTGCGTGTTTGTGCGCGTGTGTGTGTGTGCGTGCATGTGCGTGCATGCGCTGGTGTGTGTCTGTGTGCGTGTGCTTCTGCGTGTTTGTGCGCGTGCGTGTGCGTGTGCTTCTGCGTGTTTGTGCGTGTGCTTCTGCGTGTGTGTGTGTGTGTGTTCCCTCAGGCCATCGAAGCCTTCGCCCTGATGGTGAAGACGACGGCCCAGACGCTGCAGGCCTTCGGCACGGAGCTGGCGGAGACGGAGCTGCCCAACAACGCCCCGGCAACCAGCGGCCTGCTGGACACTCACGGCCTGCAGAAGGGCCGCATGAAGGTGGGGGCCCCGGGGAGATGTGGTGGTGTAGCGGGTGGGATGGAGATGTGGTGGTGTAGCGGGTGGGATGGAGATGTGGTGGTGCAGCGGGTGGGATGGAGATGTGGTGGTGCAGCGGGTGTGATGGAGATGTGGTGGTGTAGCGGGTGGGATGGAGATGTGGTGGTGCAGCGGGTGTGATGGAGATGTGGTGGTGTAGCGGGTGGGATGGAGATGTGGTGGTGCAGCGGGTGTGATGGAGATGTGGTGGTGTAGCGGGTGGGATGGAGATGTGGTGGTGCAGCGGGTGTGATGGAGATGTGGTGGTGTAGCGGGTGGGATGGAGATGTGGTGGTGCAGCGGGTGTGATGGAGATGTGGTGGTGCAGCGGGTGGGATGGAGATGTGGTGGTGCAGCGGGTGTGATGGAGATGTGGTGGTGTAGCGGGTGGGATGGAGATGTGGTGGTGTAGCGGGTGTGATGGAGATGTGGTGGTGTAGCGGGTGGGATGGAGATGTGGTGGTGTAGCGGGTGGGATGGAGATGTGGTGGTGTAGCGGGTGGGATGGAGATGTGGTGGTGTAGCGGGTGTGATGGAGATGTGGTGGGATGGAGATGTGGTGGTGTAGCGGGTGGGATGGAGATGTGGTGGTGTAGCGGGTGGGATGGAGATGTGGTGGTGTAGCGGGTGTGATGGAGATGTGGTGTGATGGAGATGTGGTGGTGTAGCGGGTGGGATGGAGATGTGGTGGTGTAGCGGGTGGGATGGAGATGTGGTGGTGTAGCGGGTGTGATGGAGATGTGGTGTGATGGAGATGTGGTGGTGTAGCGGGTGGGATGGAGATGTGGTGGTGTAGCGGGTGGGATGGAGATGTGGTGGTGTAGCGGGTGGGATGGAGATGTGGTGGTGTAGCGGGTGGGATGGAGATGTGGTGGTGTAGCGGGTGTGATGGAGATGTGGTGGTGTAGCGGGTGTGATGGAGATGTGGTGGTGTAGCGGGTGTGATGGAGATGTGGTGGTGTAGCGGGTGGGATGGAGATGTGGTGGTGTAGCGGGTGTGATGGAGATGTGGTGGTGTAGCGGGTGTGATGGAGATGTGGTGGTGTAGCGGGTGGGATGGAGATGTGGTGGTGCAGCTGTAGGTCGAGCCTTCCAGGATGCCCGTGGCGACGGTGGACTTTAGCCTTTTTCGTCCCAGTTTCAACTCTGGCCCACCAGGAGGCGGTGGATTGGCCAGTCATGTGTTTGTCCTTTAGATAAACAACGGTTATGTTGGCGTCTTGATTTCACTAATTCAATTTCCGTTCATTTATAAGGACCGTAAACACGCTTTCATTCATAAACTCCTGGGGTGGGTGTCATCTTGGCGCTGCGTTAATCTCATGTCTTTGTTTCAACACACACCTGCGTCTGTGTGCCAAGGTGCTGATCTGCTGACCCCTGACCCTAACCCACAAAGTAATCCCATGACGGCATTCTTCATTTAACTCGCTTTCCCCTCGCCAACCTCTGTCATGGATCTGTACTCCTCCGTTTGGTGCGACAGCGTTGTCACAACATCTTCCTGCTTTTGCAGCAGACTGAATAAAGGGTTTGATCCTGTACTAATGTTACGTGTATGTGGTTCTCAGGACGAGCTGCAGGTGGCGCTGTTGCAGGGCAGTCATCTACTGGAGTGCATCAACGAGCCCCTGCAGAGCGACCCGGAGTACGGCATGACTCACGATGAGCTGGACAACCTGGCCACTGTACAGAGGTACCTGCTGGTTGTGCTGGTTGTAGTGGTGGTAGTGTGCTGTAGGATTGGTGATAGTTATAATTATACTATTGTCCCCGAGACCATGTCATTGCCTGGCTTTATCGTAACGACGTAGCTTGTTGTGCTACCGTCATGTACGTCATGGCACCCATTGCACTCCTGACCATCCCAGGAAGAAGGACTCCTCTATCACTCCTCTATCACTCCTCTGTGTTCCTTCTGAAAGCTTCTTCTGTCCTATTGAAGTTCTTTAGAGGGGGTTATATGATGTGGGCTGGGAAGCCCGTTGACTGTAACTGGGAGTAAGGTCTTGACTAAATAATTATTTAAATCATTTCTTTATTTTTTCTCTCTTTTTCTCTTGTCTGTTCTGTCTCCTCCTCTCTCCCTCCTTTTCTCTCCTATCTCCCTCCT
This sequence comes from Lota lota, assembly GCA_026745465.1. Classification (NCBI taxonomy): domain Eukaryota; kingdom Metazoa; phylum Chordata; class Actinopteri; order Gadiformes; family Lotidae; genus Lota; species Lota lota. Next base: position 371,611 of record JACYXH010000511.1, read on the forward strand.
TCTCTCCCTCCTCCTCTCTTCTATCTCCCTCCTTCTTTGTCTCCTCTCTCCCTCCTTCTCTCTCCCTCCTTCTCCGTCTCCTCCTTCCCCTCTCTCCCTTTTCTCTCCGTCTCCTTTTCCTCTCTCCCTCCTTCTCTCTCCCTCTTTCTCTCTCCTTCCTTCTCCTCTCTCCCTCTTTCTCCTCCTCTCTCCCTCCTCCTCTCTCCCTCCTCCTCCGTCTCCTCTCCTCTCTCCCTCCTCCGTCTCCTCTCCTCCTCTCTCCCTCCTTCTCCTCTCTCCCTCCTTCCCCTCTCTCCCTTTTCTCTCCGTCTCCTTTTCCTCTCTCCCTCTTTCTCCTCTCTCCCTCCTCCTCCTCTCTCCCTCCTCCTTCATCTCCTCCGTCTCCTCTCCTCTCCCCCTCCTCCTCCGTCTCCTCTCCTCTCTCTCCCTCCTCCTTCATCTCCTCTCCTCTCTCTCCTCTCCCCCTCCTCCTCCGTCTCCTCTCCTCTCTCTCCCTCCTCCTCCGTCTCCTCTCTCTCCTCTCTCTCTCCTCCTCCCTCTCCTCTCCTCTCTCCCTCTTCCTCCCTCTCCTCCGTAAAGACTCCTGGGCCAGCTGGACGAGACGGAGAAGGCGTTTGATGGCTTCTGGGAGCGCCATCGCACCAAGCTGGAGCAGTGTCTGCAGCTGAGACACTTTGAACAGCGCTTCCGTGAGGTGAGGGAACGGATCAAAGGTTCTCCACCCAACACGGGCTTTTAGTGTTAAAGTGACCACACAAGGCTGGGCTACTTCTGGGACTTCACTTTAGAAACTTTACCAAGGCAGACGCTCTACATACACGTCACACAACAACAGATCGTTTCTGCTACTGGTTAATGAATTCATTTGGAACAATCTACTATAGTTGACGGATTGTAGCCTAGTTATAGCATATGTGTAAGTATGCAAGACAATATTATTATATGTGTGTGTGTGTGTGTGTGTGTGTGTGTGTGTGCAGGTTCGAGCCCAGCTGGATGTGTTGTGGGATCGGTTATCGGAATTCTCAGAGGTCAGCATAAGCCCCGCCCACGCCGACCACGTACTCCGGGAGCTCATTGGTCACGAGGAGAAGGCCTGCGTAAGTCACATGACCACACACACATCAACGCACGCACACATACATCAACGCACGCACACACACATGACCACATACACACACATGCACATGAACGCACGCACACATGACTACACACATCAACGCACACACACACATACATCAATGCACGCACACATGACCATACATACACACACACACACACACACATCAATGCACGCACACACACATGCACACACATACATCAACGCACACACAACCACATACACACACATACATCAACGCACACACACATACATGACCACATACATACACACGCACACGCACACACACACGCGCACGCACACACGCATCATTTCATTCGGCCTGAATATAATGATTGGATGGCTTACCGCCCTGCCTGACTACCTGGTGACTTGCGTGCGCTCTGCCCGTGCGCTCTGCCCGTGCGCTCTGCCCGTGCGCTCTGCCCGTGCGCTCTGCCCGTGCGCTCTGCCCGTGCGCTCTGCCCGTGCGCTCTGCCCGTGCGCTCTGCCCGTGCGCTCTGCCCGTGCGCTCTGCCCGTGCGCTCTGCCCGTGCGCTCTGCCCGTGCGCTCTGCCCGTGCGCTCTGCACATGACCGGAGTCTTCCACAAGGCTAGCAGACCTGTGGCTAAAGCTAGCGAGCTAGTAACACATGACCGGAGTCTTCCACAAGGCTAGCAGACCTGTGGCTAAAGCTAGCGAGCTAGTAACACATGACCGGAGTCTTCCACAAGGCTAGCAGACCTGTGGCTAAAGCTAGCGAGCTAGTAACACATGACCGGAGTCTTCCACAAGGCTAGCAGACCTGTGGCTAAAGCTAGCGAGCTAGTAACACATGACCGGAGTCTTCCACAAGGCTAGCAGACCTGTGGCTAAAGCTAGCGAGCTGGTAACACATGACCGGAGTCTTCCACAAGGCTAGCAGACCTGTGGCTAAAGCTAGGGAGCTAGTCATGTGTTTTGGGGGCGTGACCTTGGAGGGAGGATTGAAGGGAGGTGTGTGATTTAATTTTTTTCGGTGGGACACTTTCAAAATCTAGCTTACTCTGGCTGGTTTCTCCAAATCACATGCCCTACCGTTAATCACATCACAACACTATGGGGAATTGAGTTGACTTGGACTTGTTATCTGATACATATTGTGTTCCCATTGCATCTACCATCTATCACCTAGGCACTAGTTAATTCTGACGTCCTGTCTGTAGAGTTCTCTAACTGAAAGGATGAACTGGTCACATGACCTCCACATGACCTCCACATGACCTCCACATGACCTTCACATGACCCTGACTCTGGGCTGTAATCCATCCTGCTCACGGGGGCCTCTGTCACATTAATGGACACACATACACACAATGCACGCACACGCTCGCACACAAACACACGGGACACACACACACGTGTAAGTATTGTAGTCACGTGTGTCCTTTCCATGTGGGAAAGGCTGCTGACCAGAAATGCACCGTCAGCTGCTTGTTCTGTGGTGGCCAATCACAGTGTGTCTTTCATGGGCATGTGACCACAGACACACACACGACCATGTCGTGTGTGATGAAATTGTGTGCGGCCACAAACGAATGACATAATCAATGTACAACCCTTATTTTCCCCTCTAAGTAAACAGATAGGATGTACATATGTTCAATACAGATGGTAAATAATAGGATGAACTTAGTAGATTTAGTCTGTCAGTGGTTACCAACCTTTGTGTAATTAACAATAATAATATATATATATATATGTGTACCACTGCATTGTCATCAAGACCTTTTGCAGACCACCTCATATGCAAACATAGCAAACATAGCATAGCATGGATAAATAATTTCATAATATAGTTATTAAAAATTACCTTTATCTTTTTTTCTAATTATTTTCAGTATGTCTATTTCAAGAATACAATCCCACATCTGCAGTAGCCTACCCTACCACCTGTCAATAAAGGTCATGAAGTGAGGATCTTCACTGTGTGTGTGTGTGTGTGTGTGTGTGTGTGTGTGTGTGTTTGTGCGCGCGCCTGTGTATCTGTGTATGGGTGTGCATGCGTACTCCTGTGTGTGTGGTTGTGTGCGTGTCCCTGTGTACCTGTGTCTGTCTGTGTGTTTGTGTGTGTGCGTGCGCCTGTGTGTGTGTGTACGTGTGTGTGTGTGCGTGCGCCTGTGTACCTGTGTGTGGACGTACGTGTGTGTGTGTGTGTGTGTGTGTGTGCGTGCGCCTGTGTACCCGTGTGTGTACGTGTGTGTACCTGTGTGTGTGTGTGTGTGTGTGTGTGCGTGCGTGCACCTGTGTACCCGTGTGTGTGTGTGTCTGTGTGTGTGTGACGCGTGTGGCGTGGACGGGGCCGTGTGTGACTGTTGGAGGACTGTGGAAGGTGTGCGAGTGCGGGGGTTCCTGGAGAAGGTGTCCTGTGCGTTGAGGGTGTGTGTCCAAGGACTGCTACCGTGTGTACCTGTCCCTGCGTGAGTCGGGGTGTGCTGCGACCTGGACGTGCTACGGCAGAGTGAGGGGCAGGAGGTCGCGTGGCAGCATGTGGAGAAGGTCTCACTGACCAAAGAGGTTGCTGTCTCATGGGATGGGGGGCAACACGTTGGGAGAATTATTTTTGCGTTTGAAATATAATATTATTTATTGTTTAAATGGAATAATTTTGTAATTTGAAAAATATAAAAATAATAATATTGACAATGATAAAGATAATATATGCAATTTATTTTTGTGTGTTTTGTTATATCTGTTTTTTTTTTTTTTTTCCTTTTTTTTTACATCGTTTTTTTTGTTCCTTCTCTTTGTTTTTTCTGTCAAATGGGTATTGTTTGCCACCACCACCATCCACCTCCACCACCACCACCTACACCACCACCAAATACCACCATGTTGACCAACCACCAACCACCACCTCCACCACCACCACCACCACCACCACCACCACCACCACCACCATGTGTCACCACCACCACCACCACACGACCACCATCACCAACACCACCAATACCACCACCACCACCACCACCACCACCACCACCATACCACCACCACCACCACCATGTACCAACCACCACCATGTGTGTTCCACCAACCACACCACCACCACCATGTGTGTCCACCAATGCACCACCACCACCACCATAACCACCACCAATGTTACCACCAACCATACCACCACCACCATGTACCATTCCACCAAACCACCATGTTACCACCAACCACCAATCCAATCCACCACCACCATGAATAATCCATACCACCAACCATACCACCACCAACTCCACCTAACCAAATCACCACAATAATCCACCACCACCACCACCAAATACCATACCATCCACCAATCCACCACCAAAATAAACCACCATATGACAAAAATACCAATATGACCAACCATACCACCACATAAATCCAAATCCACATATAACACCACAACCACCAACCACCTCCATAAACCACCACCTCCCACCCCACATCCACCAATACAACCAAAAATCCACCACCTCCACCACCACCACCTCCACCACCACCACCTCCACCACCACCACCTCCACCACCACCATGACCACCACCACCACTACCACCACCTCCACCACCACCTCCACCACCACCACCACCTCCACCACCACCTCCACCACCTCCACCACCACATCCACCACCACCACCACCACCACCACCACCACCACCTCCACCACCACCACCATGACCACCACCACCACCACCACCACCACCACCACCTCCACCACCACCACCACCACCACCACCTCACCACTGCACCACCACCACCACCACCACCACCACCTCCACCACTTCACCACCACCACCACCTCCACCACCACCCCCACCACCACCACCACCACCACCACCACCACCACCACCACCACCACCACCACCACCATCACCACCACGCACCACCTCCACCACCACCTCCACCACCACCACCACCACCACCCCACCACCACCATCACCACCACCACCACCGACCACCACCACCACCTCCACCACTCACCACCACCACCACCACCTCACCACCACCATGCCCCCACCACCACCACCACCACCACCACCACCACCACCCACCACCACACCACCACCACCTCCACCACCACTCACACCACCTACCACCACCTCCACCACCTCCACCACCACACACCACCACCACCACCACCACCACCACCACCACCACCACCACCACCACCACCACCACCACCTCCACCACCACCACCACCACCACCACCACCCCCACCTCCACCACCACCATGACCACCACCACCACCACCACCTCCACCACCACCACCACCATGACCACCACCACCACCACCTCCACCACCACCACCACCTCCACCACCACCACCACCACCACCTCCACCACCCCCTCCACCACCACCACCTCCACCACCACCTCCACCACATCCACCACCACCTCCACCACATCCACCACCACCACCACCACCACCACTACCACCACCTCCACCACCACCTCCACCACCACCTCCACCACCTCCACCACCACCTCCACCACATCCACCTCCACCACCACCACCACCTCCACCACCACCACCACCACCTCCACCACCACCACCTCCACCACCACCACCACCACCACCTCCACCACCACCACCACCACCTCCACCACCTCCACCACCACCTCCACCACATCCACCTCCACCACCTCCACCACCACCACCACTACCACCACCACCCCCTCCACCACATCCACCTCCACCACCACCACCTCCACCACCACCTCCACCACCTCCACCACATCCACCACCACCTCCACCACATCCACCACCACCTCCACCACATCCACCCCCACCACCACCTCCACCACCACCACCATCACCACATCCACCTCCACCTCCACCACCACCACCACCCACCACCACCTCCACCACATCCACCCCCACCTGCACCACCACCACCACCAACACATCCACCCCCACCTCCACCACCACCACATCCACCCCCACCACCACATCCACCCCCACCACCACCACCTCCACCACATCCACCACCACCTCCACCCCCACCACCACCACCACCACCACATCCACCTCCACCACCACCACACCAACACATCCACCACCACCACCACCACCACCACCACATCCACCACCACCACCACATCCACCTCCACCACCACCCCCCACCTCCACCACCACCATGACCACCACCTCCACCACCACCACCTCCACCACATCCACCCCCACCACCACCACCACCTGCACCACCACCACCACCACCCCCCTCCCAGTCGTCCCGCTGGTGCGAGGAGGGCATCTTCCTGCTGGCGGGTCAGCCCGTAGACCGGGTCCAGTCCCAGGAGGGGGCGGAGGCGGCCCTGAGGGAGCTGGAGCGCTACCTGGACACGGCCCCGCTGCACACGCTGGTGGAGCCGGCCTCCGTGTGCTCCCAGTACGAGCTGGTGCTCACCGCCCAGCTCCGGGTGAGTGGGGGGGGGGGGGGGGGGGGGGGGACAGCGCCACCAGGAGGCGGGAGGTTTAGAGGATTTGATTGAAGTTGAATTATTCAACGTTGGAATTTAATTTGGGAAAGATAAGAAATTGTAATTTGAGGTGAATATTTAATTTAAGTGAACAGGTGTTCAGGAAGTTAAAGCATTCACGTTAATATTTCATATTCAAAGTACGAATTCAAAAGGAATATTCAACGTTCACTTCCGATGTACGAATTCAAAACTCGTACAAATTTCCAAACTCTCATTCAAAATGACACGTGTGTCACCATGATGTCACACGTTCCCAAATCCCTTCAGGTTGAACAAAATGGCCCCCCAGTGGAGTCAACCCTTCTCCTCCGCCCCACAGGAGCAGGTGGAGCGGGTGTTCCAGAAGCAGGTGTCTGTCCAGGAGATGTTTGAGAAGAGGAGGGTCAGCCTGAAGAAGCTGGCGGCCAGGCAGACACGCCCCGTTCAGCCTGTGGCGCCCAGACCCGAAGTCAAGTCTCCCCTCTCCTCCCCCGGTAAGGAGGCTGTCCCGCTGCATACTTTGAAAGGTCGCAAGTTAGACATGAGACCGTCAGCGCTAAAATCATGTCGCGCACCATCCAACTGTGATGGCATTGGAAAAATATCGTTTCAATATTTCCCCAATCTTCTAATTTTCTAATATAAAAATGTACACTATTTTGTTTTATTTATTGAGGAATAAAATGAGCTCCTTTTTATAACTCCTCAATTCGATGTCTGCTGAAAACACACAAAGGTTGTGTTTGTGTTTGTTGGTGAGAAAGGGATGTTCTCAACCCCCAGCATGGAAGAATTCAAGCAAAGAGTTACAGAAACACATTTTATCACCTTTCAACGCTCCCTGTTCTCAGATCAGAGACGCAAGGAACGGAGGCCTTCAGAGGACAGTGTGCTGCAGAAGGACGTCTGCAACAAGGTCAGAAACACTTCAACACACGTGACACAACCGACGTGCGTGAATAACAGAACAGAATTAGAAAAGAGTATTTTCGTGTAACCCTTCAGAGGTCATACATTACAATAAAAATCATCATACAGATAATATGTTCAATAAATAAAAATGTATACAAAATACTATAACGATTGTGTTATCGTTGTCCACATGCACGGTATTATAAAGAGCTACGCTGACATACTCCATGTTATAGTTGTGTGTGTGTGTGTGTGTTTTCGTGTGTGTGTGTGTTTTCGTGTGTGTGTTTTCGTGTGTGTGTGTGTGTGTGTGTGTGTGTGTGTGTGTTTTCGTGTTTTCGTGTGTGTGTGTGTGTGTGTGTGTGTGTGTGTGTGTTTTCGTGTGTGTGTGTGTGTTTTCGTGTGTGTGTGTGTGTGTGTGTGTGTGTGTGTGTGTGTGTGTGTGTGTGTGTGTGTGTGTGTGTGTGTGTGTGTGTGTGTGTGTGTGTGTGTGTGTGTGTGTGTGTGTTGCAGGCTAACTCTCCGCTGCATAATGACAGCACCAGACACGCCTCTCTGTCCGAGGAGGAGGAGAATCTGGCAGTCCTACGACGGTTAGTACTCCGACTGCTTGCCGACTGTTTATTTAATACTTACTGACTGATTCTGCGGGACGGGTTGGAAAGAAGGGATGATTGCCACAGCCGTGTGTTAGCCTGCTGGCACACATTGTCTGAATAAATAACAATGAATAGAAGACGCTGAGAAACAGTGAAAGACTGGTGTTGAATGAGTACTACTACTACGTTCTCAGGGTTTGAATGAGTACTACTACTACGTTCTCAGGGTTTGAATGAGTACTACTACTACGTTCTCAGGGTTTGAATGAGTACTACTACTACGTTCTCAGGGTTTGAATGAGTACTACTACTACGTTCTCAGGGTTTGAATGAGTACTACTACTACGTTCTCAGGGTTTGAATGAGTACTACTACTACGTTCTCAGGGTTTGAATGAGTACTACTACTACGTTCTCAGGGTTTGAATAAGTACTACTACTACGTTCTCAGGGTTTGAATAAGTACTACTACTACGTTCTCAGGGTTTGAATGAGTACTACTACTACGTTCTCAGGGTTTGAATGAGTACTACTACTACGTTCTCAGGGTTTGAATGAGTACTACTACTACGTTCTCAGGGTTTGAATGAGTACTACTACTACGTTCTCAGGGTTTGAATGAGTACTACTACTACGTTCTCAGGGTTTGAATGAGTACTACTACTACGTTCTCAGGGTTTGAATAAGTACTACTACTACGTTCTCAGGGTTTGAATGAGTACTACTACTACGTTCTCAGGGTTTGAATGAGTACTACTACTACGTTCTCAGGGTTTGAATAAGTACTACTACATAGGGGTGAGGGGTGGAGGGTGAGATGTGAGGGGTGAGGGGTGGAGGGTGAGATGTGAGGGGTGAGGGGTGGAGGGTGAGATGTGAGGGGTGAGGTGGAGGGGTGAGATGAGAGGGGATTCAAAGTGTGCCCCCGTGTGCCCACAGCCACGTGATGAAGGAGCTGCTGGAGACGGAGAGGGCCTACGTGGAGGAACTGCTGTGTGTGCTGGAGGTGAGTGACCACGCCATGACGTCTTCATCAGGTGGCGCTCCTCTCCTCCTCATCGTCACCTGCTGTGACGTCATCATTACTAGAGCCCACTCGTTTGTAAGCCATGCCATGGTAAATCGTTGTCCAATAGCGGGACAACCCTGAGCTCGTACCACAGTTACCAACTGGGTTTACTGGTATTAGATACTCTCATCTAAAACTTTGTTCATTTTTTATCTAATCGGCTGAGATAAAAAAAAGTATTTGTCGGTGCTTTAAGCATATTGTTTTTGTGTATGCGCTCGTGTGTGTTTGTGTGTACATATGCGCTTGTGTGTGTGTGTGTGTGTGTGTGTGTGTGTGTGTGTGTGTGTGTGTGTGTGTGTGTGTGTGTGTGTGTGTGTGAATGCGCTCGTGTGTGTGTGTAGGCGCTCGTGTGTGTGTGTGTGTGTGTGTGTATGTGTGTGTGTGTGTGTGTGTGTGTGTGTGTGTGTGTGTGTGTGTGTGTGTGTGTGTGTGTGTGTGTGTGTGTGTGTGTGTGTGTGTGTGTGTGTGTGTGTGTGCGTGCGTGCGTGCGTCTGTGCACATGCATGAGATGACATGACTCTGAAACACAGAGCTTCCTAAGGGTAAGGCTGGTCCCCTGACCTCTGACCTCTGACCCCTGCAGGGCTACGCTGCGGAGATGGACAACCCGGCCATGGCCCACCTCATGCCCAGCGGCCTGCTCCACAAGAAGGACGTGCTGTTCGGAAACATGCCCCAGATCTACCACTTCCACAAACGGTAGGCGCCGCTTCCTATTGGTCGAGGGGACCCCCAGTAGGAGGCCCGTGAGCGCGTGCAGAACCGCGGGTCGCTATGCGGGGTCACTGGTCTCTCTGCCGCGGCGTGGGGTCTCTGCGTGTGTGCTGACGTTGCCACGGTGATACGATAGTACATTAGCATCGTCAACAACGTGGCGCCGCAGCAAATATTGATTTAGCTTCCGCTGTTTCCCCTCGGGTCGCGATTGTCCGCTTTCAGGATACTCAGCAATATTAGGGCGTGTCTAGGGGCCACAAACATTGGGGCGTGTCTAGGGGCCACAGACATTGGGGCGTGTCTAGGGGCCACAGACATTGGGGCGTGTCTAGGGGCCACAGACATTGGGGCGTGTCTAGGGGCCACAGACATTGGGGCGTGTCTAGGGGCCACAGACATTGGGGCGTGTCTAGGGGCCACAGACATTGGGGCGTGTCTAGGGGCCACAAACATTGGGGCGTGTCTAGGGGCCACAACATTGGGGCGTGTCTAGGGCCACAAACATTGGGGCGTGTCTAGGGGCCACAAACATTGGGGCGTGTCTAGGGGCCACAAACATTGGGGCGTGTCTAGGGGCCACAAACATTGGGGCGTGTCTAGGGGCCACAAACATTGGGGCGTGTCTAGGGGCCACAAACATTGGGGCGTGTCTAGGGGCCACAAACATTGGGGCGTGTCTAGGGGCCACAAACATTGGGGCGTGTCTAGGGGCCACAAACATTGGGGCGTGTCTAGGGGCCACAGACATTGGGGCGTGTCTAGGGGCCACAACATTGGGGCGTGTCTAGGGGCCACAAACATTGGGGCGTGTCTAGGGGCCACAAACATTGGGGCGTGTCTAGGGGCCACAGACATTGGGGCGTGTCTAGGGGCCACAACATTGGGGCGTGTCTAGGGGCCACAAACATTGGGGCGTGTCTAGGGGCCACAAACATTGGGGCGTGTCTAGGGGCCACAACATTGGGGCGTGTCTAGGGGCCACAAACATTGGGGCGTGTCTAGGGGCCACAAACATTGGGGCGTGTCTAGGGGCCACAAACATTGGGGCGTGTCTAGGGGCCACAAACATTGGGGCGTGTCTAGGGGCCACAACATTGGGGCGTGTCTAGGGGCCACAACATTGGGGCGTGTCTAGGGGCCACAAACATTGGGGCGTGTCTAGGGGCCACAAACATTGGGGTGTGTCTAGGGGCCACAAACATTGGGGCGTGTCTAGGGGCCACAAACATTGGGGCGTGTCTAGGGGCCACAACATTGGGGCGTGTCTAGGGGCCACAACATTGGGGCGTGTCTAGGGGCCACAAACATTGGACCTAGTGGTGGAGTTTCAGCTACTCTGCCTCCAAGGTGGACACACATTGTCCGTCGGAAACAAGTAAGGAATAAACCAGGACAGGCGGTGGCGCTGTTGAAGAATAACACACACACTATTATTACACTGTTATTGACTAAGCAGAACCACGTGTTGTGCGGTGCTGTGGTATGAAAGCAGTGTGCTTCAGCTGGTCCTGAATCTGGTGCACACGATATTACAATGTGTTCTCAGGCCGGCTCTGGATCTTTTTACCATCCGGCAGCAAGTAAGAGGAATGGTTAAATGATGTCTGAAGTAAACCGGTAAGACGTGCAACAGCGCCCCCTGCAGCATGGCCGGGGTATCATTTAAATGATCTGCTTTAATTAAGGCACGTTTCCCTGTACCACCCTAGCGAATTTCTTGGTAACCAAAATCTCTTTTTGTACTGAAGAATTATAATAACGTAATTTTTTTCTATTCTTTCACAGAACATTTCTCAAGGAGCTGGAGGCCTACACAGACTGCCCTGAACTAGTGGGCCGGTGTTTTCTAGAGAGGGTAGGGTCTTACTTACTTACTAACACTATGACACTATGAAGCCTCTTTCACACAGACTGAAGTAGTGGGCCGGTGTTTTCTAGAGAGGGTAGGGTCTTACTGACACTATGAAGCCTCTTTCACACAGACTGAAGTAGTGGGCCGGTGTTTTCTAGAGAGGGTAGGGTCTTACTGACACTATGAAGCCTCTTTCACACAGACTGAAGTAGTGGGCCGGTGTTTTCTAGAGAGGGTATGGTCTTACTGACACTATGAAGCCTCTTTCACACAGACTGAAGTAGTGGGCCGGTGTTTTCTAGAGAGGGTAGGGTCTTACTTACTAACACTATGACACTATGAAGCCTCTTTCACACATTGGTGTTGGCTAGTGATGTTTCCTATTCACAGCTGGAAGTAGCAGACTTGCATTTTATAAAGAATATCCCCCCTTTAACAACTTCATACATTTTAGACAAAAATAACTGAAATGTTCACCAGCACTTTGTGAGACCAAAAAGTTTTCAGGATTACTTGCCCTACTTTGAACGAGCTGCCATCTGTAGCTTGTGTGATCCACCATCTTAGGTTGGGTTTAGTCTAATCGAATGGGTTTATCATCAAACCACTGTACGACTAATAGTTCATAAAGCACTGAACGGTGTAGGACCAAATCATCTCCCAGTCGTCAGGCCGTCTCACTGGTCCCTGCTTCGACCAATCATGCTAGAGCAGCGTTGAGGTAGTTTGTGCCACAGCCATGGAACAAACCTCCTCAACATCTGGTTCTTTAAGACAGGGCCTTTATTAAAATGCACTTACCATTGTTTGGACTCTTTACCATCTTACCCTTTTATTTCACGTTTGTCTTTTAAATGATTGTCTTTTTAACGTTGTCATCCTGAGTGGGCGTCCTGCCTGCGTTCAGCGCTGTGATGAAGGCCACCGTATGAACTAACCCCTCCTCCTCCTCCTCCAGATGAGCGAGCTGAGGATCTACGAGGCGTACTGCCAGAACAAACCGCGCTCAGAGAGCCTCTGGAGACAGTGCTCCGACTGTGCCTTCTTCCAGGTCACTCCTTCACCCTCTCACCCTCTCACCCCTCTCCTACCCTGACGGGAAGCAATGGCCTCCCTCACCCTTTCACCCCTCTCGTACCCTGACTGGAAGCAATGGCCTCCCTCACCCTTTCACCTCTCGTACCCTGACGGGAAGCAATGGCCTCCTCACCCTTTCACCTCTCGTACCCTGACTGGAAGCAATGGCCTCCCTCACCCTTTCACCTCTCGTACCCTGACTGGAAGCAATGGCCTCCCTCACCCTTTCACCTCTCGTACCCTGACTGGAAGCAATGGCCTCCCTCACCCTTTCACCTCTCGTACCCTGACCCTAACCTGAACATATCCTCATGCTCCATTCAGACCATGAAGGGCGTCAGACAGGGGAAGGGTGGTGGGTTAAAGGGGTGGTCCTGGGTTTTAACACATGGTGCTTCCCTTTGGGGGAGTGGGAACAACTCTTTAAAGAATGTTGAACAACTTCCTGATAAAATTGTGTAATTCGATGAAGATTGTAACGTTTTGCATTTCCTTTCTGTCATCGCTTGGTGGAAGGTATTAGACCAGAGTGTTTTTGGATAAGTAATCCACTACCCCAAAGGGAGCCTCAGCGTAGAGGACGTCTCCTTTAAGGGGACTTGGGCCACACCATTTGAAGGTCATCAATGGCGTGTCATAAGTCTGCTCTGCACAACCTTCTGATGTTTTCTGTCGTATTTCCAGGAGTGCCAGAAGAAGCTGGAACACAAACTGGGCCTGGACTCCTACCTCCTCAAACCAGTGCAGAGGATCACCAAGTACCAGCTGCTGCTCAAGGTGTGTGTGTGTGTGTGTGTCTAAGAGAACGACTGTGTGTGTGTGTGTATCTAAGAGAAAGACTGTGTGCAGCCTAACTGTGTGTGTGTCCCACCCAGAGAGCAGCCTAACTGTGTGAGACCACCCAGAGAGCAGACTAGCTGTTTGAGACCACCCAGAGAGCAGCCTAACTGTGTGTGTCCCACCAGGAGCTGCTGAAGTACAGCCGGGGCTGTGGTGGCTGTGAGGCCCTGCAGGAGGCGCTGTCCTCCATCCTGGGCATCCTGAAGTCTGTCAACGACTCCATGCACCTCATCGCCATCACAGGATATGAGGTAAACTGCCTCTAAGACCTCATGCTAGACCTCATGTTAGACCTCATGCTAGACCTCATGTTAGACCTCATGTTAGACCTCATGTCAGACCTCATGTCTGACCTCATGTTAGACCTCATGCTAAATGCACACCCGTGGAACATGATTGACCAATCAGGATCCTTTCCCCAGGGCAACCTGTCAGAGCTGGGCCGCCTGCTCATGCAGGGCTCATTCAGTGTGTGGACGGAGCATAAGAAGGGTCACGCCAAGGTCAAGGACCTGGCGCGCTTCAAGCCCATGCAGCGCCACCTCTTCCTGCACCCCAAGGCGTTGCTCTTCTGCAAGCGGCGCGAGGAGAACGGCGAGGGATACGAGAAGGCGCCGTCCTACAGCTTCAAGCACTCGCTCGATGTGAGTCACCGGGACGACCGTGACGGAGAACTGGGAATGATGGTGGACATGTGGTGGAAATATGGTGGAGTTATGGTGGAAATATGGTGGAAATGTGGTGGAGTTATAGTGGGAATATGGTGTAGTTATTGTGGAAATATGGTGGAGTTATGGTGGAAATATGGAGGAGTTATGGTGGAAATGTGGTGGAAATATGGTGGAGTTATGGTGGAAATATGGTGGAGTTATGGTGGAAATATGCTGGAGTTATGGTGGAAATATGGTGGGAATATGGTGGAGTTATGGTGGAAATACGGTGGAAATATGGTGGAGTTATGGTGGGAATATGGTGGAGTTATGGTGGGAATATGGTGGAAATGTGGTGGAGTTATAGTGGGAATATGGTGGAGTTATTGTGGAAATATGGTGGAGTTATGGTGGAAATATGGAGGAGTTATGGTGGAAATGTGGTGGAAATATGGTGGAGTTATGGTGGAATTATGGAGGAGTTATTACATTTTGTCAGGGAGCGGGTTAATAATGTGCATGTGAAGACCAAACCTTTTGGTTTCAAGTTGAAACACTGTACGCAAACGACAGATAGCACCAAACTATATCCACCGTATCCAGGGTGTATCCACTTCTCTCACCTGGCACCTGAACAGTCAGCGTCATAGCAGGGTTGAACACGGAGTCATTAACATGGTATCCTTCACCGTGTCAGTCACTGGTTTGTCTTTACTGGTGCACTGTTGGACATCAGTCAAGCATATGTAGCAGGAAGTAAGTCAGAAATAACTTGACAGCCTGCAAGAGATGGCAGGATAGTGTAGTGGAGAGGGTGTTCCACTCCCAGCCCAAAGGTACCGGGTTCGATCCCCAACGTCCACAGGCTAACCAGTAGGCCTCCTAGATCCAGGTGACAAGATGACGTACATCTGCATTTACTAAATAGTGAAATAAGGTCTTTCCTCTGTCCCGTTCCCCAGATGAGTGCGGTGGGCATCACGGAGAATGCCAAAGGAGACCACAAGAAGTTTGAGATCTGGTGTAACTCCAGAGAAGAGGTCTTCATCGTCCAGGTGAGGTCCACAAAGCTTCTGAGTCTCTCTACTCGACACGCAGAGGTGAAAAGCTTCCACTGTGTGCTGCCCACCGTTGGAGCCAAGCGATTATGTTTCTATCATATAGATCTATGTTACTTTAATACGTTGAAAGGCTGCTATTGAAGAAGGACTTAGTTAATTTGGGTTTGATGAGCCCTTGTGGCTGGGCCTGGTACCGCAGGTGTCAAAACGCAGGGCTTCAGGTAACCACTATTTACACAGAAGCATCTGCCCATGGTTTGTTTCCCAAGAAAATGGCAAATTCCCCTCACAAACACTACAAAGTGATGTCTTAAATTAGCATTATCTGGCAAGCACCTAAGAAAAACCCAAGTGTTCATTTTATAATGATCCATGGACAAAATATTTACATTTCTTGAACATTAAATAGCAAATGTTTGGTATTTGTACTTGATTTGACTCAAACGATGACCTGATTATCAAAATTAGATCTGCTAATATCTACTCTACTCAGTTAAAAGTAAGTTTACAAATGAACGTTATGTTACTTGCTGCAATTTCATTAGAATGAAATGACATAACTTGAATAAACGGGACTAAACGTAACATTAATTCATAAAGTCGTCTGTGAACATGATTTTTGCCTGAGTCACGTCAGACCTCCAACGCAGGTAAAGACCGCAACTCCCATGATCCCTCGCTACGTGACGAGTTCACCAGACGACGTCGTCGGCCATGTTTTGATTGAGAGACCCCTAGCGACAGACCTTACATGTCTTACCTCTACATAAATACCTTTTGTTTTATGTTGTGCTCCAGGCACCGTCGCCAGAGATCAAATCGTCCTGGGTCAACGAGATACGCAAAGTTCTGACAGAGCAGCTGAAGGCCTGCCGAGGTACACACACACACAGCACGCACACGCACACACACACACACACACTGTAATATCTGTTTGTAACTGTGTGTAATATGTGTTTCAGAAGCCAGCCAACAGAAGAGCTTTGACTCCCCCAGTCCCACCAGCAATAACAGCAACAGGTGTGTATCGTAGAACACACACACACGCTATGGAAGGAAGGAATCAAAAGGCGGTCCAAACGCCATATTGTACGCCATTTTGAACCACTAAAACATTTTACGGCTGCCATTTGTTACGGTGGTGTAGTGGAAAGTATTTGAAATTGAAAGGGAATCATGTGGGATGAAAACACTAGCATGAACACTAGCCTTCCTAAGCAGGCATCGCTTTCGCATACACGATTTGAAACTTCTGTCATTCTATGTTAAATACTATTGTATGTCAGACTTCTTTTCCATTTTCTTTTCCAACCTTCCTGAGTTTCAAACGGTTTCTCCTTCGTCTCCAGTCCTTTCCGCAGTTGCAACCCCAAGAGCCAGAAAGAGAAGAAGTCGGAGCCCATCGCGACCTCCGACCCCATCTCCCCCTCGTCCAGCTCCTCCCCCAAACCCAGAGGTGAGCGTCAGATTAAAGGTGGACTAGTGTTACCGCTCACCCAAACCCAGAGGTGAGCGTCAGATTAAAGGTGGACTAGTGTTACCGCTCACCCAAACCCATAGGTGAGCGTCAGATTAAAGGTGGACTAGTGTTACCGCTCAACCAAACCCAGAGGTGAGCGTCAGATTAAAGGTGGACTAGTGTTACCGCTCACCCAAACCCAGAGGTGAGCGTCAGATTAAAGGTGGACTAGTGTTACCGCTCACCCAAACCCATAGGTGAGCGTCAGATTAAAGGTGGACTAGTGTTACCGCTCAACCAAACCCAGAGGTGAGCGTCAGATTAAAGGTGGACTAGTGTTACCACTCACCCAAACCCAGAGGTGAGCGTCAGATTAAAGGTGGACTAGTGTTACCACTCACCCAAACCCTAAAGCTAAAGCATCCTGTCTCCGGACATTAAGGTTTCAAATCAACCGGGCGTAGACTGGAGACTGTAGAAATCCACTCGTTCAAATCCCCTTCTGGAAGCTTGGGACGTGTTGGACACTGACCCGTGGAAATATCATACGGACGGGAACAGTGCAGCAAACCAAAACGTCCTGTAAAGAATTCTCTCCCAGTTCTCCCCTCGGACCGCCACATGTGCTCCTGTGTATCTCCCCCACCCCTGCTGACTCTCCTCCTCCTCCTCCTCCTCCTCCTCCTCCTCCTCCTCCTCCTCCACCTCCTCCACCACATGCGTGTCTCGCTGCTCCTCTTTCTTTCGTCCCATTCCTCCTCCTCGCCTATCGCATCGCTCTGCCTATCTCTGGTCCCGTGTCCATCGCCCCCCCCCCCCCCCCCAGATGAGGCGGTGGTCACCGGCCCCCCCACTGAGAGGTCCTCAGGGTGCAGGAAGAGGTTCAGTTTGCAGGGCTTCGGCAAGAGTCCCAAAGGTACGGACATGAGGACATGCTGTAGGTATCGGTCCGTGTCTTCCTGATCCACATTCTCACACACACACACGTAAACGCACACACACACGTAAACGCACACACACACACGTAAACGCACAAACACACACGTAAACAAACACACATACAAACACACACGTAAACGCACACACACACATGTAAACATACAAACACACACGTAAGCGCACACACACACACATACAAACACACACGTAAACGCACAAACACACACGTAAACGCACAAACACATACAAACACACACCTTTGTTTTCCAGAATGCAACATTCAGCTGACATTGTTAGTTTTTCTTTCCTGTTTTTATTCTATATATAAATATATACCTTTTTATTACCTCACTTCACGGCAGTCGCCGATGTAAACGGGTCAACTTGTGTACAACAGCCCAACAACTCAGTCCAGCTGTAAACGGGTCAACAACTCAGTCCAGCTGTAAACGGGTCAACTTGTGTACAACAGCCCAACAACTCAGTCCAGCTGTAAACGGGTCAACAACTCAGTCCAGCTGTAAACAGGTCAACTTCTGTACAACAGCCCAACAACTCAGTCCAGCTGTAAACGGGTCAACCTGTGTACAACAGCCCAACAACTCAGTCCAGCTGTAAACAGGTCAACAACTCAGTCCAGCTGTAAACAGGTCAACAACTCAGTCCAGCTGTAAACGGGTCAACAACTCAGTCCAGCTGTAAACGGGTCAACAACTCAGTCCAGCTGTAAACGGGTCAACAACTCAGTCCAGCTGTAAACGGGTCAACAACTCAGTCCAGCTGCAGGGACACACAGCGCCATCTTCAGTGATGCGGCCGTCCGCATGGCGTGATCCTCCATCTTGTTCTCACGGAGCTTGTCTGCGTTCTCTCCCCTCTTCTCTGCTTGCTTCTGGTCCTGGTCCTGGTTCTGGTACTGGTTCTGGTCCTGGTCCTGGTTCTGGTCCTGGTTCCGCGGCACAGGAACCGCCGTGAGTCCTGACCAGGCCGGCAAGTGCAGCTCGCTCAAAAGCGAACCATCTCCCTTTGGGTTCAGAGGTATATGAAACCCCACCCCCCTCAGCACCATCAGCACCATCAGTACCATCAGCACCATCAGCACCATCAGTACCATCAGTACCATCAGCACCATCAGTACCAGCATCACCAGCATCAGTACCAGCATCACCACCATCAGCACCATCACCACCATCAGTACCAGCATCATCAGCATCAGTACCAGCATCACCAGCATCAACAGGCGTTGTAACTGTCTCTCTTCCTGTCGTGTTGCAGTTAGCTCCCCCTCTCTCCTCCCCATGTCACCATGAAGGCGTTGTAACTGTCTCTCTTCCTGTCGTGTTGCAGTTAGCTCCCCCTCTCTCCTCCCCATGTCACCATGAAGGCGTTGTAACTGTCTCTCTTCCTGTCGTGTTGCAGTTAGCTCCCCCTCTCTCCTCCCCATGTCACCATGAAGGCGTTGTAACTGTCTCTCTTCCTGTCGTGTTGCAGTTAGCTCCCCCTCTCTCCTCCCCATGTCACCATGAAGGCGTTGTAACTGTCTCTCTTCCTGTCGTGTTGCAGTTAGCTCCCCCTCTCTCCTCCCCATGTCACCATGAAGGCGTTGTAACTGTCTCTCTTCCTGTCTCTCTTCCTGCTCTCTTATCTTCACTCGTTTCTTTTTTCACTCTGTGTGAGTTTGGTTGTTTAAGCCGTCCTGGGAGCGATGGAATCGGGGGCTTTGGCCTGAACTGGCTGGCTGGTTGTTGTTGTTGTTGTTGCCCTCTCTGGCAACAGCAACATTTACTCAAGTGTGAAGTTGCCCAACCCTCCAATCCGCTTTCAGCGTTCACACCTTGTTGGTGTGTCTGAGTAGTTTATTTTGGTGTGTGTGTGTGTGTGTGTGTGTGTGTGTGTGTGTGTGTGTGTGTGTGTGTGTGTGTGTGTGTGTGTGTGTGTGTGTGTGTGTGTGTGTGTGTGTGTGTGTGTGTGTGTGTGTGTGTGTGTGTGTGTGTGTGTGTGGTAGTAGTAGTTGTGCATACTCATTCCCCACCCCCCCCCACCCCCCCCCACGGTTCACAGCAGCATTCAGACATCTTGTTTGGGCAGCGCCACCACCTTGATCCCCTGACTGCTGAAAGCCTCTCTGCTATGCCCCTCCGTCTGCCCCCTAGGGTGGAGCAAGGCCTCTCTCTCGGTGGACAACGAGGAGGACAACGAGGAGTACTCCAGCGGCGAGGACCCCGTGACCTCCGACCCCGAAGACATCGTCGGGAAAAAGCAGGTGGGTCTCGAGTGTTTTTATGGAACCCAGCCTGAGCGTTGGGGGTGTGTGTGTGTGTGTGTGTGTGTGTGTGTGTGTGTGTGTGTGTGTGTGTGTGTGTGTGTGTGTGTGTGTGTGTGTGTGTGTGTGTGTGTGTGTGTGTGTGTGTGTGTGTGTGTGTGTGTGTGTGTGTGTGTGTGTGTGTGTGTTGGTTCTTCCCCGTTCTGTCCTTCTGGTTGCATCATGAAGAGGCGAGACATTTCAAAAGTACTTCTCAAATGTAAGGTCTTTGTTTCCGGAGAGCCTGAGGACACCGATGCTGCAGGACATCCATGAAGGTCATCTCGGTATCCAAAGAGTAAGACAGGGGATTGTGTGTTCTGGCCCAGACCATCACTGACCACTACCGTGACTCCCAATGATATATGATCATCTTAAACCCCCGTCATGTTCAGGGTTCAAACCTTTAGCAGTAGAAACGTTCCTCAAAGATTGCTCACGTCCACGCGGCAATTGTTCTCTATAAATCATTTTATTCTGGTACACCTCGGCCTAAAATTGATATCGCTACAACTGCTGCTGCAACTCCAGCCACTAGAGGCTGCTAATGGGGAAACGTACATAGTGCAGCTTTAACGTAACCATGGCTACGTTCACGTAACATTCCTTTAACTGCTGAATGAATGACTCGTGCCCCCCCCCCCCCCCCCCCCCCACCCAACAGAGCCCCGGGACGTACACGGTGATGACAGACTGCGACAGGGCGGGGCCTCAAGACCTGTCCGTCAAGAGTGGCGACGTGGTTCAGCTAATCAGAGAGGGGGAGGCGGGACAATGGTATGATTATTATTATTATACACGTTTTTATTAGTAGAATTTTAACCTGCACCAGTTTACTTTAGTTGTTCTTCTTTAGCTAATAACGTCTTATTGGATGTGTAAAGACAAAGAAAAAGCGCGATTTGATGAAAAGTGATCAGTGAAAAAGTCGCGTGACTCTGAGTCACTTGCAGTTGTACAGTATCTGAATCTCAAGTCATCAGTGAAGAGAAAGTGTTGTAAATCTATGCTTTGTGAATGGATGAAACCATGTATGAATGAAGGTGAACCCTATTTCCCCCCTGTGGATAATAACAAGATGCAGGTGTTGTAAATCTATGCTTTGTGAATGGATGATACCATGTATGAATGAAGGTGAACCCTATTTCCCCCCTGTGGATAATAACAAGGTTGTCTGCACTTGTTGTAAATCCATCCTTTGTGTATGGATTGAACCATGTGTATATATATATACCTAATATATATACATGATATATATCGTGTATATATATATATATATAATGAGAATGCTTGGACTTGTTGTAAATCTATGCTTTGTTTATGGATTATACCATGTATATGTATATATCATGTGTGTATATATATATATATAAATATCATGTGTGTATATATATAATGATGAGATTGCCTGCACGTGTTGTTGGTTTGTGAGGGACGTCCGCAGTTCGAAGGAAGGATGGGTGTCTTCAGCGAACCTCCTGGCCCTCGCCTCCCAGTCCAAATCCTCCCAGTCTCTCAGCAGCTCCGGTTAGTACCAGCTCCTACTGGAACCGCTGGTTTCGCCATCAGACCCTCAGGCGCACACTCCACTGGCAGTTTGGCCCTCATTCCTCACCTCGTATGAGGGCCCTCATACCTCACCTCGTATGAGGGCCCTCATACCTCACCTCGTATGAGGGCCCTCATACCTCACCTCGTATGAGGGCCCTCATACCTCAGCTCGTATGAGGGCCCTCATACCTCGTATGAGGGCCCCTAACCCTCGTATGAGGAATAAGTACTTCGGTTGCTTCTGCAAGAAATGGCGTCGCTGTCCAATTTATTATGAAGCTTGTTATAAAAGAACGATCACGTCATCATAGTTTAGCACATCAAAAGGCGTCAATTTCTTACCCTGGTCGTCCTTTACTGCTTCACAAATCTTAAATAGTGAACAGTGAAGCCACGTAGTATTTAAACGACACGAGGTTAGAAATATTGAGTGGAATAATACAACTGTATTTATAATGACAAAATGTTGGCAGAGAATGAAAGTCAGAGTTGAAGGGCAAACGTTGACGACTAAATGGAAAAGAAAAATGCAATATTCATGAAGACATGACACAGAAACCCAGGAAGCCTGCGTTCAGCTGTCGACAGATCCCTACTGGTCTTACTGGTCCAACCACTCTGTACCCAGTCCAGTTCGGCATGTGCTGTATGTCACTGGTGAGGAATGCTTTACTGTAACCATGGGCGCGTCTTCTGAAACAAAATGGCTGCGAGCCCAAACCACGCATGAGCTGGATCTTGACAGAAATGAACCATCTCCTGTCCATCGAAACATGCATAGACGTTTTCAGTGGCTGTGTAGGTCTGCTTTAAAAAACAATATCATTTTGTATTAATCCCCACATTTTTACCTGATTCTGCCTACGTGTTGTGCCATGCTAATTACCGCTCTTACTTTGAAACCCATCTTTTAACGTCGGTGCGTCGGCGTGTGCTTCGGGTTTCGTCCTCTAGATGGCAGTGTTTCCGGGAACCTCAGCACCTCCACCAGCTACAGCGAGACCTACACCAGCTTCTCTGACATCAAGCCCTGAGCGCGCAGCACTCCACCCCCGTCCGTTTCAGAGACTAAAGAAACAGCCGACGGTCCTCCTCTGAGCGGTATTGTGTGCGTACCCCCCCCCTCCCCCCCCCCCCCCCCCCCCCCCCCACCTGGGTCCGGCCCCACCGCAGCACCAGCGACACTGGGATTCTTATCATTTTTCATGAGCCACTTGCAGATGTTCCTGTGCTGAGTCGTCGGGACACTTTGACTTCAAGGCAGCTTACCAGACCGCCGTCGCGGAAACATGACATCCTGGCCCTTTCCTCGCAGCAAGGTGGATAGCGCTCAGGGAACTTCACCCTCGTAACCCCGTCTTTTTACCCGCCAGCAAGGTCAGCCGTGCTGGTTGTGATCCCGTCAGCAGCTCCATTTAGAAAGGTGTGACGTGTCCGAGGTCGGTATACGATCCAGCCGAAAGGTCGTGTAAGGTCAGCGTTCTCTGGAAGCGTGGAGGCGCAGGTGGGTGATGACGGGATTGGCCGCCTGTGACGTGTGACTGGATCATGTGACGGGAGAGAAGGCTGTATCTAGTTCATCCTGAGCGGGCTCACAGGACTCGGCGAGGCTGGGGTGGAGACCTCCTGAAGACGCTTCCTTCCAGTTAGCGAGGAAGGTCACTGGGCAGCTTGAAACTCGAAAAACATGTAGGAAGTAGTATTTTTAAAGAGCAACCACACGCACAGACACACACTCACACACACACAGACACACACAGAGACACAGACACACACTCACACACAGACACACACACACACGCACAGACACACTCACACACAGACACACACAGAGACACACACACGCGCCCACAGACACACTCACACAGACACACACAGAGACACAGACACACACACACTCACACAGACACACACACCCACCGCTGCACTGTGTAGCCCTCTGTGGTCCTGCACTCTCACAGACGGAGCTTCCATCTCCGTCTGCTATCTCTTTTACAGAGTGCTGTGGTCTGCGCTACGAGACCACTTTACAGTAGATGGAATGAGCTAGCCTCGGCACACACAAGCTAGCAGTTTTTATTGACAAGAAAGACGTCCATTTTAGTCACGTGGTCTGACGTGTGAACAGGGTGACACACATCTCGGTCCGGAGGGGTCGTAGTCATGTTGCAATGGGCCTGTTCACCTGCGCCCTGGTTCCCTCTTGGTTCTACACGCTGGGTGGGGGAACGGAGTGCAGAGTCCCGCATTCTGTTCAGCCCCCCCTCCCAGCTAGGATCAAGATGGCCGCCAGGGGAACAAGGGCCGAGGCAAAAAGCTAATAATAGTGTAGACAAAATAAAATGAAAAAGACAAAAGAGCAAAACACCGCACTACGTGTTCAATTGTATGCATAGTGGCATGGTCTCCTCCCAGAGACATGACTCAGGAAACCGGTTGAGCTAACACACACACACACACTCATTCTCTGTCTCTCTGTCTCTCTGTCTCTCTGTCTCTCTGTCTCTCTCTCTCTCTCTCTCTCTCTCTCTCTCTCTCTCTCTCTCTCTCTCTCTCTCTCTCTCTCTCTCTCTCTCTCTCTCTCTCTGTCTCTCTCTCTCTCTCTCTCTGTCTCTCTCTCTGTGTGTGTCTCTCTCTCTGTCTCTCTCTCTCTCTGTCTGTCTGTCTGTGTCTGTGTCTCTGTGTCTCTCTCTCTGTCACACACGGCATGTCTTAGTTTTTTGTTTTAATCTGAAAGTAAACTCTCCACCACTGAGGAGTCGTCAAAATATGCCAGTGAATAAACTAATAAATCACTAGGTAAGAAGTAGATGCTACGCTGTAGCTCTACAGTCACCATAGGATAGCTTACTGTGTGTTTAATCAGGACACCCAGGTCTACTTATCAGGCTTGCTGTTCACTGGGTCGAGACACACTTATTTTGACCCAGCAGCTCCTTAAGAGTCAGCGATAAAGGGAGAAAAGAAGTGAAACAGTATCGTACGGGCGTACATCGGATCGACACAAGCAGTGTTTGGTTACGCGATCAGAAAACGAGACGTGTGTGTTACAACCTGTGAGCCATAGCTGTGTTAGCCTTGCTGTACGTTGGGCCAGGGAGCCCTTTCAAATCAAATCATCATGTGTGTACAGCAAAGAATACCTTGCTATATTTAGACCACTTTTATTGAGCCATTCTTTACAATCCCTATGTCAAAACGATCACATCTGTTGCTTTTTCATTCACTGTTGGTATAGGCCAATATATGTCACACAGTTAATTTTATATTACATATTTGCTTGTCAAAAGGTATACGACAATTATCAGCCTCTAATCACTTTAAACCAATACATTTTTCAATGATTTCTATATTTTTAACTGGCAACTGGAGATGGCGATTGTAATTCGTTTCTTATGCAGCACATTGCCGCAACCAATCTTTATTGTTCTTGTATCTATCGAGTATTGTGATGAGATCTCTATATATAAATATATATAATAAAATGTTCATACATATCACTGTATATATTTGTGTACATATGTAATTCTGAATTGTATGTAATACGAAAAGCAGCTTTAATAAAGTGAGATGGTCCCTCTTTAAAGGGTGTCGTCTGATTTGGTTTTTTGGGAATGTCCATTTGGCTTGGAGACGTCCCACTGCTTTGCGTAATGTAACGCACTTCGAACCATAAGCAACGAAATGCATCCCAGACCAAACTGAGCAATTTGATGTTTTACACGAAAGACGAGGAACGATCCGTCCCTTCGAGTTCACCTGCAAATCATCCATTTCATTCAACTGCATTTTAATAAGAAACAAATCCATGTTTATCAGGGACCGACCCGACGCCACTTGTGACATTGCGATCCGGAAATACACTTGTACCACGTGACGGCCTCCAGCCAATGGGCGTCTTCCTATTCACACTGCCGTGGTGTGGCGTGGGAGCCGTTCCCATATGCGTCGCGGCCACTCGCCCTTTCCATTTCTTCCGTTCCGTTGTACATGTGAAGTGTAAAGCATCCGGATGGGAGCGAGGTGCGCCTGCTGGGCGTCTGTAATGAAGCCCTGTTGGCGTGTCTGACGTGGAGTTCCGCTCGATCGGCGATTACGTAGGGAGGAAGGCGTCGACCAAGCCACCTCCTCACAAGTATCGGGACGGCGCCCCTCGGCCTCAGCTGGAAGCGGACCAAATGGCATTGTGCGGCGCCTCCTTGAAAGATCGCACACATTTTAATTCACAGACACCACGTAGATTCCGCGGACCTCCACCAAGCCAGCGCGGCGCCCTTCTGTGATTGGAACACGTCCGTTGTCGTCGGCGTCCCAGTGCATCGCAGCAGACAAAAGGAACAAAAGGAAAAGCGCCCAGGATACCCTCTCTCCCACCGTGAGTATTGCCCATCTTCTGGCGATGGCTCCGCGGCGATAGTGCCCTTGACGAATGGGGAACTTGGGGTTGACGTGCGGGATGAATCCAAATCACCGTCGTTTGTGGTCAGGTGTGCTCCGCGTTTCAAGTCTGCCCCAACAAGTCTGCTGGACGCAGGGGGGGTACGACTGTTTGTCCCACCGTGACGGCGAACGACGTGTTACTCAACCAAAACAAGGCCTTTCATTTAGCACTCGGGTTTCTTTATGAATAGGTGACATGCTCGTAGACGTCAAGACACTTACAAAAAAATGTGTGTGTGTGTGTGTGTGTGTGTGTGTGTGCGCGCGCGCATACGTAACTTAATGAAAGAGGACTAGGATGTTTCTACGATTTCCATTGTCCTTTATTTTTTTTTTTTTAAAGAAACGCCTCAGTCGACAACGGCGTGTGAACAAACAGGTTATCAATAGCCCTGGGGCCATTGATAAGCCCTACTAGGGCCTACCAGGGCCTACTAGGGCCTACCAATGGCCCTGGGGCCATTGATAAGCCCTGTTAGGGCCTTACATCTTTAGGAGACGTGATTGTTCTCTTTGCTTGTGACTCGGGTCAACTCCGGTTGGTTTTTCTTTGCAAACATTAATTCCCAATGTGAGCGCCTCAGCTAAGTGCGGCTGAAAGTTGTGCCAACAGAGCTTTGCCTTAAGACACACACCCAGCTCGGCCAAAGTCTGGAAGACTGACCAAGTAAACACAAGACAAGGAACCGAGCCCAGCATCAAACACGGCTTACGCAATTGCTCTTACTGATTGGTTGAAAGGTGTTCCCGGAGTGACACACGTCACCCATTTCAACCAATCAGATTTCACATTAAGTAATCCAATCACGTCTTTGCAATTAATTTTTGCCTTTATTTCTTCTGATAGGAAAAAAAACCCACCCTCTGTTAGACTGTTTGGAATGGTATTTTGAATTCGTAAGTGAGGTTGGAGACTCGCCCAGCCCTTACCAGGCCTGCATGTTGACTCTGGTTAAAAAGGGCAAGGCAGCCTCAGATAAGTCGATCACAGTGAATGATGTCAAGAGTGTTTGTCAAGAGCTCTCTGTCTCTCTCTGTCTCTCTCTGTCTCTCTGTCTCTCTGTCTCTCTCTCTGTCTCTCCCTCTCTGTCTCTGTCTGTCTCTCTCTGTCTCTGTCTCTCCCTCTCTGTCTCTCCCTCTCTGTCTCTCCCTCTCTGTCTCTCCCTCTCTGTCTCTGTGTGTGTTGTCACTCTCTTGTCCTCTATCCCTCCCTTTGTTTGACACCCCCTCCCTCACCCTCTCGTCTCCTCTCGTAAAATCCTACAAGTCGAATGAAGTAAACAGCGGCCTTTTTAAATGACTCAGTGCTATTCGGACAAAAATCCAAGTGTCTTGTTCCCACAAAGTCACTTTACATGAAGAGAAAGCTGATCACCAGTATGATGCATGTGACGCCTGGTCTGTTACCAGTCTACTGTGTGATGCATGTGACGCCTGGTCTGTTACCAGTCTACTGTGTGATGCATGTGACGCCTGGTCTGTGACCAGTCTACTGTGTGATGCATGTGATGCCTGGTCTGTTACCAGTCTACTGTGTGGCGCCTGGTCTGTTACCAGTCTACTGTGTGATACGCCTGGTCTGTTACCAGTCTACTGTGTGATGCATGTGACGCCTGGTCTGTTACCAGTCTACTGTGTGATGCATGTGACGCCTGGTCTGTTACCAGTCTACTGTGTGATGCCTGGTCTGTTACCAGTCTACTGTGTGATGCATGTGACGCCTGGTCTGTTACCAGTCTACTGTGTGATGCATGTGACGCCTGGTCTGTGACCAGTCTACTGTGTGATGCATGTGACGCCTGGTCTGTGACCAGTCTACTGTGTGATGCATGTGACGCCTGGTCTGTTACCAGTCTACTGTGTGATGCATGTGACGCCTGGTCTGTTCTGAAAGGTATTGGTCGATGTGTTCTAATCTAAACGCCACACAGACGGACAGCTGTCAGCGGAGTAGACTGGTGATGCTGGCTGTTTCAACTTGAATCCCTTCTGCTAACCGCAGGTCATAAAATAGGTTTTTATTCACTAAAAAGGAAGTGCAGGACAGAGGCATGTTGGATAACATAAAGAATACATGTGCACCAGCTACTGCTATGTCAGACTCCAACTGTCCCTGTACTTTAGTTAGTTCAGTTAGTTTGAGTCTCTCCTCATAGGAGAGGGAGATATATTATGGGCCAGTTATGATGCCAAGCTGAGGCGCCGCTAAACTAGGATTACTTTGAGTATTTCCTCTGTAGAAGATTACACGTACACAATATTCCTGGGTTTCTTTCAACCCAGCTCACTATTGGTCACTCTTTTAACTGTTGTACCCTGTACAGAAGAGTCGACTGTATGGCTGGAGCTCCTGGATGTTCTTCAAGCAACATTCTTTGGTTGGGAGTGTATTGGTTTTCTTTAATGATCGAGGGACGGTGAATGAATCATTCATTAAGAAGTTAAGCAGTGGTTACATTTCATGATGTAACTCAAGTCATGAGTAGCTGTAAGGCTTCATGGATGGCTTTTCTTTGACCCAGAAGTTATTCTGGTCAAGTAGGGGAATATTCCCCCTACTTGAATGGAAATAGTTTGGACCTAATCGATGAGGGGACAAAACAACGTTGATCTGTAGTCGGTCTTTCAGGTCTCTGCTGTCATTGCTTCCTGCTGTAGTGTAGTGTAAAATGTGTTTGGTGACTTGCATGGTCTCTTCAACAAATCAGGGCGCATTAGGAAGAAAAGGTCGCGCAAAGTTCCTAGGTCCCTCAACGCCCTTGTCTGTCTCAACGTGGTGTGTCTGGCCGGGTCCGCAGTGAGAGAGATTATCAGGCCTTGCGCTTCGTCAGGTGGAAACCTTGTGACTTGAGTTCAGCCTCGCTCCGTGCTGGTGAAGCGGTGACTTGAGTTCAGCCTCGCTCCGTGCTGGTGAAGCGGTGACTTGAGTTCAGCCTCGCTCCGCGCTGGTGACTTGAGTTCAGCCTCGCTCCGTGCTGGTGAAGCGGTGACTTGAGTTCAGCCTCGCTCCGTGCTGGTGAAGCGGTGACTTGAGTTCAGCCTCGCTCCGTGCTGGTGAAGCGGTGACTTGAGTTCAGCCTCGCTCCGTGCTGGTGAAGCGGTGACTTGAGTTCAGCCTCGCTCCGTGCTGGTGAAGCGGTGACTTGAGTTCAGCCTCGCTCCGTGCTGGTGAAGCGGTGACTTGAGTTCAGCCTCGCTCCGCGCTGGTGAAGCGGTGACTTGAGTTCAGCCTCGCTCCGCGCTGGTGAAGCGGTGACTTGAGTTCAGCCTCGCTCCGTGCTGGTGAAGCGGTGACTTGAGTTCAGCCTCGCTCCGTGCTGGTGAAGCGGTGACTTGAGTTCAGCCTCGCTCCGTGCTGGTGAAGCGGTGACTTGAGTTCAGCCTCGCTCCGTGCTGGTGAAGCGGTGACTTGAGTTCAAGCGCTCGGTGTGCACGTTGCACACGGTGCTTTACGTGATCACAAACGACGGTACGGTAACGACACCTACACAAGAATGTGTTGTGAGTCTGCGGTCTCGGCTGTGAGTGGCTGTCCCTGATCCTTGTCCTACTCTCTCTCTAAAAAAGATTTTCCAGTGGATCACCTTGTAGTATTGTTGGGGTCGATTTGTGATCTACCCGTTGGTCTAGACGCTAAACAATGTCATTCGTTCACGCTCTGAATCGAACCCCCAGCCTCTATGGGGCCCTCCCAGTGTCAACGGGGCCCTCCCAGTGTCAACGGGGCCCTCCCAGTCTCAACAGGGCCCGTCCCAGTCCTACCACTGGAACCAGGCCTACCTTGGACTGGACTAGGGCCGAGCGTTGGGATGAATGGCCCGATACGATGTCAAACCACCATGCGCCATGTACTGTTCAGCACCAGGTTGTGAATGATGATGTGTTGATGAGTGAGATGTGTGTGAGAGAGAGAGACTCTCTTGAGCATGGCTGACGGGTGGTTAATGTTCTCACATTCCCCGCTGGGGAAGCAGTCACAAGATTTACGTTTGCTGCTCCTGGCCTAGCCCTCATTCTGAGCACTCCCATCACAATGACTGAAAACCCTGTTAACGCACGCACGCACACACACACACACACACTCACGCACGCAGACACACACGCATGCAGACAGACACACACACGCACGCAGACACACACTCACACACACGCACGCAGACAGACACGCACGCAGACACACACTCACACACACGCACGCAGACAGACACGCACACACGCACATGCATGAATGCAAACTGTCAGCGTGTATAAAGGCTCTCCCTAGATAAAGGTCCCACAGGGTTGTCCCACTACACACCAGCTACAACATCCTCAGGCCGTAATAGAACTGGATCTTCAGCAGAATCACTTTAGTTCAGATTGAACTCCATTTCCATTTTGTGTTTTTTCGTAAGACGTCTGCACACTGGGCAAAGATTTGAACGGGCATGAAGAAAAAGAAGTAGTCCTATCGGTGTATTACTCCTTCTTTTGCTACTGTTAATCTTTACAACAATCAGAATCAGAATCAGAAAAGCTTTATTGCCCAGTACGTTTTTTAAACATACAAGGAATTTGTCTTGGTGATGTAGGTGCACGCCACGTTCTCTATTGCAGGTTATGATAGAGTATGAAACTGTTGTGGGCGTAAGGTGATGGTGTATTAACACCATCACCATCTGCCCTTAAAGCCTTTGGTGTCAAGAAGGCTTTGCAGACGCGATGCCTTTTAGGAATTCCTGTCTCTGGAGCGTGAGGAATCTTGTACGACCAACTGAGCTCGTCAAACCTCCTTTTCCCTGGAGTGACGGGGAAGGGGGATCCGTGGGCCTGAGTGTCTTCTGTCCGTTGGTACAGATGCTTTGGCGTCCGCTCAGCGCAGAAAAACCGGAAGAATCATGAAGGACCTTGATCCATCTGTGGGGTGTAAGAAGGACTGGCGTTTTGGGGGGGCTGGGGGGTTTCCAGGGACTGAAAGCTGATGATGGCAGCGTATGATATTTGGTTTTGTGGATGTGTTACTTAGAATGTATAAAAGATAAAGTGCCACTGTTTAACGTCCAAGATGTATATCCAGTCAGTGAACGGGTGAAGGATTTGAATTGAAGACATTTTAGTATGACTCAATGTCATGGGGAAAGTCCTTTCCTTGATGAAATCACTGATTGAAACCGTTCAGCTGCTGAACTAAGGCTTGTGTCTCCGCTATCGGTCTGCATCTATTTAAGAACGTATCACGGTGGACGCGAGATTGGCTGAATCGCCCTAATTCTGTTTTGAAATGGATCAGTAGACTCAAGCCTCACTAATGGATCGTTGGGCAAGTTTTTTACTTTTTCCTGTCGAACCAACTGAACCGATTTGTTTAACTCTATACATTCTACATACTTTTTTTTACAGTATAATTAAATGCAATCGTTGCATACTTAATCATTGATGCATGAATTTAACCCAGGTTAGCCTCTATTCAATGGAGGCTAACCTGGGTTAAATTGATGCATCAAAGATCCAATAGACTCTATTGGCTGAATTTCATCCCTCTATATAGCGGTGATGAGGGTCTTTGGGGGGACGCCGCAGAGACCCCTCTAACCCAGCATGTTCTCTGTGGCTCCGCAGGTTCCAGGACAAGCGTGTGTGTCTAAGTGTGTGCGTGCAGCCATGCCGTTGTTTGGCAAGTCCCACAAGAGTCCTGCGGACATCGTCAGGACGCTGAAGGAGAACCTCGCCATCCTGGTGAAGCACGACAAGAAGTCGGACAAGGTAGGACCCCCCCCCCCCCCCCCGTCTCTCAGCTAGGAGCCTGGCCTTTCAAAATAAGAGTTCACCATTTAACAAACTAGGACTATAAATACAATATACTCTACGCTAGGATCCTGGCTTTTCCAGTTAAGAGTTCATCAGGTTCATGTGAAAGAGGACTTAACAGTCTGACCCCTCAGCCCACTGACACTCACTCACTCACTCACTCACTCACTCACTCACTCACTCACTCACTCACTCACTCACTCACACACACACATACTCAGAACAAGATGGCCCTTCACAATGTTTTTTTAAGGTGTTTGACAGTTTGTAATGATGAAATATCAACCTGGCACCCATCCACACATACACAGCAGCTAAGTGAAATTGAAAGGTACCCTGTTTCACCAAGGTACAATACAAGGTACAGTACAAGGTACAATACAAGGTACAATACAAGGTACAAGGTTGACACATTGGCAGCTTGAAGCCATTTCAGAATCACGTGTGCTAGGGTTGGTCTGGGATGATCGTTTATTATGGGATGCCACGAATGGCCAGATTATCAAATGACTTGATAATCCTGTGACTAAAATGCAATGGGTAGTTAGTTAGCTTTTATTTAATATAATTAAATGCATATAATTAGGTGTATTGGATCATTTCCGCCGAGTACAAAGCAACAATTTTAAGAAATTCTTTATATGTAAATAATAAATCATCATACTTTAGCTACATTGTCATGTTAGTCCAAAGAAGGTTCCTTATAATGGCCACTAGAGGGCGCCACTAGAGCGTAATACAATTATGCTCCGTCACACTAGTGCGTGTAAACTATGTTTCACTATCTCATACATACTAATATTACGGTTTATATCTATAGATGTAAACTGAAAAAAAATTGTTTTTCTTATATATAGATATATAAAAAATATATATATATACAAACATTAAAGCGTTTCCTTAAAGATCAAGCAAAGCCTTAACCTGTCCCAGGGACTTCGCCCACACTGTAACTTGAGCCCTGTCGTCACAATGATGTCACGTTGCGGCCCCAGGCGTCAGAGGAGGTGTCCAAGTGCCTGGTGTCCATGAAGGAGATCCTGTACGGGAGCAACGACAAGGAGCCGCACACCGAGACCGTGGCCCAGCTGGCCCAGGAGCTGTACACCAGCGGGCTGCTGCTGGCACTGGTGGAGAACCTGCAGGTGGTGGACTTTGAGGTGAGGGGGGGGGAACCTGCAGGTGGTGGACTTTGAGGTGA
Organism: Lota lota; assembly: GCA_026745465.1. Lineage (NCBI taxonomy): Eukaryota > Metazoa > Chordata > Actinopteri > Gadiformes > Lotidae > Lota > Lota lota. The sequence goes on from JACYXH010000511.1 coordinate 404,645, forward strand.
GGGGGGGGGGGGACCTGCAGGTGGTGGACTTTGAGGTGAGGGGGGGGGGGGGGAACCTGCAGGTGGTGGACTTTGGAGGTGAGGGGGGGGGGGGGGGACCTGCAGGTGGTGGACTTTGAGGTGGGGGGGGGGGGGGGGACCTGCAGGTGGTGGACTTTGAGGTGAGGGGGGGGGGGGACCTGCAGGTGGTGGACTTTGTATGTGAGGTGGGGGGGGACTGCAGGTGGTGGACTTTGAGGTGAGGGGGGGGGGACCTGCAGGTGGTGGACTTTGAGGTGAGGGGGGGGGGACCTGCAGGTGGTGGACTTTGAGGTGAGGGGGGGGGGGACCTGCAGGTGGTGGACTTTGAGGTGAGGGGGGGGGGGGGGACCTGCAGGTGGTGGACTTTGAGGTGAGGGGGGGGGGGGGGGACCTGCAGGTGGTGGACTTTGAGGTGAGGGGGGGGGGGGGGGGGACCTGCAGGTGGTGGACTTGAGGTGAGGGGGGGGGGGGACCTGCAGGTGGTGGACTTTGAGGTGAGGGGGGGGGGGGGGGACCTGCAGGTGGTGGACTTTGAGGTGAGGGGGGGGGGGGACCTGCAGGTGGTGGACTTTGAGGTGAGGGGGGGGGGGGGGGGGGACCTGCAGGTGGTGGACTTTGAGGTGAGGGGGGGGGTGGGGGGGGACCTGCAGGTGGTGGACTTTGAGGTGAGGGGGGGGGGGGAACCTCGCAGGTGAGGACTTTGAGGTGAGGGGGGGGGGGGGGGGACCTGCAGGTGGTGGACTTTGATGGTGAGGGGGGGGGGGGGAGGACCTGCAGGTGGTGACTTTGGGTGAGGGGGGGGGGGGGAGGGGAGCTGCAGGGGGGACTGGGTGGTGAGGTGAGGGGGGGGGGACCTGCAGGTGGGTGGGGAGGGGGGGTCTGTGGGGGGGGGGGTGACTTTGAGGTGTTGGGGGGGACGGGAACCTGGGTGGTGGACTTTGAGGTGAGGGGGGGGGGAGGGCAGGTGGTGGGGTGAGGGGGGGGGAGGCGGGGGGGGGGGGGGTGGGGGTGGTGGGACCTTTGTAGGTGGTGGGTTTTGGAGAGTGGGGGGGGGGGGGTGGGGTGGTGGGGGGTGGGGGGGGTGGGGGGAACCTGCAGGTGGTGGACTTTGAGAGGTGAGGGGGGGGGACCCTGCAGGTGTTGGGACTTTGAGGTGAGGGGGGGGGGGGACCTGCAGGTGGTGGACTTTGAGGTGAGGGGGGGGGGGGGGGGACCTGCAGGTGGTGGACTTTGAGGTGAGGGGGGGGGGGGAACCTGCAGGTGGTGGGACTTTGAGGTGAGGGGGGGGGGGGGGGGGGGGGACCTGCAGGTGGTGGACTTTGAGGTGAGGGGGGGGGGGGACCTGCAGGTGGTGGACTTTGAGGTGAGGGGGGGGGGGGGGGGACCTGCAGGTGGTGGACTTTGAGGTGAGGGGGGGGGGGGAACCTGCAGGTGGTGGACTTTGAGGTGAGGGGGGGGGGACCTGCAGGTGGTGGACTTTGAGGTGAGGGGGGGGGGGGACCTGCAGGTGGTGGACTTTGAGGTGAGGGGGGGGGGGGGACCTGCAGGTGGTGGACTTTGAGGTGAGGGGGGGGGGGACCTGCAGGTGGTGGACTTTGAGGTGAGGGGGGGGGGGGGACCTGCAGGTGGTGGACTTTGAGGTGAGGGGGGGGGGGACCTGCAGGTGGTGGACTTTGAGGTGAGGGGGGGGGGGACCTGCAGGTGGTGGACTTTGAGGTGAGGGGGGGGGGGGGGACCTGCAGGTGGTGGACTTTGAGGTGAGGGGGGGGGGAACCTGCAGGTGGTGGACTTTGAGGTGAGGGGGGGGGGACCTGCAGGTGGTGGACTTTGAGGTGAGGGGGGGGGGGAACCTGCAGGTGGTGGACTTTGAGGTGAGGGGGGGGGGGGACCTGCAGGTGGTGGACTTTGAGGTGAGGGGGGGGGGGGGACCTGCAGGTGGTGGACTTTGAGGTGAGGGGGGGGGGGGAACCTGCAGGTGGTGGACTTTGAGGTGAGGGGGGGGGGGGGGACCTGCAGGTGGTGGACTTTGAGGTGAGGGGGGGGGGGACCTGCAGGTGGTGGACTTTGAGGTGAGGGGGGGGGGACCTGCAGGTGGTGGACTTTGAGGTGAGGGGGGGGGGGGGACCTGCAGGTGGTGGACTTTGAGGTGAGGGGGGGGGGGGACCTGCAGGTGGTGGACTTTGAGGTGAGGGGGGGGGGACCTGCAGGTGGTGGACTTTGAGGTGAGGGGGGGGGGGGACCTGCAGGTGGTGGACTTTGAGGTGAGGGGGGGGGGGGGGACCTGCAGGTGGTGGACTTTGAGGTGAGGGGGGGGGGGACCTGCAGGTGGTGGACTTTGAGGTGAGGGGGGGGGGGGACCTGCAGGTGGTGGACTTTGAGGTGAGGGGGGGGGGGGGACCTGCAGGTGGTGGACTTTGAGGTGAGGGGGGGGGGGACCTGCAGGTGGTGGACTTTGAGGTGAGGGGGGGGGGGGACCTGCAGGTGGTGGACTTTGAGGTGAGGGGGGGGGGGGACCTGCAGGTGGTGGACTTTGAGGTGAGGGGGGGGGGGGGAACCTGCAGGTGGTGGACTTTGAGGTGAGGGGGGGGGGGGACCTGCAGGTGGTGGACTTTGAGGTGAGGGGGGGGGGGGGACCTGCAGGTGGTGGACTTTGAGGTGAGGGGGGGGGGGGACCTGCAGGTGGTGGACTTTGAGGTGAGGGGGGGGGGGACCTGCAGGTGGTGGACTTTGAGGTGAGGGGGGGGGGGACCTGCAGGTGGTGGACTTTGAGGTGAGGGGGGGGGGGGGACCTGCAGGTGGTGGACTTTGAGGTGAGGGGGGGGGGGGGGAACCTGCAGGTGGTGGACTTTGAGGTGAGGGGGGGGGGGGACCTGCAGGTGGTGGACTTTGAGGTGAGGGGGGGGGGGGGGACCTGCAGGTGGTGGACTTTGAGGTGAGGGGGGGGGGGGACCTGCAGGTGGTGGACTTTGAGGTGAGGGGGGGGGGGGACCTGCAGGTGGTGGACTTTGAGGTGAGGGGGGGGGGGGACCTGCAGGTGGTGGACTTTGAGGTGAGGGGGGGGGGGGACCTGCAGGTGGTGGACTTTGAGGTGAGGGGGGGGGGGGACCTGCAGGTGGTGGACTTTGAGGTGAGGGGGGGGGGGACCTGCAGGTGGTGGACTTTGAGGTGAGGGGGGGGGGGGGGACCTGCAGGTGGTGGACTTTGAGGTGAGGGGGGGGGGGACCTGCAGGTGGTGGACTTTGAGGTGAGGGGGGGGGGGGGACCTGCAGGTGGTGGACTTTGAGGTGAGGGGGGGGGGGGGGACCTGCAGGTGGTGGACTTTGAGGTGAGGGGGGGGGGGGGGACCTGCAGGTGGTGGACTTTGAGGTGAGGGGGGGGGGGACCTGCAGGTGGTGGACTTTGAGGTGAGGGGGGGGGGGGACCTGCAGGTGGTGGACTTTGAGGTGAGGGGGGGGGGGGGGGACCTGCAGGTGGTGGACTTTGAGGTGAGGGGGGGGGGGGGGGGACCTGCAGGTGGTGGACTTTGAGGTGAGGGGGGGGGGGGGACCTGCAGGTGGTGGACTTTGAGGTGAGGGGGGGGGGGGGGGACCTGCAGGTGGTGGACTTTGAGGTGAGGGGGGGGGGGGACCTGCAGGTGGTGGACTTTGAGGTGAGGGGGGGGGGGGGGGACCTGCAGGTGGTGGACTTTGAGGTGAGGGGGGGGGGACCTGCAGGTGGTGGACTTTGAGGTGATGGGGGGGGGGGGGACCTGCAGGTGGTGGACTTTGAGGTGAGGGGGGGGGGGGACCTGCAGGTGGTGGACTTTGAGGTGAGGGGGGGGGGGGAACCTGCAGGTGGTGGACTTTGAGGTGAGGGGGGGGGGGAACCTGCAGGTGGTGGACTTTGAGGTGAGGGGGGGGGGACCTGCAGGTGGTGGACTTTGAGGTGAGGGGGGGGGGGACCTGCAGGTGGTGGACTTTGAGGTGAGGGGGGGGGGGGGACCTGCAGGTGGTGGACTTTGAGGTGAGGGGGGGGGGGACCTGCAGGTGGTGGACTTTGAGGTGAGGGGGGGGGGGAACCTGCAGGTGGTGGACTTTGAGGTGAGGGGGGGGGGGGAACCTGCAGGTGGTGGACTTTGAGGTGGGGGGGGGGACTGTGTTGTTGTTGTTGTTTACACGCGCTTGTGTGTGTGTGTTAAACTGTTCACGTGTGTGTGTGTTCAGGGGAAGAAGGGTGTGTGTGTGTGTTAAACTGTACGTGTGTGTTAAACTCCATGTGTGTTCCCATGGTCTTAGGGGAAGATGGAAGTGTGTGTGTGTGTGTATTAAATGTTATATATATGTGTGTGTGTGTGTGTCTTAAATGTTATGTGTGTGTGTGTGTATTAAATGTTATATGTTTGTGTGTATTAAATGTTGTATGTGTGTGTGTGTGTGTATATTAAATGTTATATATATATATGTGTGTGTGTGTGTGTGTGTATTAAATGTTGTGTGTGTGTGTAGGGGAAGAAGGACGTGTATGTATTAAATGTTGTGTGTGTGTGTGTGTGTAGGGGAAGAAGGACGTGTGTGTGTGTGTGTGTGTATTCAATGTTATGTGTGTGTGTGTGTGTGTGTGTAGGGGAAGAAGGACGTGTGTGTATTAAATGTTATGTGTGTGTGTGTATTAAATGTTATGTGTGTGTGTGTGTGTGTAGGGGAAGAAGGACGTGTGTCAGATCTTTAACAACATCCTGCGACGGCAGATCGGCACCAGGAGCCCAACAGTGGAGTACTTCTGCTCCCATCAGGAGGTGTTGTTCCTCCTGCTCAAAGGGTCAGCTCACCTCCTCCTCCTTCTTCTCCTTCTCCTCCTTCTCCTTCTCCCCCTTCTCCTTCTTCTTCTCCTCCTTCTCCTTGTCCTTCTCCTGCTCCCCCTTCTTCTTCTTCCCCTTCTCCTTCTCCTCCTTCTTCTTCTCCTTCTCCTCCTTCTTCTTCTCCTTCTCCTCCTTCTCCCCCTTCTCCTTCTCCTCGTTCTTCTTCTCCTTCTCCTCATTCTCCTCCTTCTCCTTCTCCTCGTTCTTCTTCTCCTTCTCCTCCTTCTCCTTCTTCTCCTTCTTCACTGAATAGGTCCATGTAACACACACCTGTAATGCAGACACTTAATATGCTGAACACACACACATTACAACCATAACATATGTCAAAGTGTCACTAACTCTCGTGTGTGTGTGTGTGTGTGTGTGTGTGTGTGTGTGTGTGTGTGTGTGTGTGTGTGTGTGTGTGTGTGTGTGTGTGTGTGTGTGTGTGTGTGTGTGTGTGTGTGTGTGTGTGTGTGTGTGTGTGTGTGTGTGTGTGTGTGTGTGTGTGTGTGTGTGTGTGTGTGTGTGTGTGTGTGTGTGTGTAGCTACGAGACCCCCCAGGTGGCGCTGAACTGCGGCATCATGCTGAGAGAGTGCATCCGCCACGAGCCGCTGGCCAAGGTGCTGCTGCTGTCGGACCACTTCTCACGCTTCTTCCACTACGTGGAGATGTCCACCTTCGACATCGCCTCCGACGCATTCGCCACCTTCAAGGTGCGGCCGCGTTCCAACGCTCAGTAGTCTCCCCAAGTATCCTCCCGTCAAGGGTTTCTCTTGCTCAGGAAATATGCTCTTTATGTTTCTGTGGTTGACTGGGAACTGCTGGTGCGTGTGTGTGTGTGTGTTGGAAAGTCTTAAATTGACCACCCATCAGTGTGCGTGCGTTTGATTGGTCCGAGTCTGTTAGCTCCGCCCATTATATGCCTCCTTATCATTCCTGGTTTTGTTCTGATGTGCTTTAGTTGTTCATGAGCTGAAGTCCTTCTTCCTTTGTTCTCCAAAGGATCTTCTGACGCGACACAAAGTCCTCGTGGCCGAGTACCTCGAACAGAACTACGATGCTGTGAGACTCACTCACTCACTCACTCACAGACTCACTCAGTCAGTTACAGACTCACTCGCTCACTCAGTTACACACTCACTCAGTTACACACTCACAGACTCACTCACTCACAGACTCACTCACTCACTCACTTACACACTCACAGACTCACTCAGTCAGTCACAGACTCACTCACTCACTCACTTACTCACAGACTCACTGAGTCACTCACAGACTCACTCACTCACTCACTCACTTACACACTCACAGACTCACTCAGTCAGTTACAGACTCACTCACTCACTCACTCAGTTACACACTCACTCGCTCACTCAGTTACACACTCACTCAGTCACTCACTCACTCACTCACAGACTCACTCACAGACTCACTCACTCACTCACTCAGTTACACACTCACTCACACACTCACTCACTCACAGACTCACTCACTCACTCACTCACTCAGTTACAGACTCACTCACTCACACACACCGTTTCATCTGTAATGTATGAATGATGACGATAATCATCATACACACATTGGAGATGGTATGAAAATGTCATATCACCGTTATCGTCATACACACATACACACAAATGCACGCCCTTTGTGGACGAAAGGACTCCCTGACCTCAACTACAACCCGTTGTAACATAGATAGCATATTAGCCCCGCCTTTGTATTTGCAAATGGCCGCCTGCGCGTGTGCGTGGCTCACTTCTGTCTGTCTTCTTCATGGCAGGTCTTCACGGAATACGAGAAGCTGCTGCACTCGGAGAACTACGTCACAAAGAGGCAGTCGCTGAAGGTCGGTCCCCTGGACTCTTCCATGGCTGTCAGCTGACACCGCTGTAGGGGCTCCTGGAGCTGTAGGGGCTCCTGGAGCTGTAGGGGCTCCTGGAGCTCATGGAGCCGCCCCAATTGGAAATGAATGTTGGTTGCAATGAGCGGAGTGTAGTGGGGGTGCATTGAACCTGAATGGGGTGCATTGGTTCTAGGTGAGTGTAGTGGGGGTGCATTGGTTCTAGGTGAGTGTAGTGGGGGTGCATTGGTTCTAGGTGAGTGTAGTGGGGTGCATTGGTTCCAGGTGAGTGTAGTGGGGGTGCATTGGTTCTAGGTGAGTGTAGTGGGGGTGCATTGGTTCTAGGTGAGTGTAGTGGGGGTGCATTGGTTCTAGGTGAGTGTAGTTGGGGTGCATTGGTTCTAGGTGAGTGTAGTTGGGGTGCATTGGTTCCAGGTGAGTGTCGTTGGGGTGCATTGGTTCCAGGTGAGTGTCGTTGGGGTGACTGAGGGCTCTGTGTACGCTTCCCTCCTCAGCTGCTGGGCGAGCTGCTTCTGGACAGACACAACTTCACGGTGATGACGCGCTACATCAGCAAGCCGGAGAACCTCAAGCTGATGATGAACCTGCTGCGGGACAAGAGCCCCAACATCCAGTTTGAGGCCTTCCATGTCTTTAAGGTACCACTGAGGGACAGTTTGAGGCCTTCCATGTCTTTAAGGTACCACTGAGGGACAGTTTGAGGCCTTCCATGTCTTTAAGGTACCACTGAGGGACAGTTTGAGGCCTTCCATGTCTTTAAGGTACCACTGAGGGACAGTTTGAGGCCTTCCATGTCTTTAAGGTACCACTGAGGGACAGTTTGAGGCCTTCCATGTCTTTAAGGTACCACTGAGGGACAGTTTGAGGCCTTCCATGTCTTTAAGGTACCACTGAGGGACAGTTTGAGGCCTTCCATGTCTTTAAGGTACCACTGAGGGACAGTTTGAGGCCTTCCATGTCTTTAAGGTACCACTGAGGGACAGTTTGAGGCCTTCCATGTCTTTAAGGTACCACTGAGGGACAGTTTGAGGCCTTCCATGTCTTTAAGGTACCACTGAGGGACAGTTTGAGGCCTTCCATGTCTTTAAGGTACCACTGAGGGACAGTTTGAGGCCTTCCATGTCTTTAAGGTACCACTGAGGGACAGTTTGGCTCGATTTCAGAAAGACGTGCCTCCAGGGTACGTACATAATGGGGTTCATTAATTGTAACGGCATGAACGATTCAGTGTAGCGATGGAAGCTGACGCTGTATTCACATATAGTACCCCTGAGTTCAACACTGTGTGGCGTTGTGCACTTACGTTGTCCCAATTGTTTCCAACAACGTCCCAGAGCAGTCCGTAGTTTTGTTCACGGTGACGTTCCGCTACATTTTCCCACTGCCCCCTAACCTCCAGGGAAACCGTAATCCGGTAGAGTCCGAAGTTGTCGATCAAGAAATGTCGAACCCCACATTTAACGTTTTACTTCTGTAAAAACCATTTTGGAAAGCAACTCGGAGGTGTGTGTGTTCTCACCCCTCACGCAGGTGTGTGTGTTCTCACCCCTCACACAGGTGTGTGTGTTCTCACCCCTCACACAGGTGTGTGTGTTCTCACCCCTCACGCAGTTGTGTGTGTTCTCACCCCTCACGCAGGTGTGTGTGTTCTCACCCCTCACGCAGGTGTGTGTGTTCTCACCCTTCACGCAGGTGTGTGTGTTCTCACCCCTCACTCAGGTGTTCGTGGCGAACCCCAACAAGACCCAGCCCATCGTAGACATCCTGGTGAAGAACCAGACGAAGCTCATCGAGTTCCTGAGCAACTTCCAGAAGGAGCGCTCCGACGACGAGCAGTTCAACGACGAGAAGACCTATCTCATCAAACAGATCCGGGATCTTAAGAAGCCCGCCTCGTAGGACAAACAGAACATTTGACCTGGTCCCCCCTCGTTTCCCTGCACCGTACTTTTTAACCTCGTAGGAAGACCTCGTTAACATGGTTGTGGTATTTATGAAGAAAAGAGAAAAGTTGTATTTTTCCTCACTGGTTCTTTTTAAAAGGTGTATAGACGACGTGTAGTTCTCAATCATTCATTCGTTAGCGCCCAGGACCCAAGCTGAGGGCCTCCGCTGATTGGCCATCTCACAGAACCAATGGTGGAAGTGTGTAGTCAGAAACCGATGGCAACCCAGGCCCGAGAAAGAGATTTAGATGAAGAAGTTAGTTCAGTCACGTTTGAGGTTCGGTGTCACTAATCGAAGGAAAAAAAATACAAAATCATTTAAGCTTGGCTGCAGATGTTGGTTCTCTAAAGGAAGATGACACTTTGTAAGAATACATTAGTATTCCATTTACTGTTTTCAGAGCACAAAGGTTCATTTAAAAGTAGCGTTTGTCACAGTTTCTGTATCAGCAGCGGCCATAGCATAGCATAGCATAGCATAGCATAGCAGCGACATCGAAGACCCAGCCTTCCCGGTTAAAGTGGAAAATGGCCGTGTGTGTATTTCTTTTGTCCAATGCTCTTTCAGTACTGTATTAACTTCTTTTCGTTGTTCATGTTTTGTATTTTTCTGCCTTTGTGGTTGAGGTTGCACTTGACTCACAAACTAGTGGCGAACTAGTGGAGGAGGTGCCTTTGGGGTTTTATTCATTTTCACTTTGGATTGCTTGCCATGTTTCTTGGGGTGCTTAGTTATTAAATCATGTATAATAAGCTCTGGATGGAAGGTGTTTGTTGCGATGAAGAGGTGAACCTCGTTATATTGAGTCGAGCGGACATTGTGTGAAGCTGTTCTATCGCTGCAGATGTTTGTTGAAAACCACCAGGGCTTCGTTCCCTCGTAGGTGACCCAGCTAGGTGTTCTTCCGTTGAACGGCTCAATGTGTTCTTTACGGATCGGTTCTTTACTTTACAGATTCTCCCCCGACACCCCGTCCCCCCGTCCCGTCGGCGGGGATGGGAGGGGCCTAAACACTTCCCTTTAGGTGGTGGATTTTCAAGTTGTGCAAAGACCGTACTACACCGCCTGTGTAAAGTAAAGACCATAACATAACTACTACAAAACGTACAATAAACAGCTCGTTTAAAATGGCGTCTTGTTTGTTCTGGGGGACATTGGGTTACGACGGATATGCGTCCACCATGAAATAAAAGGAAAAGGTAATAAATCACACTCTCACAGAACAATCAATAACTGGGGCATGGATAAGCGGTAGGTAGGGCCAACACAGAGCAGGTAGGGGTCAGACAGTACAGAGACAGGTCATTAAGGAGCAGGTAGGGGTCAGACAGTACAGAGACAGGTCATTAAGGAGCAGGTAGGGGTCAGACAGTACAGAGACAGGTCATTAAGGAGCAGGTAGGGGTCAGACAGTACAGAGACAGGTCATTAAGGAGCAGGTAGGGGTTAGACAGTACAGAGACAGGCCATTAAGGAGCAGGTAGGGGTTAGACGGTACAGAGACAGGTCATTAAGGAGCAGGTAGGGGTTAGACGGTACAGAGACAGGTCATTAAGGAGCAGGTAGGGGTCAGACAGTACAGAGACAGGTCATTAAGGAGCAGGTAGGGGTCAGACAGTACAGAGACAGGTCATTAAGGAGCAGGTAGGGGTCAGACAGTACAGAGACAGGTCATTAAGGAGCAGGTAGGGGTCAGACAGTACAGAGACAGGTCATTAAGGAGCAGGTAGGGGTCAGACAGTACAGAGACAGGTCGTTAAGGAGCAGGTAGGGGTCAGACAGTACAGAGACAGGTCGTTAAGGAGCAGGTAGGGGTCAGACAGTACAGAGACAGGTCGTTAAGGAGCAGGTAGGGGTCAGACAGTACAGAGACAGGTCATTAAGGAGCAGGTAGGGGTCAGACAGTACAGAGACAGGTCATTAAGGAGCAGGTAGGGATTAGACAGTACAGAGACAGGTCATTAAGGAGCAGGTAGGGGTTAGACAGTACAGACAGGTCATTAAGGAGCAGGTAGCGGTCAGACAGTACAGATCCAGGTCATTAAGGAGCAGGTAGGGGTTAGACAGTACAGAGACAGGTCATTAAGGGGCAGGTAGGGGTCAGACAGTACAGAGACAGGTCATTAAGGAGCAGGTAGGGGTTAAACAGTACAGAGACAGGTCATTAAGGAGCAGGTAGGGGTCAGACAGTACAGAGACAGGTCATTAAGGAGCAGGTAGGGGTTACACAGTACAGAGACAGGTCATTAAGGAGCAGGTAGGGGTCAGACAGTACAGACAGGTCATTAAGGAGCAGGTAGGGGTCAGACAGTACAGAGACAGGTCATTAAGGAGCAGGTAGGGGTCAGACAGTACAGAGACAGGTCATTAAGGAGCAGGTAGGGGTCAGACAGTACAGAGACAGGTCATTAAGGAGCAGGTAGGGGTCAGACAGTACAGAGACAGGTCATTAAGGAGCAGGTAGGGGTTAAACAGTACAGAGACAGGTCATTAAGGAGCAGGTAGGGGTCAGACAGTACAGAGACAGGTCATTAAGGAGCAGGTAGCGGTCAGACAGTACAGACAGGTCATTAAGGAGCAGGTAGGGGTCAGACAGTACAGAGACAGGTCATTAAGGAACAGGTAGGGGTTAGACAGTACAGAGACAGGTCATTAAGGAGCAGGTAGGGGTCAGACAGTACAGAGACAGGTCATTAAGGAGCAGGTAGGGGTCAGACAGTACAGACAGGTCATTAAGGAGCAGGTAGGGGTTAGACAGTACAGAGACAGGTCATTAAGGAGCAGGTAGGGGTCAGACAGTACAGAGACAGGTCATTAAGGAGCAGGTAGGGGTTAGACAGTACAGAGACAGGTCATTAAGGAGCAGGTAGGGGTCAGACAGTACAGAGACAGGTCATTAAGGAGCAGGTAGGGGTTAGACAGTACAGAGACAGGTCATTAAGGAGCAGGTAGGGGTTAGACAGTACAGAGACAGGTCATTAAGGAGCAGGTAGGGGTTAAACAGTACAGAGACAGGTCATTAAGGAGCAGGTAGGGGTCAGACAGTACAGAGACAGGTCATTAAGGAGCAGGTAGGGGTCAGACAGTACAGAGACAGGTCATTAAGGAGCAGGTAGGGGTCAGACAGTACAGAGACAGGTCATTAAGGAGCAGGTAGGGGTCAGACAGTACAGAGACAGGTCATTAAGGAGCAGGTAGGGGTCAGACAGTACAGAGACAGGTCATTAAGGAGCAGGTAGGGGTCAGACAGTACAGAGACAGGTCATTAAGGAGCAGGTAGGGGTTAAACAGTACAGAGACAGGTCATTAAGGAGCAGGTAGGGGTCAGACAGTACAGAGACAGGTCATTAAGGAGCAGGTAGGGGTCAGACAGTACAGACAGGTCATTAAGGAGCAGGTAGGGGTCAGACAGTACAGAGACAGGTCATTAAGGAGTAGGTAGGGGTTAAACAGTACAGAGACAGGTCATTAAGGAGCAGGTAGGGGTTAGACAGTACAGAGACAGCTCATTAAGGAGCAGGTAGGGGTCAGACAGTACAGAGACAGGTCATTAAGGAACAGGTAGGGGTTAGACAGTACAGAGACAGGTCATTAAGGAGCAGGTAGGGGTCAGACAGTACAGAGACAGGTCATTAAGGAGCAGGTAGGGGTCAGACAGTACAGAGACAGGTCATTAAGGAGCAGGTAGGGGTCAGACAGTACAGAGACAGGTCATTAAGGAGCAGGTAGGGGTCAGACAGTACAGACAGGTCATTAAGGAGCAGGTAGGGGTCAGACAGTACAGACAGGTCATTAAGGAGCAGGTAGGGGTCAGACAGTACAGAGACAGGTCATTAAGGAGTAGGTAGGGGTTAAACAGTACAGAGACAGGTCATTAAGGAGCAGGTAGGGGTCAGACAGTACAGACAGGTCATTAAGGAGCAGGTAGGGGTAAGACAGTACAGAGACAGGTCATTAAGGAGCATGTAGGGGTCACAGCACAGAGACAGGTCATTAAGGAGCAGGTAGGGGTAGACAGTACAGAGATAGGTCATTAAGGAGCAGGTAGGGGTCAGACAGTACAGAGACAGGTCATTAAGGAGCAGGTAGGGGTTAGACAGTACAGAGACAGCTCATTAAGGAGCAGGTAGGGGTCAGACAGTACAGAGACAGGTCATTAAGGAACAGGTAGGGGTTAGACAGTACAGAGACAGGTCATTAAGGAGCAGGTAGGGGTCAGACAGTACAGAGACAGGTCATTAAGGAGCAGGTAGGGGTCAGACAGTACAGAGACAGGTCATTAAGGAGCAGGTAGGGGTTAGACAGTACAGAGACAGGTCATTAAGGAGCAGGTAGGGGTCAGACAGTACAGAGACAGGTCATTAAGGAGCAGGTAGGGGTTAGACAGTACAGAGACAGGTCATTAAGGAGCAGGAAGGGTTGGACAGTGGATAGCCCTAACCCTAACCCAGAAAGGTAAAGTCAGTGAATGTGGGGACAAGTCAACCAGTAGCTGTTCCTCTGACTAGTACCATATGATTATACATTTGCCGATGATGTATGTTTATATTTGTATAATATTTTTATTTAAAGAAAATACAGTTAAAGTAAAAAATATATAAATAAACTCCTATGGGAAAATGAATGGGACGTTTACTTTCCGACCCGTAAATCCCGCCCACTTCACAACCGTCCCCAGAAAATCCAGTCCGGGATTTGTCACTCGCTCAAGTTGGCGTGGCGGAACCACGCATCTCTTCCTTTCTTTTGTTTGCAAGAGGATTGTGTTTATACCATGCTACCTCAAAATCCACTTCATATCTCGCCCGACCTTTTGACTTATTTGTAGTAAAAGGACATCTGGCGATTATGATATCTGAAATGGAAATTGAATGCGCGTCAGACGACGTACTGAATTCCCGCTTCCCCCTCCACCGCGCCTGCAGGGACGGAGACATGAGCGCGTTGTGCTCGCTGGTACACCGTACCGTGAACCGCTCGGACCTCACCGCGGAGGATAGCTGCCGTGGATGGACGCCCATGCATTGGGCAGCTCGCTTTGGAAAGGTAGGGAGTCACAGAAGTCAACGACGAAAATGTGGGACAGATGGGCGGCCAGGCTTGATTTTTTTAGAGTGTAACCCTCTTTGGGGATTAGAAGTTTCAAATTAAACGACTGGCCTCAATTGGTTGGTCTGTCAACACCAGGGCTGGAGATGAAGGGTACATTTCGGGCGAGGCTAATATGACTGGTCTGTCAAGCAAGAGGGAAACTTTTTTTAAAGTATAAACTAAGGGGCGTAATTACGCAGATCACTGCAGAATTACGACGTGACTGATGATAATCTGGATCTCTTCGTTTGCATGTACACGAACAATCAGTCGGCAGAGAGTTTATACTCTACAAGATGCAAGAGTGTCGCTCTGCACGTCTCTCGCTAACCTCGATTTATCGCTGATTAAATGAGGGAAAGTACATTTCTTGGCAGCGGTGAAGTTATGGATTTAAACACATGGTAACCATGTTGATTGGTCGTCACAAGCAAGCCCCGCCCTCTGCTAGTGCTGTCAAACAAGCCCCGCCCTCTGCTAGTGCTGTCAAACAAGCCCCGCCCTCTGCTAGTGCTGTCGAACAAGCCCCGCCCTCTGCTAGTGATGTCAATCAAACCCCGCCTGTTCCCAGTTTGTTTTCAATCAATGTGGAGCAATAATACGTGCTTGATTAGTTAAGGGTTAGGTTGTCTCTTGTGTGTCTGGGAGCTCATCTTTTATATGTATATGGTAAGGCCCCTCACTAGTTTGCATTATTGTTATGATATAAACTCATTGTATTCAATACATTGATTTAAATACGGCTACTCACAGATTCACTTAACATTAATAATGTTTATATTTGGAACAAATGGATAGAAGACAATTGTTGAGAAACTACTAGTGCTGTTTCTAACTTTAAATAGATAGTTAGGAACAGCGCTTGTAGTAGTAATGACAGAAATCCTTCAGATCCACCCCTCGTTTTAACCCCGACCCAACGGAACGGATATTTATATTTATATATATATTGTTAGTGTCGAAGTGTGCCTTTTATTCATAACTAACACTGCAATAGCAACCATGTCGAGTTAAATATGTCCGTTACGCGCTACGGATGTCACGTTAATGCCCTCCCCCCGTGTCTTCCGGATGTCACGTTAATGCCCTCCCCCCTTGTCTTCCGGATGTCACGTTAATGCCCTCCCCCCGTGTCTTCCGGATGTCACGTTAATGCCCTCCCCCCGTCTCTTCCGGACTCTCTGAACGTGTCCACAGCTCGAGTGCGTCGTGCACCTTGTGCGCGTGGGCTGTGACGTCAACGCGGCCACGACCAAGCTGGCCCAGACGCCCATCCACATCGCGACGTTCGGGGGCCACCCGGAGTGCGTGCGGTGGCTTCTCCAAGCCGGCGCGGACACCAACAAGCAGGTAGGCCACCATGGCGCTAGCAGTAGTCGGTCTCTCCGCTAGCTTCACTAAAACAGTGGTCTCTGATGTGGAGGGATCATTTAAGTTTGTCCCTTTTAAGACACCGTCACACGCCCTGTGGCGTTTCGTGCTTCTGTGATTTGTCATACGGATTCCGGGGTTGCAACTAAACAAATGAAAGTATACCGCGTCTGCGGTCTCTTCCTTAATAGTTATCATATTCCAAATAACGAATGGAGCATACAACAGTCACCAATGCAGTTTGGTGACTGCATTGGTGCAGTCCAAATGAAGGAAGTCATTTGGACTAATTGCATTGGTGACGGATGTTTTAGTGAAGATAGTAGAGAGGGGTACGAAGGTTGCATTCCCCTTTAAATGGTTAGTTTACTATGGTGGGAAAGGCACCTTCATGTTTGGTGTATTATGGGTTATGGCGCATGGCATGCATGAGTTAATTCATACTCCACACGCCAAATAACTTGCTTTACAATGCTGAAGCATAACGTCAAAAGAAGTGACGGTGGATATCGATCTGTAGACCATGAAGGAAGGAAAGTAAAGGCAGGATAGCGATCCATAATTCCTTCATTAAGCCATCATTGCTTCCATAATTGCACATTGCAACCCATGCAGCTAGTTAGGGATGGATTCATGTGGAAATGATTAAATGAAGATGAATGCAGATCGTGGTTTTATTTATTGAGTTACTTTAGGATTGTGTGATTATTTTTGTTTGTTGTGTGATCGACTATTTACCCAAACAAAAGCTAAGCTAAACGTAATTGAGTTTATTGTGAATAGCCTACGAAGAACACGCGTTAAAAGACAGTTTTCCCTCTTTTCCTCTAGGACTATGGTGGTGAGACCCCAGTGCACAAGGCGGTCCGGGCAGGGAGCCCGGATTGTGTCCGCACCCTTTTGCTCCACGGCGCCAAACCAGAGTGAGTGAACGGAGGAAGGGGGGTTCATTTGAAGGGCCCCTGTTAGCACCAGCGTGTTAGCACCAGCGTGTTGTATCGCTGGTGCTAACAGGAAACAGCCGTGCTCGTCACAACACGGCAGACATGGTCATAGGACAACACCAGGTGCCAGATTTTGCTGGGGGGGGGGGGGGGGGGCGCGCTATCTCTCGCTCTCTCTCTCTCTCTCGCTCTCTCTCTCTCTCTCGCTCTCTCTCTCTCTCTCTCTCTCGCTCTCTCTCTCGCTCTCTCTCTCTCTCTCGCTCTGTGTCTCTCTCTCTCTCTCTCTCTCTCTCTCTGTCTCTCTCTGTCTCTCTCTGTCTCTCTCTCTGTCTCTCTCTCTGTCTCTCTCTCTCTGTCTCTCTCTCTCTCTCTCTCTCTCTCTCTGTCTCTCTCTCTCTCTCTCTCTCTCTCTCTCTCTCTCTCTCTCTCTCTCTCTCTCTCTCTCTCTCTCTCTGTGTGTGTGCATTTCACACAAGCGCAACTTGCAAACATCTGCCATAAGATGGAAGATGTGTGTATATACAGATATATATGATAAGAGAGACATAAATATCCTATGATCACATGGCACCCAACGCATTGTATCACCCATCCAGCCCACATGCCTGCTGTGCCAGCAGCTAACTGGTGTTCATTCTACTAATGTCAAATGAAAAGTGTTTGGCTTTTAACGCTGATGGGTCGTTATGAGCGTCTTTTCATCGCTCGATTTCAGGACAGAAATCATACGCATAGAGGTGTCTACATTTTAAATAACCATGTCATTGAGAATGGGGTTGAAGTAAACAAGATGCTGTGTCCATCGCAGCATGTACACCAAAATGCACTGGTTGTTATCAGTTTATCATAACTCCTCACTGTCATAAATAGTCCCATTTGAAAGACACCGTGCTGGAGATTATAAGAAGGTCACACTTCAAATACAAGGATAATTGATTGCAACATTTTCGGCCCTCATTGCCCACATAAGGGAAGAGTTTCCTGGGCTTCTGGCTGAATCCCCATCCCTCCCTCTGTCTGTGCCACAGCCTGAGGTCAGCGGCTGGGCTGACAGCCGCAGACCTGGCCCACTCCCAGGGCTTCTGGGAGTGTTTCCAGCTGCTCTCCAACGCCCAGAACCACCTCGTTCAGCTCAGCCGCTGGCTCCCGGTCGGCTCCTTGAGCGGCTCCTTGAGCGGCACCAGGACTGGAGCAGGTGGCAGGAAGAGGCTTCTAGATGAACGGGAGAATATGTGCGTGAAGAAAGCCAGAACTGACAGTAAGTGTGCTCCAGCAGGTACATTTCTATGAGATGCACGTTAGGTAATGAGAAGTCATTTTGATGTTGTTGATCAAACAGTTGATGTTATCCTTGGTCGTCACATGATTGTTTTGGTTTGTGTGGTCTTCATTGATGATGTGCCCGACTATAACTCTACACCTGACCCCCCCCACCCCACCCCCAACACTATTTGGTAATTGTAAACAGTGGCTTGATTGTCTAATGTCCCCTTTCGGATGAAAATAATACCTGAATAAACGTAGGCCGTTTACACATAACAGAAATATGTGGATTTTACAACCGTATTTGAATCCTCTATTCTATCAAGATTGTGAAACATATCCGTTTACACCCAAGGTCTCACATTTACGTTTAGGGCGTTTAGCAGACGCTTCAATCCACAGCGACTCACAACCCTTCACACACACATTCACACGTTCACACACATTCATACACACACACATTCACACACCGACGGCGGAGTCGGCCACGCGAGGCGACAGTCAGCTCGTCAAGGTGAGGTCAGGGACACCTCGACACTCGGCTAGGAGGAGCCGGGGATCGAACTAGCGACCTTCCGGTTACCAGTCTCTACCTCCTGAGCTACTGCCGCCGTGAGAGCCCAGCGGGATTAGGACACAGGTATAACTCCACTTATGCATTTTGTTCTTTCTTCCCTTTGTTGACCGGCGTAAGATGACACCAAAGGGCTCTTCAATGGCTTCCTTAAGCCTGCCGACACCCCCTGGAGCGGCCCCAGTGAGGTCCTCCTCCCGACCAGCGCGGCGCGCTACGCCCCGCCAAAGAGCCCAGGAGAACGCTCCGCGGAGGAGCACCGCTCCGCCTTCACGCGGGCCGATCAAGAGCCTCCCGGGGAGGCGGCGCCGCGGCACGCAGCCGACATGTGCGGCTCCCTGCACCGCGCGGGGAGCCCTGGTGCCTGCGGGGCACGGTCCCCCATGTCCCCTGACCCGGGGGACCTCCTGCATTACGGACATTACCATGGCTTTGGAGACACCGCCGAAGACATCACCGCCGCTGGGACACGGGCTCAGTAGGGTTCTGCGGCCTGACTCTGAGCGGGGGGCCGACTCTGAGCGGGGGGCCGACTCTGAGCGGGGGGCCGACTCTGAGCGGGGGGCCTGACTCTGAGCGGGGGGCCGACTCTGAGCGGGGGGCCGACTCTGAGCGGGGGGCCGACTCTGAGCGGGGGGCCGACTCTGAGCGGGGGGCCGACTCTGAGCGGGGGGGCCGACTCTGAGCGGGGGGCCGACTCTGAGCGGGGGGCCGACTCTGAGCGGGGGGCCGACTCTGAGCGGGGGGCCGACTCTGAGCGGGGGGCCGACTCTGAGCGGGGGGCCGACTCTGTTCAGACGCTCCACGGCTGATCCACGGGATGTACATCGTGTTGTTTTTTACTCGTCCACTAGTTTTGCGTGAGATGCATTCGTTTGCACTATTGGGGGGTGGGTGGGGGGGGGGGGGGGGGGGGGGGGTCGTTTTCAAATGCCGACTTTAAGACGCTTTGAAAGGTGCTTTCTCCTGAGTGTCCGGTGTCATTTCCAAACGCCTCGTCGCCTTAACACGAATTCCTGAAGGGGAACTAAAAGGCTATGATGTCCTCTACCAAAGAAAACCATTTGTTAGTTTTGTTGTTTTAAATATGGCTCTTGTAATTTAAATTTAATTTAAATTCAGTGGTGCTGAAAAAATCATTTTATACTCGGGTCTTCTTGGAAGACCCTGACTAAAAGTCTTTGTGATAAAAATGGATAGGCCCTATTTTTTTAAGTGAACTTTGTCATGTGGGGATAATTAAATGTTTCTGTTTTGTCCTTTTTATCTTGTTTTGTTTTTGTATACAGGGTGTAATCGTTTTTAAATCCGGTATGTAAGTCAAACATTTAGAATAATAATATAATAAATAGGGAGTAGCTATGGACCACCCCGTCCAGTAGGCGGTGTCGTCAAACTTAAGATACAATTTAAAACCAGCAGAAAAGAAAACAGTAAATCCAACGGTTATGAAGTTGACATCCATGGTTAGTATACAAGGTGTAATCATTTTTAAATCCGGTATATAAGTCAAACATTTAGAATAGTGTAGTTACTTGGCTGTTGGGGACGTCATGGGATACTTTAATGTATACTAGTTGGTGGTGCAAGTCAGAATTGATATAAGTCAGAAACTGCTTGGCGCCATGTTGTCACAAGATGGCGACAGCGAGACCAACACAGAAGCACGGAATGCTTGTTACGATGAATGCACATTCATTGTAACAAATTAATGTTTTCCTTACACCCAGAGGACCGCATTGAGGCCAGGAATGTGGTATTGAAGTGAATAAAAGATGTATATATGAAAATACATTAATAAATGGTTTAATACAGAATAGGCAGTGGCTGGACCACCCCAGTCCAGTAGGTGGCGGTGTCATACTTTAAACCCAAATGATCAGAAAATCAAACCACCAGAAAAGAAAACAGGAAATCCAACTGTTATGAAGTTGACATCCATGGTTAGGACTAGTCCAAGGAAGTCGGTGATCATTCCTCATAACTAGTTCTCACCGGTGACCGGTACATGCTGCACCGCCATGCCGACCACGTGGCTTAAACAGTTGGCCGTCCTCGGTTTGTCCACCAGATGCCGATCAGCCCTGTCCAGATCAAGTGCGTCCCTCACACATGCAGGGAGGACATGGATTCAACCCGAGGGCTTTGACACTGGTGTGAAGACCTACAACAGCCTGACCAGACAGAAAGAGCCACTTATACTGACGCGAGAAAAAGTAGCCACCTGGTAGGCGTTGAAACTGATTATGTGATAAATACAAGAGTTATGTAATCATTTGAAACGCGTACAATGTGGCGTTTTTCTTTAGGTACAGCTGTGGACCCACAGTCTACGACCATTCCCACCTCGGCCATGCATGGTAACTAAGTGTCCAAATCCAGAAATGTTCCCCGCGTCCTCTAAATACTTCATAGGTGAACGCGTTTGGCCTTTGTCTCCTTGCAGTTCTTACGTCAGATTTGACATATTGCAGAGGATTCTGTCCAAGATGTTTGGAATCAGTGTCGTTCACGCCATTGTCATCACAGATATTGATGACAAAATTATCAAGAGAAGTCAAGAGGTGAGCTGTGGCTCCACCTAGACATAAATAAAAAAAGAAATGCGTTGTGTATTTATATATGCGTCTGATAATCCCATTTGCATTGTAGGAAAATATATCTCCAACGATCCTGGCCAGAATATATGAAGAAGAATTCAAAAAGGACATGCTGTCATTAAAGGTGTGACCTTTAATCTAACTATTTTACTACATTTAAAAATTCATAATCATTCATAATGTCTACATCAACATGTAGTAAAAATGTACACAGTTCATTGCACAGACTGCTATACTGACATTACATTCAAAGGTGTCCTGACTGACTTAACTTGCATGAAGAATCTGTTCTGTGCCAAGCAGTTGTTTGCTGTTCTACCCTTTATTTGAAATTAGATTTTAAGTTTAAAGGGCAATACCTTTTATATAAAAGCAGATTTGCAGTTGAGAAAATGTCTTTCCTCTAAATAAGCGTCTGTACTTAATTTGTATTTTATAAAACATTTCCTTTAGGTTCTTCCTCCTGCGGTGTACTTGAGAGTGACAGAAAACGTGCCTCAGATCGTTGCTTTTATTGAGCGCATTGTCAATAATGGACATGCCTACGCCACCGGCAAAGGTAAAACAAAATGTACTCAGAATATCGTACACAAGGCATTGTGTTTTTTTTGATGACCCCACACCTCAGAGTGGATTATTCTGCTTATACCATGTCCAGTTAAAGAATAATATATTTTTTGGTCATTCATATTTTGGGGGCTATGTCTCCTTTTGTATTTCATGTTCATTCAAAACGATGATAAGACAGCTGTCAGACTACATCATAGCCGTGCAGTTATTGAAAGTTAATCAACACTCAAAACAAAGCTCCAGCCAATTAGAAAACAGTATTCAGTTTTCAGCAATATCTTTCAATTGCAATCAGAATCAGAAAAGCTTTATTGCCAAGTACGTTTTTTAAACATACAAGGAATTTGTCTTGGTGGCAAAGCAATGTATAATGCCTTCCACTGATAAAGGACATGCCTGAAACAAAAACCTTACTGGACGAGAATTACTCTAGAAAGAACTTCTGTTTAAATTCCAGTGTAGTTATTCCCGTTTCAATTCCAGTGTTGTTTGTCCCGTCTCTTTCGTGGTCATGTGCGTGTTTGCAGGGGATGTGTACTTTGACATCCGTTCCATCGGCCATCGTTACGGCAAGTTCACCCTGGCCGTCGACCCGCCCAGCGATTCCGGTGAGTTCTGGATTTCTGCACTTTCATTTTCCCGTAATCCACGTAATTCCCACCGCACACGAGTCGTGTTTGTTTTGTGCGATGTGTTCGGACAGGAGACCCCGATAAACGGGACCCGCGAGACTTCGCCCTCTGGAAGAGCTCCAAGCCACACGAGCCTTCCTGGGGCTCTCCCTGGGGGGCGGGGAGACCCGGCTGGCACATCGAGTGCTCAACCATCGCCAGGTGCGGACTTCCACTGCTTAGAGAGCTCGACCCTCTGTCTGTCGTACGACGCTGAAGTGATGCACGGACGACCGTCCCGTCATCTGATGTAGCGTAGAAACACGACAAGGCTTTTAATTAGTCTAATTACATGTAGCTTCCTTCTGCTGAGTGAAGTGATGGCAAATATTACTTTGACTACAGCCAACCTGGCTGCAAAACAATACATACATGTCAAAGATTGTCAACATACATTTTTTAGGGGCACCGAGATGCTCTGATTGACCTAGGGGTTAATAATCAAGAAATCCACAAACACAAACCATTCAGTAGCTCATAGTTTCAATCATAAAAGGCAGATATATCTTCTAAATGTACCGTATTGCATCCCATGTATAACGTCGCAGTCTGGCATCCCAAACTGTCTGTAAGAAACGTGTTTGAATTATTGTATTTGATTTTCACTATTCTAGTCTTTTGGTCTCTAGCAATGAAAACCTTTCAACGAAGGCTTCCCAGGAGTCGCTTGTATAATCGGTTCTATTCTCTTCAGTTCTGTGTTTGGGAGTCAGCTGGACATCCACTCCGGGGGCATCGACCTGGCCTTTCCTCACCATGAGAACGAGATCGCCCAGAGCGAGGCCTATCACCAGTGTTCCCAGTGGGGAAATTACTTCCTGCATTCAGGTGGAGCAAATCTCATCCAAGGTCTTTCCTTTAACATCATCTTTGTGTTGGAGCAGCACACGGAACAAGAGCTAAAGAGAGATGAGAACGGACGGAAATAGAAAGTGTGAAAACTGAGCTGATCTGAGCTGAAAAATGTAAAGAGTATTTTGGACGCCAAACACCAAGAACCTTGAAACAGTTCTGCATCTCTGTGGAGTGATATTATGGAGTTATATTTTCAACTTGTAATGCAACAGTTGTTCATGAGACATAGTGTGTTCTTTCTGTTACATTTGTGTAATCCAAAGAATTTCGTTTATTTTTCAGGGCACTTGCATCTAAAAGGCAGTGCAGAGAAAATGTCAAAATCTTTAAAGAACTACATAACTATAAAGGTAAAATGTCATACTGTGACATACACAATGAAGAATGTAGAAAGCATGCCTCTTTGCATCGCCATCTCACAACTGTTTTCAAATTGCAATTTGAAGAGAAATGCGAAACGCAATTTTACTAATAATGTATCCTATTTTTATTTATTCTTTTTTTATATAAGGATTTCCTTCAGTCTTACTCCGCCAATGAATTCCGGATGTTTTGCCTTCTTACTAAGTACAGATCAGGTAAAAGCATTTCAATCAGTTCACTTCTCTATTTACACATTATACATTCCACTCCAGACATTACATATACGTTGTATTTGGTCATTCATTAATGGGTCTCAAAGGACAGCAGTTTTATGGCCCAGGCAGCGGAGGTCATAGAGGAAGAGGCAGCCATCTTTGTACCCACGCGGTTAGCAAAACACCAGCAGACATGTTTTGTGGATCTTGCGGGGGGGGGAGGGGGGGAGGTAACCTGCTGGCCAAGATAAGCAGAAACATGCGGATTATGGATTATGGATTACGGGCAGATATTCAAAAACATGTCCTGAGCCTGAAAACGAGTTCACAAATCCCATTCACATTCTACCTCCGTGGTTTCAACCAGATCATTATGTGACTCAAATGATGGGGCCACACAGTGTGGCCCCAGCACAGAGCACTGAAGCGTGTGTAACGTGTGTAGCGTGTGTAACGTGTGTAACGTGTGTAACGTGTGTAACGTGTGTAACGTGTGTAACGTGTGTAGCGTGTGTAACGTGTGTAACGTGTGTAACGTGTGTAACGTGTGTAACGTGTGTAGCGTGTGTAACGTGTGTAACGTGTGTAACGTGTGTAGCGTGTGTAGCGTGTGTAACGTGTGTAACGTGTGTAGCGTGTGTAACGTGTGTAACGTGTGTAACGTGTGTAGCGTGTGTAACGTGTGTAACGTGTGTAACGTGTGTAACGTGTGTAGCGTGTGTAACGTCATCCGCTGGCGTGTCTCCCCTGCTGCAGCGATCGACTTCAGTGATGCCAGCATGTCTGAGGCCAGGAGCTGCTTGGGCACCGTGGTGACCTTTGATAACGGGGCCCAGGCCTACATGAGGGGACAGCTGCTCTGCCACGCGGTGGACGACGCCCTTCTCTGGGAAAAGTAGGCCCTCCCTTCAGTTGGCTTCTCCCCAAATCAGCCCTTCTTCAATCTGTTCGCTTTGTCTGCAAGCCGCAGGGAATCTAAACGTGTGACTTTGTTGTACATCTCGACGTAAATGAGGCGTGATTGGTGAGATGGGGTCGTACTGAAAGAAGGATTGTAGCGTCACTTCTGGCCAAGCTTGCTATCTCCGACATCACCGCCTCAACCACTCAGGTGTGAGATAAGCTCAGATGAGCCTATTTCAAGATATGTTTTTCAGCCCAGTATATTAGCATTTCTTTTCATTCAAGCTTTGGTAGATGCATAATAACCTCCATTTTGAATTCCAGAACACATTGAATGATCTCTGATATGTAACTCATCATATTATACAAATTAATTTGTAAAGTAGATTGTACTGTTGCAAATGAGTTTGCCTGGTGTCCTGAGTCCATGCACCACAGACAAATCCTGTTTAAATGATTGGATGAGTCTGGTCCCATCCTTCGTGATGATTGCAGGATCTTTCACAGTGTAACGGTCGGTCTATCAGTTCCTGAGGAGTTTACATTGTGGGTAGAATATGTAGGTTGAAGGCAAGCGACGCTGAATCAGGAGCGATGACTCTCTCCGACACAACACAGAGGGATGTATCCACTACACACCTACAGGATATCTGCTCAGAAAATGTCAGAAATGATGTCTGTCACTTTAAGATTAGAGGTGAAGATTAGACCGCCCGTCTTGTACAGCGATGACATCAGCAGTAGGTGTTCAGCCATCCAGGTACGCGTCACGATGTCATCATACCATGAAAGGGCAGGTCCACGCCCCCCCCTGAGTGTGACTCGTTCATAAATGCATATCCAGTGAGTTGTGAAAGTCAAGCACCAAAACCTGGTGTCTGCGTGACCCTAGGCTGGCCGAGACCAAAGGTCACGTGATGGAAGCCCTGGCCGACGACTTCGATACCCCGCGTGCTGTCCACGCCGTCATGAACCTCGTTCACCACGGCAACCGCCAGCTTCAGCCCGTGACGGAGGTAAGTCTTTTTTAGAGTGGACGTGGTTGCTCTCCTCCCTACAAATAGGGGGGCCCTTTAGCTCGGCCTATCAGAGCCGGGAGCAAGCAGTGACGACGGGTTTAGATTTAAAATAAGAAACGATATTAAGAATCACAACGCCGCTCCCGATACTTTTCAAATGTTCAATTCATTGGTTTAACTGAGTTGCACAGCTGTATTGTAATCCTTTGTTTAATGCATCTATGCTGTGTTAAATGTAATCTGTAGTAATTCACTTGATGTACCAGGATCATCTCATACAAATGGAAATGACGGCATGTTTATAGTATGAAAACTTTTAACCCTGGGTTAGGGTTCATTTTATACCTACGACCTACGACCTTTCATCCACACATTCACACCGACGGAGGAGTCAGCCAAGCTCGTCGGGGATTAGGTGTCTTGCTCAGGGACACCTCGACACTCCGCTAGGAGGAGCCCGGGATCGAACTAGCAACCTTCCGGTTACAAGTCACCTCCTGAGCTACTGCCGGTTAAGCCTGGGTTGGGGTTCGAGTCCCTGACTACTTTGCGTTTGACTTGTTTTTAATACAACAGTAAGACATTTTGTCCCCCCAGGCTGACGGATCTGCACGGAGCCCAGCCGTTGTGGGGTCCCTGCTGGCCTACATCAGGGACCTGTTTGGCCTGCTTGGGATTGACCTGGTGGACAGACAGGTAAGAACCCAACAGGACAAACGTTTTATCATACACATGGTGAAACACAGCCTCACACATCCCTCTAGATTCATATCTAAAGTCTTTAGATTCATATCTAAAGTGATGACGGACCAGCTCAAATCAGTGAACAAGGCCTTTTACTTTCTGTTGCTTCATAACCTGTTTATTAAGCCTCACCTGCACTAAACGGTTTCACCACCAGGTGGCAGTGTGATTGACCATTACAAGCCCTTTTTCAAATCTGATACATAGTGACATCACAAGCGGTGGGTGCTGTAAGCGCTCAGTGCTGAACCCTCTCATCCTCACCAGGAGGAGGTGCTGTAAGCGCTCAGTGCTGAACCCTCTCATCCTCAGCAGGAGGAGGTGCTGTAAGCGCTCAGTGCTGAACCCTCTCATCCTCAGCAGGAGGAGGTGCTGTAAGCGCTCAGTGCTGAACCCTCTCATCCTCAGCAGGAGGAGGTGCTCTCCGACTCCTCCGTCGCCCTGGAGACCGTGGTGGAGCAGTTGTGCCAGTTCCGAAGAAAGGTGCGGAGCTTCGCCCTGGCCCCGCGGGAGACGCCTCCTGGGTCCTCTCCCTCTAAACCCCCAACCTACCCGGACAGAAGCCCCCTCCTGGAAGCATGTGACACGCTACGGAAGGACCTGGCCCCCGTGGGCGTGCTGATCAAGGTGAGGGGGGGGGCGAGGGGGAGGCGTACGCTACGCCAGCACAACAACATCGAGACCCTTTGCCTTTTGTACCGTCGCCTCCTAATGGATGTTCTCTCCTCTCTCAGGATCGCGGGGTCACCTCCACCTGGGAGATGACGAGGAGGATGCGGGCTGCCCCAGCGGAGGACCGGAGGGAGGACCAGAAGGAGGACTAACCTGATGATGGATGTGCCAGCATCACCCGACCTGTTCAGCATTGGTGCTAATGTGGTACGTTTGGTGACCGTTGAGTGGATGAAGTAATTATAAGAAAAAGGCTTCTGTACCCGCTAATAGCTGATGGATGGCTGACATTTATCACTCAAATAATAGCTCTTGAATCGTACCCAGATACGAACCTATACGCACCTTTCAAAATGGGAAATGATTTGAGGAAAATGATCAAAAGAATATACATAACACAGGAGAATGAATCATTTTAAAGTAACATGCTAAGAAGTTAGGGTCAAATCCATGTTGGGTGACCTCACGGGGGTCAGACCACTGTGTCTGAAGGCCGGGGGGGTCAAGTTCAACTTCTCCCCATGAAGGTTGAGTTACACACTGAGCATTTATCTGTCGATCACACGAGTCGTTCCACGTCCGATATGGCTGAGAAACTAACCCTCGCTACACAGCACTCTGCCAACAAGCTGTTTGTCATATGCAATCACGTTTTTATTGAGGCACAGCTTTCAGGGTGTTCATCGTTTTCTTACATCAGACGCCATTTTGTTTGTTAAATAAAATCAAAGCAGTCATTCCTTTTTTAAAGGTGAAGCTATGCAACACTAGTGTGTGTGTGTGTGTGTGTGTGTGTGTGTGTGTGTGTGTGTGTGTGTGTGTGTGTGTGTGTGTGTGTGTGTGTGTGTGTGTGTGTGTGTGTGTGTGTGTGTGTGTGTGTGTGTGTGTGTGTGTGTGTGTGTGTGTGTGTGTGTTGATGCGGATGCGGATGCACCGGTCACCTCAGTGAAATCCAATAATGGAAGAACTCTAATTAGTCATCGAAATGGTGTAAACAATCAAATAAAAAGACAACCAGTTGGCATGTCCATAGTGTGACGTACGATTGACCGTTCAGATGCTTAGCATGAATCCCAAAGTGAGCTGCGGTCCTGTAGCCCAACGGTTCCCCTCCGTGACGCGGCCATCTTGTGAGGGGGCCAACACGGCCATCTTGTGAGGGGGCCGACGCGTCAGGCGCCGTTGCGGATCTCTGGGGTGAGGTTGATGAGCGAGTTGCTGGCTTGAGCCAGCTCCGAGATGGAGACCCGGCCCCTTTGCTTGATGAAGCGAGCCACAGAGCCCAGCTCCTCCGGGGTGATGGAGATGAACTTGCCCCGGTCGTCGATCACGCCTGGGGACCCCACAGAGGAAGGGAGGGTTTTAAACGCCGCCCCGCTAATTCATAGGGGTTCCAGTTCTACCGCCACACAAAACACAAAACACTACCGCCCGAGCGACGGACGACATACTGGCACATTTCGGTTTCTCTCTGAGTCCGGAAAGAAAGACACACGCCTACAAAGGGTTAAACCACCTGGTACACGTTACCTGTGAGGGAGCCTTCGGCGAGCAGATCCTGGAGTCTCGCGATGGCATCCTGTGTACGCATTCCAAAGTGTGAGGACAGGTCTTCCAGGAGAACCACTTTGGAATCCTGCAAGGAACGCCTCGAGTTAAAGCCACACCCACACCACGTTTAGGCACACCCACACCACGTTTAGCCACACCCACATGTCTAGCCACACCCAAACCACGTTTAGCTTAAACCAAACCACGTTTAGCCACACCCAAACCACGTTTGGCTGCACCACGTTTAGCTACAACAACAAAATGTGAAATGTGTTGGAAGTTAAGTCAATTCTTCATGTGTGTTTCTCTTCAGGTCCCTCGCGTGTGCAAACGGCCCCCAGAAGTAAACCCCATCGGAGGGACCGGTGCATCAACAGGCCCAGTGAAATTCAGGTGAATTCACTCACCTCAATATACTGGATGAACTCTTGCAAGAGACTGCGTGACTGAAATGGAAAACATTAATGACATTAATTACGTTGATAATGATTACAGATGCATGCTCACATTTGAATGTGCTCGTGAACCACATTATTAAACGTTTAACAAAAAGGACCACTGTTGTGAATTTTCTGTTGGATTTCATAGATGCAACGTCGTCCATTAGACTGCAGGCACATGTGTTACGCTGGTGAGCAACCTCTGTCTTCCCCATCCTTTTTGAATAGCGGGAAACCCGTCCTGCTTCATGCTTTACGTGTTGCTATTGACAACGATGTTAGGCAGCTCTACACGAGGAAGCAGAAACCTCTCTTCCCCATACCATCGACGTCTTGTACTGCACTAAACGGTGATGTGAAAACGCTGCACTGATTGGCTCGTGCAGTCCTTTCTCCGATTGTTCAGATGGAGAAAACATGTAGGGAATGCTGAAGCCCTCCTTCATCTAGAGCTGGAGCCTCGTAGGGAATGCTGAAGCCTCGTAGGGAATGCTGAAGCCTCGTAGGGAATGCTGGAGCCTCGTAGGGAATGCTGGAGCCTCGTAGGGAATGCTGGAGCCTCGTAGGGAATGCTGAAGCCTCGTAGGGAATGCTGAAGCCTCGTAGGGAATGCTGGAGCCTCGTAGGGAATGCTGAAGCCTCGTAGGGAATGCTGAAGCCTCGTAGGGAATGCTGAGCCTCGTAGGGAATGCTGGAGCCTTACTTGATCCTCAGTGAGCGGTTCCGCCTCTCCTTGGTCTTCGACAATGAAAGAGGCCTTGAGCTTGAGGTACTCCTCTTCCTCCCTCTTCTGCTCTTCCTCCTTCAGACGATACTCCTCTTCCTCCTAATGAAAGGGGGGGGGGGGGTTAGGGAAAAGAGAAATGGTTGAGGTGGGGGTTCAAACGGGGACCTAGTCTGCCGCAGCGTATTATAAAATCTCATTTGTATGTTAAAATACTGTTCTTAATCTTGAGTGAAGCTGCCATCTCCATTGTTTGTATTTAAGAGGCATTGTTGTCATACTTGTTAATCCTCTGAGAGTTTTTTTGGGGTTGAATATTTGTAATGTTATTGTTCGGTTTCGTGCAAAAGCCTTTTTTACCTGCTTCTGCTCCGACAGTCGCTCCTGCTCCTCCTCCTTGCGTCGCTCCTGCTCTTTGAGTTCCTGCAATTTCCTCCTCTCCTCTCGTTCTGCCAACTCGGCCTGGAAGCACAAAGGTGAGACGGATCACAGCCCTGACCGATGTACTGGCTGGTGATGAACCAGCCAGTACATCGGTCGTGGTCACCAGCGCCAGCCGCACTGGGAACCAGAGCAGCTGCTTACCTATTCATACATCTTACTATCCTAACAGGCCCACCTCTCTCTGAGCCCGCTTGGCTTGTTTCTCTTCCAGTTTCCGTTGCTTTTTGGCTCCCACTTTCCCGGCGGCCTGGAGGTGCTGCTGCGGATCCTCGTCCTGGTCGCTTTCCCCTCCCCCGGCGGCCGGCTCCTCAGGATCGGCCTCTGACAAAAACAATCATAAAAGGCATCTCACCGGGGGAGGAAAGGTCACACGCGTGCTACATCCCTCCAATAATGAGCCAGATGCCACTGGCATCGTACTGGGTGGGGAGAGAGCTCAGCCATGGGCACCAGTAACACTCTGGGGGGGGGGGGGTGGGGGGGGGCCTCGAGCTCCTACCGTTGTCCGACGGCTCCCGGTGGACCCGCCTCTGCGCGGCCACCCGAGCGTTGAGGTTCCGGCGCCGTCGGGGCGTCGCTCCTAGACGCTCCTCAGCCGCATGCTCTGGTCGCACGGCGCCGTCCTGCGCCGCCGCCGCCGCCGCCCCGTCCACTGCACGGCGCACAGAGACACGCGCCGCTTGGTTAGACGGGCTTCCGGAGGCGTTGGTCAACGGCGTTTTCATCCGTGTGGCGGAGGGCAGCGTTTGGCGTCCATGACCATCGGCAGAGATGAGTCACGGCTTATTTTAGGTGATCGGTCTCTCGCACGTAATCAATTCAATCGAAGCCTGCATAGGAGACGTGCGTAAACGCGCGTAAACTGCGTTTACGCACGTGCTACATTTCTGAAATAGCGTTTACGCACCACTAATTACGCACCTCTAAAATGACCCAACTTCAGTAGAGTTGTTTCACCAGCGCAAGCCGTAGTACATTCTAGATTGCGCTGCATTATCAGTCTTTACGGTAACGGACCAAACACATCGTCACTTGAGGCGCTCGCGACAGCCATAGAATGGGGCTCGCTCTTGCTAGCCAGCTCTCTTATCTGTTAAAGGTTCATTAGCGTGACTGGATTTATATTTAAAATATATAAAAATGATATATGGCGATTAATAAAACGTCAAAAGAAGAAAGCCTTCTCCTGCCGATGCCAGTAAAAGATCTCGACCTCAAAGTGAGCTCAAAAGAACGTAAAGTTTGAACCACTCGGATTTGCTACAAACTGTAAATGCTAATAAAGTGCTACTTGACCAGATACGCTGAAGGCCTCTTTCCTTCATTTAAAACTTTGTTTTGCAGACAGTGGTGAGCAGGTAGTGATGTAGGAAGCACAGAACACACAGGAGACAAGAGAGGAGGAATAGAGGGAGAATAAACAGGAGACAGAGGAGGAACATGGAGAACAAATAGAGAGGAGGAACAGAGGGAGGATAAACAGGAGAGACAGGAATATAGGAGAGCCAGACAGAAGAACAGAGGAGGAACGTGGAGGACAAATAGAGAGGAGGATAAACTGAGGAGAGACAGAGGAACATAGGAGAGCCAGACAGAGGGAGGAGAGACAGAGGAGAGCCAGACAGAGGGAGGATAAACGGAGGAGAGACCGAGGAACATAGAGCCAGAGAGGAGGAACAGAGGGAGGAGAGCCAGACAGAGGAGGAACAGAGGGAGGAGAGCCAGACAGAGGGAGGATAAACGGAGGAGAGACCGAGGAACATAGAGCCAGAGAGGAGGAACAGAGGGAGGAGAGCCAGACAGAGGAGGAACAGAGGGAGGAGAGACAGGACAGCCAGAGAGGAACTGAGGACAGAGGTAAGAGACAGGAGGAACAGAGAAGAGGAACACAGGATAAACGGTGAGTAGATGCCACCCACATTTGTAAACTGCTGTTTTTATACTATGGACATGTTGCATCAAAATGGTCAGCTTCTGCTGTCACTCATATCTGCGATTTGAACGTATTTCACTTGTATATAGAGCTATGTTTCAACCATCCCTTGCACTTAATCTTTGTAATGTTTTTGCACAGTTCATGGTTGTCCAATTGGTCACACACCTTCCAGAAGCTAAACACGACTGAACGTGCAACTATCGCGAGAAAAGGGGTTTACAGATCTCGTTGTCGCCAGCATTCTGACTGGTTAACTTGTGATAACGGTGACTCGCTTCCTGAGCTTAACACGATAAAAAAAACACACGTAGGGCTACGACCATCATGTAAAGAAGTCCCTACAGGTGGTCCGAATGAACACAATGATGCCCGACAAGCTGCCCACACGGCCCCATGTTCCTAAATATGACAAATGAAGAGCTCCTCACCGGGTTCACATTGTCTACGCACTTTAGCCGTGACGACAATCAGCACAATAAGAATGGCAGCAGCAATTAAATACAGCGCGATATCCATGTGGACTACTGATGTCGCCCTTGTGGACTTATTTGCTGCTAAATGTAGGATATGAACAGGACATATTAACAACAGATAAATAAACGTAAGAAGGCGTCAGCGTCGGGGGCTTCTTCTTTCACATTCAACGGCAGTTTGCACCCAACGACAAGCTCACCACTGCCCCCTACTGGGTCGTCTAAGACACAGCGGCCCGGCTGCTTCCAATTAGAAATGTATTTATAGTTATACACGGGGCTAGTAGTTAATAAATACATGGGTTTTATTCATTCGCTCCAATTCCTTAACGTTGGTAGGCTGTTGATGTTCAGTGAGTCCGAGAGTTGCAGTAAAGTAGGGTGACTGTTTAGTGAGGTGCACTAACCCTAACCTCACGAACCCGTCAGATGAATCACTTCATTAACGCTCTTTACATTCTACTGTGGCGGACGGATGAACTGCTACAGAGAACAATCTCTCAGCATAAGAACAAAAGTGAAACCATATTCAAACTTGAGACATCGTTACCGGGTTCTGGCAGTAAAGTATTTACACACTGCCAGTTCTTCATAGAGAAACCAAACTTGAAATGTCACATTGAATTCCAAAGAGGTTAATTCAACACTAATGAATTCAGACAGGCCGACCAGGTTAGGAATTGAAGAAGTTCATTGTAAAACAAAAACACTTAGGCCTATGGCTTTCAAGAAATGCACCATGGCAGTGATTTTCTTCCAAACAGTTTCTACAGCTGTAATTGATAACATGATTCCCCGTCCAGTTCATCACTGCCGCCGTGCTCTGAACGTGTTGCCCGCAGGAAGGGTTCGGAGGTTTCTGCGGCTCTGGGCAAAACAAAAGGCTCTAGCAGGCTAGTCCAAATGTTTGCAGCGTGCAGACATCGTCGTCCATGCACACCCGGAATATGACGGTGAACATCACGCTGGCGTGGTACTTCACGGCCTTTATTCCATTTGAAAGCAGCGTGGGCGTGCGGACCACACTTGTCCGGTGCGCTGACGACGGGAGGTCGACGGGGAGAGGAGAGAGAGGGAGAGAGAGAGAGAGGATATCTACCGGGAGGACACGGGAGAGAGAACGAGAGAACCAGGGTCCAGCAGAATAGAGGAAGACATCGCATTCAAAGTATAAAAGCAAACGGATCAGCACCTGAAAACAATTGGGCGGAATAGTCTGCTTGGACGTTGTGTGCGGTGGGAAGTGGGAGCTTAGGGGGGCACTGGGCAGAGTGCGCTTCGACTGATGGACGAACAGGCAAACTAATTCACGCCGATCGATCGCCTCTATTGTAGGACGGAAACGCGGCTGTTCCGATTCCTTTCCAAATCAGGATGGAAAAGCGCCTTGCCCGCATTTAACTTTACGCTCCTCCGTAACGGCACTGACGGTGAAGTGTATTCGCAGATTTACAGGCGATTACCCGTCACAAACTGCAGCCAACATGAGTTACGACGGCGCGCCCCAGCGCTCCAGAGACACCGACCGGCCGGTGCTGAAACGGGCCGGGCTGGAGGACGTGGACGAGGAGGAAGAGGTGTCCCTGACCCAGCGGGAGACCCAGTGTTGTAAGGTGGGTAGCCGTTTCTTTCCCGTACTTATATCCGGAACAACAGGCTGCGATCGGAATAACGTGCTAATGCGTTTGCGCCTTGATTCTCCGACTGGCTGGAGCCGTGTGGAGATATTGATTCTCATGCCCATAACATGCAACAGTAGATGAATAATGATCATAGAGGCCCTTCATCCTGGCCTGCTGTTTAGTTTGTGATTAGAGGCTAAACGGTTGGCAGTCTGTGCATGTACTGTGGGTACAGTGAGCGCCTGTGTATGACCTGTATGTATGCAATATGTTATTAGGATTTTACCAGCAGATACTGTATGTTCCCAAGACAAATATCCTTTGGGAAAATAAAGTATATCTTACCATGTTAACTTTACAGTTTGCATATAGCACCTCCATAGTAGGTTATAGATCTAGCAACTGTGTGCATAATTTACAATATTTGGCTAATGCGGTTATACGCTTGGTCTCTTAGAAAGCTGTCAAATGTAGGCTATGTTAACGTGTCATATGTCACAGATGCTTTTATCCAAAGTGACTTCCAGTAAAGTTTGAAATACACGTAATTTAAAACGAATAATTAAGGAAGGTAGGAGGTACTTCCTTAATGTCCCCACAGGTCTACCGACATGGGGGATCGAACCCAGTGCCTTTCGGCTAGGAGTTAAACCCCTCTACACCATCCTGACCGGGTATTATCTCACAAAGTCCTCCACATTCTGCCTAAAGTTAGCCTAGTTTGAATCCGTTTCTTTAAAAACATCTGCAGATCTTTCCGTAAAAACAAAAGCAGGTGATTCTTTAAAAACATCTGCAGGTGTTGATGCAGATCCCAGACCAGCGAGGAGATGCTTCTTTAAAAGGCTTTCTGTTGTGTACGTTTCTGTGATGCAGATCCCAGACCAGCGAGGAGATGCTTCTTTAAAAGGCTTTCTGTTGTGTACGTTTCTGTGATGCAGATCCCAGACCAGCGAGGAGAGGCTTCTTTAAAAGGCTTTCTGTTGTGTACGTTTCTGTGATGCAGATCCCAGACCAGCGAGGAGAGGCTTCTTTAAAAGGCTTTCTGTTGTGTACGTTTCTGTGATGCAGATCCCAGACCAGCGAGGAGAGGCTTCTTTAAAAGGCTTTCTGTTGTGTACGTTTCTGTGATGCAGATCCCAGACCAGCGAGGAGACGGTCTGGGCGCCGCGAGGCTCTCCGTGTCCCACATGGAGTCAGAGTTCCTCCAGCTCACCATCAGGAAGCAGGTGTCCTACAGGTAGGAGACACAAACGTATCCCGGTGGGCTTTTGAAACAGTGGAGTGGGTCATTTGAAGGCAGCGTAGCTAAGCAGCACTTGTTCTGTGTTGGGTGTCATTGTTTAAAGGGGACCGGTTGATTTCGTGGTTTTTTTTCTCCGTAAAACACGTTCACACTGATTCTGAAACGTGCGTTGAACCAATGTGGGTCACTCCATCACCTGTGGTGTCATACCCAGCCCTGGACGCACCCTCGCCTGTAAACAGCCTGCTTTCATCTGGGAGCTTGTACCGGGATTGATGTTTTAAATTGCCACGTGGCCGTGCTTCTTCTTCTTCTGTCGATCTCCGTTTCCCCCCCGATGTCTTGGAATAGACCTTCGGTCCGGAAGGCAGCTGATCCTATTTGCGTGTTGAATGAGTCAAGGTCCACTTCGCCTGTGCCCTGCACCATACGTCCAGCGTGACTCCAAAATGACCAGAACTGATCCCAAAACGTCATTGGTCCGCATGCCGTTACTTGTCATCTAGCTATTCCAGCGTGGCAACAGGATGCCACGTTGTGGCTGTGGTGTGCATCGTCGCACACCACAGCCACAACCATCTCCCGGAAACACGAGGTCCTGATTGGTTTAAATCGAGGGCAGTTCACCGTCGCCATGAAGTGCTCAGTCAACAGCAGCACTGCAGCGGGGTGTTGTGCTGCTGTGTTGTGCTGCTGTGTTGTGCTGCGGTGTTGTGCGTTCGTTGAGCATATCCCATAAATACCTGGTTTCCCTCAATGTAAACGTGGACATGTCTAGATTGACTTGAGGCTGTAATGTAACTTCATCAGCATTCAATTGAAGAAATGACAAAGAATACACAACAACAACTCAAATCACACCACCAGCGTACCCAGTGGCCTGTACCAAATTAAATTGGCCTCAACCTTTATGCTGACATTGTTGTGCATTAGAGTACGCCCAATATAAAAATACATATAGATTAAACTCAAAGGATTAACCCAAATATCAGTTGCTACAGTTATTCAGGACATCCTGTTCTGTTTTCAGAGAATAATAGAAGGAAGATGAAGAGGGTAAATCCCATGAATCAAATTAAAGACAGTGCTGTATTTCATCTCTCTCTGTATGTTATCCATGCTGTATATCTTTGTTTTTAAATATATTCTCCTGTATCTCTGTATTTATATTGACTATTTATTCATTTAGCACACAATCTGTCTGTGATATGTTTGTTTTGGCTGGTCACAGTAAGGAGTAGGATCCTTAAAAACAGTCTTTTTTTCAAAGGACAAATGTAATCTCTGGGTTAGGGTTGGATTTGATTTGAATCTATTTTGGACCGTTTATGAGGGCATGGGCCAATCTTCTGCAAAGTGTGTAAAATGGTATTCAAGTCATCTAGTATAATCATGTTCTGTTAAATCAGCTCTGAAAACGAAGCAACGTAAATAAGGATAAACAATAAATTGACCTGCATATATTTCCCTCAGAGGCGCTTTCTTGGAAAAGAATCGGTTAGGAACCGGCCGGCTAACGTTGTTGCTATCTCTTCCCAAGGTCATGTATGCTAGCAGTAATGAGTTGTTGGTTGGGGATAGGGGATAGGGCAGAGGGGCTAAAGCACGTAGCATGCTTTATAACTCAGGGCTGTAAAGCACCGTGCCCATCCTTTCCTAGGCCTAGTAGTTCAGTATTTGATGAGGAGTATGGATGGACTGGTAGTAAACCATTACCCTTTCCTAGGTCTAGTTCAGTATTTGATGAGGAGTATGGATGGACTGGTAGTAAACCATTACCCTTTCCTAGGTCTAGTTCAGTATTTGATGAGGAGTATGGATGGACTGGTAGTAAACCATTACCCTTTCCTAGGTCTAGTTCAGTATTTGATGAGGAGTATGGATGGACTGGTAGTAAACCATTACCCTTTCCTAGGTCTAGTTCAGTATTTGATGAGGAGTATGGATGGACTGGTAGTAAACCATTATCCTTTCCTAGGTCTAGTTCAGTATTTGATGAGTATGGATGGATGGACTGGTAGTAAACCATTATCCTTTCCTAGGTCTAGTTCAGTATTTGATGAGTATGGATGGATGGACTGGTAGTAAACCATTACCCTTTCCTAGGTCTAGTTCAGTATTTGATGAGTATGGATGGATGGACTGGTAGTAAACCATTACCCTTTCCTAGGTCTAGTTCAGTATTTGATGAGGAGTATGGATGGACTGGTAGTAAACCATTACCCTTTCCTAGGTCTAGTTCAGTATTTGATGAGTATGGATGGATGGACTGGTAGTAAACCATTACCCTTTCCTAGGTCTAGTTCAGTATTTGATGAGTATGGATGGATGGACTGGTAGTAAACCATTACCCTTTCCTAGGTCTAGTTCAGTATTTGATGAGGAGTATGGATGGACTGGTAGTAAACCATTACCCTTTCCTATGTCTAGTAGTTCAGTATTAATGAGTATGGATGGATGGACTGGTAGTAAACCATTACCCTTTCCTAGGCCTAGTAGTTCAGGGGTACTGGGGGGGTGTTACCCCTATGTTTCAGAGACAAATGGGAGTAAAGTTCTTTAAAAAGTAAAGAAAAACGAACCCAATTCATAAGAGCCACCAGACAGCCTGCCAGATGACAGCACACCAGAACTGTGTGCTGTATATACTTGAACACACTCCCCGCTCCAGCTGACATAGTGAGCGTGTTACTGCTTCTGTGTCCTCATTGGTCGAGATTCATAGGTTTGTAGTGAGGTGAGAAACATAATATTACACTCAGCACATTGGAATAGTGCTGTGAGGTACTTTTATGTTATATTATACTTTTATATTTACTTTTAAGGTAATAAATACATTTCATATTCATTTAAAATCCACGGTTTGTTGTAATTGCATCGGCAGTTTTTAAATGTAGATCTTATTTCGCGATACGTTTTTCTAAGTTTGTGTCGTCTCTCTTTTGGGTCGCGAGGGGGAAGGTTTGACCCCCCCCCCCGTTCTACCGTGGTATGTTTATAGATCGTCTTGAGTAGTGGGTTGGTATCTCTGCTAGTGCTCTGAACTTGTATCTCTTGATGGGAGTCACGGAGATACAACTCGAGTCCTCTCCTGAAACTCAAACTGGTTTCTTAAACTGGACTGATGACAAAACAGAGATTCTTCCAGTTCGCCCCCGAGGCAAATTGGTGTATTTGCAAATTCTGATTTGAGTTTTATGTCCCACCTTATTAACAAGGGGACCGGCACAGCTCTCTGTCACCTTGGAAATATTACATCATATACCAACATGATGCCGAATAACCTATTCATGCTCTCAAGTAGATTGGACTACTGCAGTCCTCTTTGCACAGGTCTAACAAAGAAATTGGGTTGAAAAGCTTCCATTTATTCAGAACGCTGCTGTAATCCTTTTAACAAACACACAGAAAACTAAAAATACCCCTCCTGCTTCAGCATCACCACTCTGCCTCCCTGTGCTACTGTTTTTACAGCAATGGTTTAGGACCAGTCTACATTCTGGGACTCCTCACCCACACACTCTCACTTCCTCAAGTCTTTTACCAGCACACAACACTAGCCAAATGGAAATCAAGTTCTTCTTCTCCTTCTTCTTCTCCTTCTTCTTCTTCTTCTTCTCCTTCTCCTTCTTCTTCGTCTTCGTCTTCGTCTTCTTCTTCTTCTTCTTCTTATTGTTGGGCTACAGCCTAGTCACCCTGTGAAGTCATCCCTGTTGTCATGTGCGGGGGGGGGGGGGGGGGGGGGCATGGTTCAGGGGGGGGGCATGGTTCAGGTCAGCACCATCGGTTAGCACAATCTCAGAGAATGCTAGGGAGAAAAACCGGTTTACACCGCCCCAAGGCAATGTTGGGAATCAGGTCTAATAATAGAAGGACGAGGAAATGTGCAATCGCAAATTTCAAAGCAATTAACATATTTGCTTCATACTGGCTGTGTATTGTTTGCCGAGGCTGATGCGTGAGCCTCAGTGAGAGAGTCGGTCCAGACCACAGCGATCTCTGGTCATTCTACATTGAATTGACCACTACCTCCGTGGAGGGTTGAGGCCGCTAGTCTACATACAGCTATTGTCTCGTACAACCATTCCCGCTTCCCGCTTGCACAGTGAAACCGTTTTCAAATCCCGATCTGAAAGGGAGATTGAAAAGGCTTGTGTACGCACAGGGCCAAGGACAGCATTAACATGCAGAGACAGAGACCGAGAGCTGCATAATCTCAGCCTAATTCTGTTTCACCAGTGCGCCAGATTGG
Organism: Lota lota; assembly: GCA_026745465.1. NCBI lineage: Eukaryota > Metazoa > Chordata > Actinopteri > Gadiformes > Lotidae > Lota > Lota lota. The sequence continues at coordinate 443,846 of JACYXH010000511.1, forward strand.
ATTGTGTGCGTGCGCCTGTGTGTGTGTGTGTGTGTGTGTGTGTGTGTGTGTGTGTGTGTGTGTGTGTGTGTGTGTGTGTGTGTGTGTGTGTGTGTGTGTGTGTGTGTGTGTGTGTGTGTGTGTGTGTGTGTGTGTGTGTGTGTGTGCGTGAGCCTGAGTGTGTGCGTGCGTGTGTGCGTGAGCCTGAGTGTGTGCGTGCGTGCGTGAGCCTGAGTGCGTGTGTGCATGCGTGAGCCTGAGTGTGTGTGTGCGTGCGTGAGCCTGAGTGTGTGTGTGTGCATGCGTGCATGCGTGCGTGAGCGAGCCTGAGTGTGTGTGTGCGTGCGTGAGCCTGAGTGTGTGTGTGTGCATGCGTGCATGCGTGCGTGAGCGAGCCTGAGTGTGTGTGTGTGTTCGTGCGTGCATGCGTGCGTGAGCGAGCCTGAGTGTGTGTGTGTGCGTGCATGCGTACGCCTGAGTGCGTGAGTGTGTGCGTGCATGCGTGCATGCGTGCGTGAGCGAGCCTGAGTGTGTGTGTGTGCGTGCGTGCGCCTGAGTGTGTGTGTGCGTGCGTGAGCCTGAGTGTGTGTGTGTGCGTGCGTGCGTGCGTGTATGCGTGAGCCTGAGTGTGTGTGTGCGTGCGTGCATGCGTGCGTGAGCGAGCCTGAGTGTGTGTGTGCGTGCGTGCGCCTGAGTGTGTGCGTGCGTGCGTGAGCCTGAGTGTGTGTGCGCGTGCGTGCATGCGTGCGTGAGCGAGCCTGAGTGTGTGTGTGCGTGCGTGCGCCTGAGTGTGTGCGTGCGTGCGTGAGCCTGAGTGTGTGTGTGCGTGCGTGAGCCTGAGTGTGTGTGTGCGTGCGTGCATGCGTGCGTGAGCGAGCCTGAGTGTGTGTGTGTGCGTGCGTGCGCCTGAGTGTGTGCGTGCGTGGGTAAGTAACAGAGCGAGGACGGTAGGGATGTCAGTTCTCCTGACTCACCACATAGGTTATATAATAGCAACAGCATGAGGGTGCGTGGTGTAGCGGTTGTGGGTGTAGCACAGTTCTGCTACGTGTTGAACTGCAGCTGCTCCTAGATGGGAGGATAGTGTCTGTCAGAGAGCGTGCTAATAATAATAATGATGATAATCCATGAGCACTCCTTCTTTACACGCCCCCTTTCTTCCGAAAGGACAGGAATCGACCTGGGTCGGCTCTTTGGCATTTAGGTGCAACGCAAGAATGTTGTCAAGCACCAAACGTCCACATGTACCCATGTTTAATATTATGTCTGTCGAGAATGGGGTATTGCTAAGCTGATCAATCGATGTGATTATTGTACGATGAAAGGTCAACCCTGTTCCATCGCTCTGAGAGAGAAAGGTTTTTCCCAGAGCAAGGAGGGCCCACAGTGTAGTGAGTAAAAAGAGGAATATTAGTATTAATTCAGAGTCCATTCCTTCTCAACTGTAACCATTTCTTTGTACCGGAGGGCTACAGCATCCCAGTGAATCACCCCGGCTATCGATGGTTTCCTCCTCTACTTACTGGTCGCAAACTTAATTTTCGACCAGTTATCGACGAAACGTAATTGTGGAGAGGAAGGGGTAAAATACACAAAGTCCACAGGGGCTGCCATCTGTCTTTCAGCAGACGAAGGCTGATGAAGATGAGTTTAATCAATGGGATGTTTACGCTGTGTTACTGGCTTAACCCGACATCATGGGATTTTAATGGCATACGGGATAATGTTTCCACCCACTAAAGCTCGATTTGTAACCACTTCTACAACTGATAAGACTATATTCTGGTTCAGCAGACGGGGTTGCATGTGGTCTGGTGACCTAATCCTTACAATCCTAATCCCTTTTTTTCTCTGTGGTTGGGGTGGGTTTGTGAGTAAGGGACAACGCTGTTTCATGTGCCATGCTGGGTGAGGGTTAGGGTTAGAGGGTTAGGGTTAGAGGGTTAGAGGGTTAGGGTTAGAGGGTTAGAGGGTTAGGGTTAGAGGGTTAGAGGGTTAGGGTTAGAGGGTTAGGGTTAGAGGGTTAGGGTTAGAGGGTTAGGGTTAGAGGGTTAGGGTTAGGGTTAGAGGGTTAGAGGGTTAGGGTTAGAGGGTTAGGGTTAGAGGGTTAGGGTTAGAGGGTTAGGGTTAGAGGGTTAGAGGGTTAGAGGGTTAGGGTTAGAGGGTTAGGGTTAGAGGGTTAGGGTTAGAGGGTTAGAGGGTTAGGGTTAGAGGGTTAGAGGGTTAGGGTTAGAGGGTTAGGGTTAGAGGGTTAGGGTTAGAGGGTTAGGGTTAGAGGGTTAGGGTTAGAGGGTTAGGGTTAGAGGGTTAGAGGGTTAGAGGGTTAGAGGGTTAGGGTTAGAGGGTTAGGGTTAGAGGGTTAGAGGGTTAGGGTTAGAGGGTTAGGGTTAGAGGGTTAGGGTTAGAGGGTTAGGGTTAGAGGGTTAGAGGGTTAGGGTTAGAGTGTTAGGGTTAGAGGGTTAGGGTTAGAGGGTTAGGGTTATGCTGGCAGGTCAAGCTGACATGTATCGACCTGCCAGCATGTTGCGTCTGATTGAAATGATTAAGAGACGGACACAATCCATCATGATGTGATGTTTAATCACAATGTGTTACAGCCCTAATGCTCATTTAAGTCTTTAGAGTTTAGGAGCGTCTAGCGGAACGGGCAGAAAGGGAATGTAACATTCATAAGTAGGTTTTAATTAGCGTATAATCCCATGAAAATTGCAATTGGTTTCGTCACCTTTAGAATGTGACCTTTTTAGACGCATTTAAAAATCTTTTTAAATCATAATCGCCATCTTACTGTCAGACCATTTCCTGTTGTTCGGACCAAGTAACCACTTACAACTTAGAAATCTCTCAAGGGAACCGCCTCACGTGACGGCTCCTCCAGTCATAGAGGATGACCTCATTTTGGATTTCCACGCTGGCACCTTACAGGCCACCGTAGCTTCTCCTGCGTCGTAGGAGAGGGGGGTGAGGGGGGTGGGAGTATTCAGTCGGAGGAGACCGCTAGATCACACTAAATCCTACACTGTGCACTTTTAAATCAGTCGGGAGATCTTTTAGAAAATGCTTCTTCAGAACAACTTGGTTTGCTCCGCAGGTCAGACCGGCAAACTCAATACAGTTAATAAAAGGTAGGTCAGGGTGGAGCACAATGAGAGCAATAGCAATATCCCCCCAAAAAACATATCATACGAATACGTTCCCTCGATATTTCAGCTCAAAGTGACAAAAAACACGAAATAGTTAGTTATATAATGTAAACGAAAAAAAGTTGATGCTTTTTTTATATTACATTTATAGCTACTAGGCACTGCATTGATCTAAGAGGACGTGTACCACTTTTTGGTGGGTAGTGATCCAAAACTGTGAGGACCAGCTTGACGGTGGAGCAAAATGACTCACCAATGAGTCACGAAGACGCTGTAGAAATCCTCAAAGGCGTTCAGGTACCTACATTAGACAGGCTCTTCAGTCATTTGAGCCCGATGTAAACACCTCAACCACTGACCCCGAGGTCAGTCGGAAGGCCATAGGAAGGGATCCATCTTTTCATACTCGCCTCATTCACCCCCATCTGCCTTTGCATCTAGAAATTAGCATAGCAGCATAAAACCCTTAAAAACGCACACACACACACACACGCACACACACACACACACACACACACACACACACACACACACACACACACACACACACACACACACACACACACACACACACACACACACACACACACACACACACACACACACACACACACACACACACACACACACACACACACACACACACACACACACACACACAGATAGATTTCCCACAGTAGTCACAGAGTCCCAAAATGATTCTGATTCGTGGTCGCACCCCGCCATTGGTCCATCCATCCAGCCACCCGTTCCACGCCAATCGGGTGTCAAGTGAGATTGGTCTGCCCAAAACTGTTAGGGGTCTTCCTCTAGACTCTCTTGTAGGCCTACAGCAAATGCTTGTAGGCCTACAAGCCTTTGTTGTTGCGCTCTATTCACTGCCCATGTCTGTATAATTGATTTAACTTCTTTCTTAGTGGCGTCTCCAATGCAATCTCTTGTACTAATCAAATTTCTACTTGTTTATAGGCCTACTATTCACTGCCCATGTCTGTATAATTGATTTAGCTTCTTTCTTAGTGGCATCTCCAATGCAATCTCTTGTTCTAATCAAATTTTCACTTGTTTGTCTGTGAGCTGGGACCCATGAAACCGACCTGAGACAGACAGACATTTGCTTGATTTAGCATCCTGTCTGTCTGCATGACTACCTAAAGTAGGGGTGCATCTGAACCCGCGTACACGTACTACAGTGTGTACTGCAGTACAGTGTGTACAGTACTACTCTCTACAGTGTGTACTGCAGTACAGTGTGTACAGTACTACTCTCTACAGTGTGTACTGCAGTACAGTGTGTACAGTACTACTCTCTACAGTGTGTACTGTAGTACAGTGTGTACAGTACTACTCTCTACAGTGTGTACTGCAGTACAGTGTGTACAGTACTACTCTCTACAGTGTGTACTGTAGTACAGTGTGTACAGTACTACTCTCTACAGTGTGTACTGCAGTACAGTGTGTACAGTACTTCTCTCTACAGTGTACTGCAGTACAGTGTGTACAGTACTACTCTCTACAGTGTGTACTGCAGTACAGTGTGTACAGTACTACTCTCTACAGTGTGTACTGCAGTACAGTGTGTACAGTACTACTCTCTACAGTGTGTACTGCAGTACAGTGTGTACAGTACTACTCTCTACAGTGTGTACTGTAGTACAGTGTGTACAGTACTACTCTCTACAGTGTGTACTGCAGTACAGTGTGTACAGTACTACTCTCTACAGTGTGTACTGCAGTACAGTGTGTACAGTACTACTCTCTACAGTGTGTACTGCAGTACAGTGTGTACAGTACTACTCTCTACAGTGTGTACTGCAGTACAGTGTGTACAGTACTTCTCTCTACAGTGTACTGCAGTACAGTGTGTACAGTACTACTCTCTACAGTGTGTACTGCAGTACAGTGTGTACAGTACTACTCTCTACAGTGTGTACTGCAGTACAGTGTGTACAGTACTACTCTCTACAGTGTGTACTGCAGTACAGTGTGTACAGTACTACTCTCTACAGTGTGTACTGCAGTACAGTGTGTACAGTACTACTCTCTACAGTGTGTACTGTAGTACAGTGTGTACAGTACTACTCTCTACAGTGTGTACTGCAGTACAGTGTGTACAGTTTTCCGGCCGTACTATGCAATTCAAAAGTACACATTTGTCTGGACAACTGTGGCGCTGTTGTCCTTGTAATTGATGAGGACACACTTCAAACCCACAGAGTTGTATTCATCCAAACAGTGCATGATTGCATTAATAATTGTAATCACAACAAAGACCATTGCTGTATTATATGCGTGCTATAAATGTCCTTTTGTAGAAATGCATTGTGGGTCATCCAAGGTGCTTTTAGCCTACTGTTATTTGCATACTACGTGTAAATATGTTTTCGGACGTACCGCATACTACTCTTGCCTGCTATGCAATATGCTTGTGTGGATTTATGGACGGAGCCGAGATCCTGCCTTGCCAAACCCAGGCCTTACATAGTGTGGTCATATGGGAAGACTGTGGAGCGTGTGGTCGTTTGGCCAACAGGGGGCAGTGTGGTGCAGGCATCAAAGGTTAAATAATACGCAGACACATGCAGAAGTAGAGCTAATAATAATAGTCTTGTAATGGTGGCACAAGGATGGAATACCGGATCGGTAACTGAAAAATGGAGCACAAAGCAATTCAGCGTTGCTTGTCCACCCCTCGTTGGCCGTTAGTCATGCCAGGCATTACAACATCCATCCTTTTTTCCTTTTTCTAAATGAAAGGGAGGAACCTGTTTAATCTGGGGTTGGCGTGCCCAAGACATGAAGAGAAGCGCTAAAAGGATAATAGGGGTCTGGGTGATCAAACCATCAGTAACGTCTCGCTCGTTTGCTGTTGCCTAGTAGTTATACAACGTGTACTTTATGCCTATCGTTGTATGTGACCATTGATCACTTGACGTCTTGGTCGTTTAAAGTGAAGCTATTGTGAATACTGAACAAATTCCAAGCCAAAGGCAGGATAAAGATTAAGAGTAATATTGTACTGCCACAGTATGTATATAGTAAAATATTTTATTTTATTTTATACCTTTGTTTCCATTTATCTCTATTCCCCTCACAATCTTTTCTGTTTATGGATTTAGATCATTTATGTAACAGTTATTGGACTCTATAAATATGTAATCATATGTAAATAGATGTTCATGTTTCTGGTTGCATATTTCGTCTGATTAGATTATTAGTATGGTTTTCCTTAACAGACCGGCCCCTTTATTAATCAACTTATTCAGTCATCTGTTTTCATGCTACACTATCTTAAGTGTACCATAATGTTCGTATTCCACGGGGTTTGTTTGTTTGTTTGTTTGTTGCGTTCTTGTCAAGCCCAGTCAAGTCCACTTTATTTATAGAGCCCTTACCCTGAGCCCTCTGAAGTACCCAGAAAAAACTCCCTTAAGTACCAAGAAAAAACTCCCTTAAGTACCAAGAAAAACTCCCTTAAGTACCCTCATCCCAAAGGTGTTCTATCAGGTTGAGGTCAGGACTCTGTGCAGGCCAGTCAAGATCCTCCACACCAAACTCGCTCATCCATGTCTTTATAGACCTTGCTTTGTGCACTGGTGCGCAGTCATGTTGGAACAGGAAGGGGCCATCCCCAAACTGTTCCCACAAACTTAGGAGCATGACATTTTCCAAAATGTCTTGGTATGCGGAAGCATTAACAGTTCCTTTCACTGGAACTAAGGGGCCAAGCCCAACCCCTGAAAAACAACCCCACACCATAATCCCCCCTCCACCAAACTTTACACTTGGCACAATGCAGTCAGGCAAGTACCGTTCTCCTGGCAACCGCCAAACCCAGACTCGTCCATCGGATTGCCAGACAGAGAAGCGTGATTCGTCACTCCAGAGAACACGTCTCCACTGCTCTAGTGTCCAGTGGCGGTGTGCTTTACACCACTGCATCCGACGCCTTGCATTGCACTTGGTGATGTAAGGCTTGGATGCAGCTACTCGGCCATGGAAACCCATTCCATGAAGCTCTCTACGCACTATTCTTGAGCTAAGCTGAAGGCCACACGAAGTTTGGAGGTCTGTAGCTGTTGACTCTGCAGAAAGTTGGCAACTTCTGCGCACTGTGCGCCTCAGCATGCGTTGACCCCGCTCTGTGATTTTACGTGGCCTACCACTTCGTGGCTGAGTTTCTGTTGTTCCCAATTGCTTCCACTTTGTTCTAATACCACTAACAGTTGACCGTGGAATATTTAGTAGTGAGGAAATTGCACGAATGGACTTATTGCACGGGTGGCAACCTATCACGGTACCACGCTTGAATTCACTGAGCTCCTGAGAGCGACCCATTCTTTCACAAATGTTTGTGGAAGCAGTCTGCATGCCTAGGTGCTTGATTTTATACACCTCTGGCCATGGAAGTGTTTGGAACACCTGAATTCAATGATTCAGAGGGGTGTCCCAATACTTTTGGCAATATAGTATATATATAAAGGATTAAACATTATAAAAAAAATCTTAATCTATTTCCATTTTGGCAACACTAAACAAAGTTTTGTCGTGGCTACTTCTCATAATGTCCATCCAGCCAGACCACACTCCCACTCTATATCATCAACCAAACAAATGCTGCTTTGGTATGGTTTCATTTAATTAATGACAGGGACATAAACATTTGTGTTCATATTCACAGTGTGAACTCAGTCTATGCAGCTGGTCTGGTACAGAGAAGTTATAATAATTTAATAGTAATAATTATAACAACATTAATAATAATAATAATAATAATAATTATTATTATTATTATTATTATAATAATAATAATAATAATAATAATAATTATTATTATTATTATTATTATTAATAATATTATTATTATTATTATTGTAATATTCAAAAGTGTGATTTGTGAGACAAGTACAGCTCTATGCAGATTATCCTATACTAGTTTACTTCTATGTGAACTTATAATAAATTGAACATCACGCTTTTATCCCAAAAAGTAATTTTATTTACTAGTTCAGTTTTGCTCTGGGAGTTTCGACCGGGCAGTTTTCCGGACAACTAACTAAGGTCCTGAAGGTTGTTTTTATTTTCCACTTCCTCGTTTTAGCCGGGTGGCTAAAGAGAAGTAGTTAGGGGTGTGCGTGCATGCATACGTGCGCGTGTTCGTGCGACCGTGTGTTTTGTGTGCGTGCGTGCGTGAGAGCGCACAGGTCAACCGTGTTTCTAGGTTTTGGCGAGTTGTCGTTGAGTTGTCGTTGTTTTGTAACACACCGAGGAACTTCACATTGAAACGGATTGTGTACGAACTGCACAACTGTCACCGAAGACACGCCAAGAATGCAGGAAGAGCGCGCGACGGGAAGAAACGTGAGCGAAAGAGGCATTCGTTGAAAGCGAGAATAATGACATTGGACGTTGGACGGCGGTAGTTTCCCGAGCCACGGTGCGCGCATTTCAAAGCAAGCAAGGTACAACAGAGTTAGATGTGCAGAGAGGAGCAAATGCACGGATTATCATCAGACCTAATCCTACGCACGCAAACACGCCTTGTGGCCCACGATGGCCTGTGCCTCAACGGTCGGGTTTAGTGCAGCCATGTTTTAGTCCGTCGGGAGATGCAGATGTCATGTAGGACATGTCTTTTTAGCAGTGTGTCAAAGGTTAACGGGAGTCGTAATCCTCGACGCAGTTTCCAACTACCTTCCCTTTGTGGCTGTAACTACTGTGAGGTTTAGATGTACAGTGCTATGGGTCGAACCCATGTAGTACTGCAACCCCACACCCTTTTTATTGTTTGGAATAAAAAAAAAAAGGTCCAATTCAAATCGCCCAATTAGGCGAATTTAGTTAGTTAAGAAGTTGAGGGCTGAGGAGTAATTTCTTGCTCCTTCAAAACTCAGGGTTTCACCTCGACCCTGAAGTCTGTGAAAAGACTTAACATATATCAAGACATAATTTCCTCCAATTGAACATCCATTTGTATTGAAATATCTAGGCCCCCGCAGAGAGATCCATGTGAAATACGCGTTGTTTCTTTAAAGAGTTCATTAGAACAGGAATGGGAGATAATTAGCGCTTCATCCGAGTCGAGGCACCTCCCGGAGACTAAGCCATCAGCCCGGCCATGGAGCCCGGTCCACACCCAGCTTCCGATTTGGGGGTCGCGTTCAACTCCGAGCCCGGTAGTTTGATCGAAAGTGGGCCGCTGGATAAAAGGGATGGGGACGAGGACGGCGACACCAGCACCGCGTCTACGTTGTCCGATGCCTCGCCGCCGTTGTCGTCGTCTCCTGACCTCGCGTCCCCCGCCTCGCTGTCCTACTACGTGTGGGACCGAAAGGACGGACGCACTCACTCCTTGAGGAACTTCGCCGGACTCACGCTCTTCTCCAAGAGGTAAGTGCGTGGAAATAGTTCTACCCACGCTCGGTGTTTTTCTTTCTTTTCTTCTATTTTTTTTACATCAACAATAAAACATCAACATGATTCATACCGTTGATTAACGTTTCAAGATGGATAAACCTAGTCCCAACTGTCATACTGAAAACAACCACAACAAATCTAATAACTAACGTTGACCACAAGGTGTCGCCGCCACACCGTGAAGCAGTGTGCAGGCTCCTCAACCTATTTAACCTTACAAAGTCAAATGTACATTCAGTTAATGTCTGTTTTAAAATATAAAATGGGAGTATTGCCTTTCAAATAATGATGACCTAGGGTCAGTTCGGTTCACCATTTAAATACGTTTACAGAAGCCAGTTCTCCATGTCACAGCACACACGATCCCTGAATAGACACACGGAAGCCAGTAGCTATGCAAACTTTGTCATTGCTTTTCAAGATAACTTGGCTCTACTGTGTGTGTGTGTGTGTGTGTGTGTGTGTGTGTGTGTGTGTGTGTGTGTGTGTGTGTGTGTGTGTGTGTGTGTGTGTGTGTGTATAGTCCCCTGTATGACAGCACGGGTTCACACACTGGCTACGCGGCGAGACGTGTGTTGTGCACAAAGGTTATAACCGCATGCAGGCGTGTGTGTGTGTGCGCTCAGTTGTGTAGTGAACCTAGCCGGTTGTCCGCTGTCATGCTCGAAACGCTGGCCTTTGTTCACTTGTGTTTGTTTAGTTTTCTTTACTTTGATGGCACGACCGTGTGACCCTGTCATCTATAAATAGGCCTGGATAACCATGGAAACGTCTGCGTTCACACAGCGCCCACCGTTTGCTTTGTCACGTGTGACTCCAGTGTTGACCTATGCACAATAAAGTTACGATGACCCATGAATTCAAAGCCAACAAAGCATAATTTGTGTAATATTTGGGGCAGCCTGGCCGTAAAGCATGAGAGCAATTAGTGGCTCTTCTGAAGAGGCCCTAACTACCTCCAAGTGTTAGGCCTCCTCCTTGATCAACTGGTCATTCGTTCATTAAGTCACCACCCAAAAATAAAACGTGTATTAGCCAATATTACAGTAATCAACAATGTCTCCCGTGCGGTCAAAAACATGGAGGGAACAAAATAGTTGCAACCATTGGTGTTACACTGAGTGAAGCAGTCAACCATGGAAACTTGAATTAGCATTGAAACGTTCATTCATGGGCTTCCTCCCAAGGTTTAAGGATTGGCATATGCTCTGCCTCATGTTCAAAGTGTATCCTGTCCCACCAGTTCAGAAGCACTGGTGTTTCACCAGTCAGTGAAAATAACTCATTAGAATTCACTCGTTACTCCTCGTGCATAGACAAACAAAACATGAGCGCATGCAAGGGTTTGTCTAAAAATGTCACGTCATCCCATTCCTAGCAAGCGATGATTTTAACCCAGCCAGTGTTCACTCCCCACAATGTCTATTTATAGCAATGTTTGCTAATATAAAAGTAAATGTTAACAGTGAAGTCAGTGTACCAAACATTGACACAATTAATGAACTGGTTCCTTCCTTCTCTCTATCAGTTATTAAAGTGTAAGGTTATATAATTCAGCGCTGTGTTAGGGATGTTAATGCCTTGTAGAAGGACAAATGGCTGCTTTGTGGTTGCTATATGTGCTAACTTGTAGTCCAGCAATGATTCACTGGAGAGACCAGGTCGTTTCTCGCCCCCCTCCCCTCGCTGGGCCCACGCTTCTTTCAGCGCCTTTTCTTTTACCATAGGGGGATTCTGCGCCTTGCAACCCAACACTCTTCCGGGTTGTATGGTTTGCTCAGTGCGTTGTGACCCGACAACGTCGCTCCCCAACTGTGTCGAAGCCACGCGTGGAAAACATGCTGAGGCATACTGGTCGACTCCGCCCTCTGTGTGTGTGTGTGTGTGTGTGTGTGTGTGTGTGTGTGTGTGTGTGTGTGTGTGTGTGTGTGTGTGTGTGTGTGTGTGTGTGTGTGTGTGTGTGTGTGTGTGTGTGTGTGTGTGTGTGTGTGTGTGTGTGTGTGTGTGTGTGTGTGTGTGAATGGTTGTGAGTCACTTTGGATAAAAGCGTCTGCTAAATGCCCTGAAAGTAAACGTACTAGTAAGTACGTTGAAGGGCCGTCACCACCAGGTGTGAGCGCGATTAGCCAGTACAAGCCCTTTCAAAATCTGCCCTTCCCCGCAAATGTTGCACATCTATCCATCATACATCTAGGTGGACACGCCCACTTGTGATGTCACTCAGGTCAAACATTAGAAGCAAGAGACTCAAGACTCACTTGTTCAGAGTTCACCTGGACTCTGCATAACCTCCCTCCTTACCCCCCCCCCTCCCTTACTCTCCTAAAAACACCCCACTTACGCACTTATTGTATGTTTGTATGTCCTGGCACTTAAAAAAAGAGTACTCAGCATCTTATCCTAGCTATCGTTGTAGTATACGGGGAATGGGTTAAACTAGCAATTGTAAGTGCTTTGAACTGGTTCTATGAACATCTTTACTGTACCGACAGAGATATATTGTTGTTTCTCTTTCTTCTGACAAATGTACTTACTGTAGGTCGTTTTGAATGAAAGCGTCTTGCTGAATGTAAATATAAGCGTACAGGACAATTCTGCATCACACACTGTGTGTGTGGGTGGGTGTTTGCGTGTGAAATATATCTATATATATTTTTTGCATAACAATGTAGTCGTGTGGTTTGATTTCTGGCCACTTGAAATATAAAAAATGTACTGCAGTCAAAACCGTTTCCACCGTTTAACCACAGGATTTAAATTAGTTAACTAAAGCTCTCCATTTCCTGGTTTCTTGGTGAAAGCACAACTTGAAAACTTGCAGCGCAAACTTGGTGCAATGCAATTTAGGTAGGCTGCACTATTCCATGGGTGATTAATTCAATGTCCTGTCTTTTTTAGTTGGGTTCAGTCAGTATATGATTACTTTTTTGGTCTTTCCCAGTTTGTATGCACATCTTCCTCGAGGCAATATGTTTAATGTTTGCTTGTTTCAATCTGCCCTGACTCTCTCTCTCCCTGGCCTGTGTCTCTCTCTCTCTAGTCTACTGTACCTAACCTCTGTCTGTCTGTCTGTCTGTCTGTCTGTCTGTCTGTCTGTCTGTCTGTCTGTCTGTCTGTCTGTCTGTCTGTCTGTCTGTCTGTCTGTCTGTCTGTCTGTCTGTCTCACCCACCAATTGCGGTCTGCTACTTTCTGTCTTTTTCCTCCATCTGTGTTTGCACTCTTGTATGTCCTAACCACACCCCCTCCCCTCTCTCTCTAACCACACCCCCTATGTCTCTCTCTCACCCCTCCCCGCTCCCCTCTCTCTAACCACACCCCCTATGTCTCTCTCTCACCCCTCCCCGCTCCCCTCTCTCTAACCACACCCCCTATGTCTCTCTCTCACCCCTCCCCGCTCCCCTCTCTCTAACCACACCCCCTATGTCTCTCTCTCACCCCTCCCGTCCCCCCACTTTTTCCGTGCTCTCTTACCGCTGAGGTTTTCTTTCCTCTGGTAGATGAGTGCTTGACATTTGTAGCGGGTCTAACCGGGTCTAACCGGGTCTAACCGGGTCTAACCGGGTCTAACCGGGTAATAGGGAGGAGAACTAACCACGCTGCTCAGGTTCAGTCTGACGTCTGCTTTATGTGAGTATGTTCTGATTAGTTCACGTGAGTCCTGTTTTGCATTGACTTGCTAGCCGTGTTGAAGCTGCATGATGGTGTTTATGTGATAGTCACAATAACACATATATCTATAAATGAAAGATGTAAACATGGCAGTAGTTCTTTCACAAAACAAGGTGCAGTGCTGTTTGGCGAGGGACAACAGGGAGTCATGACCAGAAACGATACATCAAACTGTGAACGATTCTTCAAATACCTCTCAGATTTGTCTTGGTTTCCTCACTTCCTTTTAGTGTTTCGACTAGGGCTGTTTGACTCGTCAGCTGTGCTTGTCCGCCCCACGGTGAAGCACACCTTCACATTAGCAAATCAGCCGTAGAAGAAAGCGGTGAAGGGTTTTATCCAAAGTGTCTAGCAGTACCCTGAATGTAATCTTAACATGGAGGCCCACTGTGAAGCAGCCCCTGAGCTCCGGTCATTGAACCCTCCGTTTGGTGTCTGTCTGTTTGTGTGTGTGTGTGTGTGTGTGTGTGTGTGTGTGTGTCTGTCTGTGTGTCTGTGTCTGTCTGTGGGTGTGTGTGTGTGTGTCTGTCTGTCTGTCTGTCTGTCTGTCTGTCTGTCTGTCTGTGTGTGTGTGTGTGTGTGTCTGTGTGTGTTTGTCTGTCTGTCTGTCTGTCTGTCTGTCTGTCTGTCTGTCTGTGTGTCTGTGTGTCTGTGTGTGTCTGTGTCTGTTTGTCTGTCTGTCTGTCTGTTTGTCTGTGTGTGTGTGTCTGTGTCTGTCTGTCTGTCTGTCTGTGTGTCTGTGTCTGTGTGTGTCTGTGGGTGTGTGTGTGTGTGTGTGTCTGTGTGTGTGTGTGTGTGTCTGTCTGTCTGTCTGTGTGTGTGTGTGTGTGTGTGTGTGTGTGTGCGTGTGTGTGGTAGGAGTTTGCTGGTGAACTGCCGTGTCATCATAGCATGGCTGCTGAGACGCTTGTTGTTAATAGTGCTGCCAACCAAGATGACCATGGCAGACACAGACGTTTTAATACAACCAACAAACCCTCCTTGTCTGAAGAAGTGTGAAGTCTGCTTGTGGATTTGAAAGCTTATGATATGTATGGACGAGCGGAGCAGTGAGGGGGAGCCAATGAGAAGAGACCTGTAGACGAGGCATAGAGAGACCAGTAGACGAGGCATAGAGAGACCAGTAGACGAGGCATAGAGAGACCAGTAGACGAGGCACAGAGAGACCAGTAGACGAGGCACAGAGAGACCAGTAGACGAGGCACAGAGAGACCTGTAGACGAGGCATAGAGAGACCTGTAGACGAGGCAGAGACCTGTAGACGAGGCATAGAGAGAACAGTAGACGAGGCACAGAGAGACCAGTAGACGAGGCAGAGAGAGACCTGTAGATGAGGCAGAGACCTGTAGACGAGGCAGAGACCAGTAGACGAGGCACAGAGAGACCTGTAGACGAGGCACAGAGAGACCTGTAGACGAGGCATAGAGAGACCTGTAGACGAGGCAGAGACCAGTAGACGAGGCAGAGACCTGTAGACGAGGCACAGAGAGACCTGTAGACGAGGCATAGAGAGACCTGTAGATGAGGCAGAGACCTGTAGACGAGGCACAGAGAGACCTGTAGACGAGGCAGAGAGACCAGTAGACGAGGCAGAGACCAGTAGACGAGGCGTAGAGACCTGTAGACGAGGCAGAGACCAGTAGACGAGGCAGAGACCTGTAGATGAGGCAGAGAGACCTGTAGATGAGGCAGAGAGACCTGTAAATGAGGCAGAGAGACAGATGGATGAGGCACACAGAGGCAGCAGGATATTACATAAGCAGCAGCGCTTTGAAGAAGAAAAGGGCAACCTTTATTTTCCACAATAAATCAGGTTTTTGTTGTGAGACACAAATACAGCAAGTAGACAGAAGTCTGGTGGCTCGTTGAGCTCTGCTCGGGAAGCACACGTCGTCCGTAGAATGTCACGTCTTTTTCCGCAGTCGCTGAAGGGTCAGCAAATCAAAACTGTTCAAAAGGGGGGAATCGACTGTCCTTCAGTAAGTAGTAGAAGATGTTAGCATTGTGTAGCATCTTATCCTAGCTACCTTTGTTGTGTACGGGGAATGGGTTAAACTAGCAATTGTAAGTGCTTGGCACTCGTTCCATGAACATCCTTACTGTACCGACAGAGATATATTGTTGTTTCTCTTTCTTCTGACAAGTCGACTTCTTACTGTAAGTCGCTTTGGATAAAAGCGTGTGCTAAATGCCCTGAATGTAAGACGTGGTTAACCGAACAGGAAGAATGATGTGTCCATCCTCAAAGTGAAACACTTGATACAACAGACTGAGCACCAGGCTCATGACTAGTAGAAGCTGCAGGAGTGGGTCAAGCTGACTTATCTCTTACAGTTTGGAGGGTTTAAGTTTAGGGTTTGTCAATGAAATCCCTGTTGCAATATCATTCACTACAACCGGTTACCAATGCAATGAGGAAATTCAAGTCTTCCGAAAAATGGTTAATGAAATGATGGCGTATGTACTTCTACAGGACGCAGTAATGATCGTACTGCTTGTTTTAATACATGAGTAACTTTTGCAAAATGGACACGGTATTTAGAGGTGCTCTCCATACGCTTTAAGAGGCATTATGTTAGAAAAGGGACAGCCATTTGTCATCTGGTACTGAGAGAAGTGCACTGTGAATGTTTTAATCTCAAGCACAGCTGCGTTACGGCAACTCTTCTTAATGGTGGAGGAACGTGGGTAGTATCCGTTTAGTATTATTTAGCAAAGTAAGGGAATCGACTAGCCTAATATTCGGTCGGTATATTCAGCAGATACCCAGGATTACGGTCTCGGGATTGGAAACCAAAAAGTCGTATCGTGCCATCCCATGTTTTCAAAATGTTGTTCTGCTCTGTTCTGCTCTGTTCTGCTCTGTTCTGCTCTGTTCTGCTCTCTTTTGCTCTCTTTTGCTCTCTTTTGCTCTCTTTTGCTCTCTTTTGCTCTCTTTTGCTCTCTTTTGCTCTCTTCTGCTCTCTTCTGCTCTCTTCTGCTCTCTTCTGCTCTCTTCTGCTCTCTTCTGCTCTCTTCTGCTCTCTTCTGCTCTCTTTGCTCTCTTTTGCTCTCTTTTGCTCTCTTTTGCTCTCTTTTGCTCTCTTTTGCTCTCTTCTGCTCTCTTCTGCTCTCTTCTGCTCTCTTCTGCTCTCTTCTGCTCTCTTCTGCTCCTGCTTCCCAGCTGTCCAACCGTTCCTGCAGCAACTTTACTGGAGTTCAAGGGGCATGCTATGCTGATAGGTCAGATCACTCCTGTGTTGTTGCTTTCTGCACCCAGTCTGACTAAACATTAACTGTGCTGGAGTCAGAAATAGCCCTACTTAAGCAGCTGAATGGCAGACATGGGAGTTTACCAGCGTTAACAAACGGCCTCATTTCCATGCACTGTTAGAGTTAACAGAAAATGGTGCCACGGTCTAACCCAGGTGGTTTGTCGGGGATTAAACACGTTGTTAATGAGACTGGTCTCATTAACAACGGCAGTAGCTCAGGAGTAGTAGAGTGGGTTGACTTGTAAGCGGAAGGTCGCTAGTTCGATCCCCGGCTCCTCCTAGCCGAGTGTCGAGGTGTCGCTGAGCGAGACGCCTCACCCTGACTGCTCCCTGACGAGCTGGCTGCCGACTCTGCCGTCGGTGTGTGAATGTGTGTGTGAATGTGTGTGTGAAGGGTTGAATGTGTGTGTGAATGGGTGAATGTGTGTGTGAATGTGTGTGTGAATGTGTGTGTGAAGGGTTGAATGTGTGTGTGAATGTGTGTATGAATGTGTGTGTGAACGTGTGAATGTGTGTGTGAATGTGTGTGTGAAGGGTTGTGAGTCGCTTTGGATAGAAGCGTCTGCTAAACGCCCTAAACGTAAACGTAAACGGTCAGATGTTTGCACTGATAGCCCACACAGCCCAAGGCAACGTGCAGGATGTAAAGCTTTTGGGTAAAAGGTAACGTGTGTTAGATACGTGTTTTTGTCGTTGTGATATCTTGTTTAAATCTTTGTTTTGGAGGCCACAGCAGACCACAATGTGCAGTTTCCTCACACAGATGGTGCGCAGGTCGATTATGAAGATGAGAGGATCCGTAATCTTGGTTTAGCTCAATTTGAAGTGGAAAGTGGATATATATCAAACTAAATAATGCGTATGGTTTGGTATTATTGTGAGTCTCGTCATCTAAACTTTTAAAACATGGACATCGAAATAAAAAAGAAATAAATAGTAATGTAGTAAATGTGATAATAAATACATGCATTTGTATATCTTGTATATCTTTATTGAAACACTAAATGACTACACTTTGCTGTTGCATTGCCTTTGCTGTCAAATTACTTTGATTGAATCAAAGTAATTATTGAATCACTTTTTATGAATATTCATCTACTTACAACGCAATAATGCTGGACAGTCCAAATATTTTAAGTCACTTTTCTCAGTTTCACTGGTGACCGGCAGTTTACAATAATAAATTAACCATTAATTAACATTAGTTAATGCAGTAATAAACATTAACCAGCAGTTAATTAACAGTTAACTAATGGTCTAGTAATAATTTACTAATGGTGTTCATGTTTATTAAGGTAATGGTGTTTATGTCAACTAAGGTATTACTTTACACATTATTTAATAGGGTTAGGGTTAGCCCCCTAACCCTTACCCTAACCCTTCTGCTAATGCTATATAATAATCATTATCACTGCATAGTGTTTAGTAATGGTTTATTAATGCACCCTTATTGTAAAGTGTCTTGTTTGTTGGTGGTAGTGTTGTGGGGTCTTGTGACAACCATCTACCCCATTTATATCATCAGGATTTGGATCCCATAGTCTCCTTGACTGGTACTATGTGCCATGTACCATGTGACTCCCTTCATGGTCAATCTACCTGTTTTAAGGTGACTCCTCCTAGTTTGGGTACCATGTAACATGTACCATGTGCCTCCCTTCATGGTCAATCTACCTGTTTTAAGGTGACTCCTCCTAGTTTGGGTACCATGTAACATGTACCATGTGCCTCCCTTCATGGTCAATCGACCTGTTTTAAGGTGACTCCTCCTAGTTTGGGTACCATGTAACATGTACCATGTGCCTCCCTTCATGGTCAATCTACCTGTTTTAAGGTGACTCCTCCTAGTTTGGGTACCATGTAACATGTACCATGTGCCTCCCTTCATGGTCAATCTACCTGTTTTAAGGTGACTCCTCCTAGTTTGGGTACCATGTAACATGTACCATGTGCCTCCCTTCATGGTCAATCTACCTGTTTTAAGGTGACTCCTCCTAGTTTGGGTACCATGTAACATGTACCATGTGCCTCCCTTCATGGTCAATCTACCTGTTTTAAGGTGACTCCTCCTAGTTTGGGTACCATGTACCATGTACCATGTGCCTCCCTTCATGGTCAATCTACCTGTTTTAAGGTGACTCCTCCTAGTTTGGGTACCATGTAACATGTACCATGTGCCTCCCTTCATGGTCAATCTACCTGTTTTAAGGTGACTCCTCCTAGTTTGGGTACCATGTAACATGTACCATGTGCCTCCCTTCATGGTCAATCTACCTGTTTTAAGGTGACTCCTCCTAGTTTGGGTACCATGTAACATGTACCATGTGCCTCCCTTCATGGTCAATCTACCTGTTTTAAGGTGACTCCTCCTAGTTTGGGTACCATGTAACATGTACCATGTGCCTCCCTTCATGGTCAATCTACCTGTTTTAAGGTGACTCCTCCCAGTAGGGGTACCATGTACCATGTGCCTCCCTTCATGGTCAATACCTGTTTTAAGGTGACTCCTCCCAGTAGGGTTATGTTACATCATAGCCTGCCTCAGCGCCGGCTGCTTCCATCAACATGGCAGATTCCGCAATGGCCTGACCTTTTTAGAACGAGGGAGGATCCTGCATGAATGTGTAGCGATAATCTGCAGGAACTGGTTCTATCGCCCTTGAGTGACTAAAATCCCAGAGGGAGGCTACCTGAGAATCTAGGATGAAAACCAGAAAGGAAAAAGGATTGACATCCTGTACTTAATGTCAACCTGATAGGCCTGGGACTGATCGCCACACTCATTCAAATATGTTTAAGCCTAGTTTTATATCACATCCATATCCGCTTTTGGGATTCTGGCAATAGTGAATATATCATATTAATCAGCGATCATGAAATTCTCATAGCCCTAAGGTAAATACTACAGTTAGCCCCCTGAAGCTCAGCGCTAGATAGAGCCACAAGTATTGCGACGGTTTAAAAAGTGAAAATGCAATGGCCGCCCTGTGGGTAGAGGTCTGAACACATCCAATAGGTCATAAGGTTAACTGCCAATGTGGTACTCACTCCAACACAATCACTGGCTGGTGACTATGGCTCGTCCTTGGCTTATTGTTCTTCTGCTCACTGTTCCTTGTTCTGCTGCTCACTGTTCATTGTTCTGCTGCGCACTGTTCATTGTTCTTCTGCTCACTGTTCATTGTTCTTCTGCTCACTGTTCCTTGTTCTGCTGCTCACTGTTCCTTGTTCTGCTGCTCACTGTTCATTGTTCTTCTGCTCACTGTTCCTTGTTCTGCTGCTCATCCCTTCTGCATTCGCAGCCCGTTTGGTTTGAAAAAGAAAAATCGATTAACGTGCACGATTATGTTTGCCTTCACGATATTTGCGGAAGCATCCTCAGGTGGAGTCAAACGTGGATTATTTTGTAAACTAAAAATGGCGACGGTATCGTCCTGTGGCGGCAGCTGTAGTGGACACACGCAGCGCTAACGTGCATCAACTGTGTTCTGTTCGGCCACGTACGCTAAACTATACATATCGTATCGGCACATCAGGGGGCCCCTGCCCCAGGCCTAGACCCCTTTATTGGGTGGCTTTGCACTAATATTTTAGGAAAATCGTTTGCTTGAAGACCCCAAGATATACAACCTGACACTTCTGTTTCCATTTAATAGGTACGAATGAGGGTTGTGTGTTACTGCATCTGACATCTGACACTGTGTTTTGTGGACATCTCGGATATAATGGGAGCAAATATTCATCTTCAGTTTGGAGCTGCATGCATTGATATGATTGATACTCCCACTCATGCGAACGCACAGACTGGCTGACAGATTGTTTGTTCACACGTTATATTCATGCAACCTATTTATCGAGCCTTCTACAATGAGCTTCAAGGTTTTTCACATAAAAACCATTTGACTGACTTCAATGGCAGCTTTTGTATTAGCCATTAGCTCAGTTTACACAAATGCAAATTGACTAATTAGGGTCTGTAGCAACATTTTGATTGGTCTGATTCTGCACCAATAGAAGCTTATCTTTCGCATTTGCCAATCTGGGATCCAGCTGGCCTAGTATTTTAGAGTAGAAATTCTGGGAGGGACGGCAAGACTTTGCAGTGGAGATGCATTGTATGTGTGAACCAAACAGAAATGCTATTTGACCAAACATATCATATATCATATCACACGGTGATCATCTTTATTGAATGGACTTCTGTAGAATAGGAATCAAACTTAACATGAAGTAAAAGTTCCAACTTGGCTTAGCGTTCTAGGAAGGAGAATACTCTCGTGGTAACTGAGTGGTGAATTGTGTGCGCGTAAGAGAAGCATGCAAATACACACTGCATTGTCCCTATAGCTCTCCAGCTCTCCCTCTCCCCCCTGTGCTGATTCTCTCTCCCTCTCCCCCCTGTGCTGATTCTCTCTCCCTCTCCCCCCTGTGCTGAGTCTCTCTCCCTCTCCCCCCTGTGCTGATTCTCTCTCCCTCTCCCCCCTGTGCTGATTCTCTCTCTCTCTCCTGTTATGGTTGGGGATGAATGCCCTGGGAGGCAGCTGTTGCATAACCAATAGAAACCCTCTCCCTCTCTCACACTCAGGCGTTTGCATTAAGACCCACAGGGGACTAGACGCAGCGAACGCTAGGCCGAAGAGACCCTTCAGCGTTATTGAAGTGTTAATTTAGTTCTTTGATGTGTGTGTAAGGTGGAGATCAAAGAGGGAAGATGGACGATGGAAGATGGACAGTGAGATACAAAGGAAGCAGCTAGTTAGTAACGGTTGTGTTTGCCTTCCTGTATGCAGCGCTCATGTGTCCTCACACTGACCACCGGTTCTACGGCTGGCTCAGGGTTTCTGCACGTGGCAGATGGTGTTCATCTTATATGTACACAACAGAAGTGAAACCCTTTCTGCTTGGCTAACGGTCTAGGATGGTGCACTTCTCACCAGTGTTAGGGATCTGCTCGTGAAGCTGTACAAGCTGGCGCCGTGTTGGCAACCTTTACCCTACTGTAGTAGTCTGTTCACCGCCGTCCAGGTCGGGAAGACGAATGTGTGGAGAGAGGCGTCTGAAGAGCCATGGCTCCATCCCTGGAAACGTTGTTCCTTTGAGTGAGTCTCCTCCCAAAAGATTGAGACGCCACTCCGACTCCCACTTACAGACGCATGCATGAATCAGGATATTTGTAACTAATATAAGAATCCTTTATCCTCAACATTTGAAACTTGCATAACCAGAAACGGATCTCAAAAGGGAAGCGACCCAGAGTGTTTCTATACGTTCAGCTTTGCTCATCAAAGTTGCCACCCGCTCTTCACTTAGGCATCACTGTTTAGCTTCCTTAACAACTATCGCACAGCAGAGGGCTCATTTCAAAAGAATACTTTAAATCAAAACAGCTTGCACATTTGTCATAAATGAACAAAAACCTTACGTCAGTAGACTATTTCTATATGGACGACCACAAATGAGTCAGTTCACACGGTAGCCTCATCTTCTCTCAAGTCTACCAGGTCATTGTTTCCACGCTGTGCTTTGATGTTTAAATGTCACGATGGTTCTTTGTTCAGCAAGCCCTTGGTGACGACGGTAATCAGAATCCAAAAGGTGCTTTTGCACCGTAGCTCACCGCACCGGTCTCTTCTTATAAAAACTGGTTTCAGTGATTCCTTCAGGTTGACCGACACACAGCACTGCACCCGTTCTGACAGAATGGAAGAGAAAATGTTCCTCAATAAATACTGAACTAGTCTTTGAGAAAGAACTACAACGCCATGCCTGTACCGATGGATGCAGACACTAGACCTACTTACGAGAGGCTTTTGAGACTATGTTGATAGTACATGGAAACATGACTTACAGCTCCTCAATACTGAACATGAATAACATAAATTGATGTCGCCTGGGTCCACCAGCTTATATTTAACACATGTAAATATATATTCTATTGCAGGGGCGGAGGGGGGAGTCTCTCATCCCACTGAGCACATGGTCTCACTGAAGGCCCGTTATCCAATAAGGGCCCAGTCTTGTTCTCTGTACCTCCATCATATAGGTGAGGGAAGGTGAGCGTGCAACCGAGGAACTATCGCGCAGGGAGCCCCCCAAGAGATCACGTGGGGGGGGGGGCTTGAAATGAACCCCTCTAAAAGCCCTACGGGACGTAACACCCCGCACGTCGCTTAGCAGAAACCGCGCCGCCGCCCGCGACATGGACGCCTTCTTCCGTCGCCATTTCCGCTGTCACCAGAAGAGGCGGTCGGGTTCCCCGGCGGCGCAGCGCCCCGGCCCCGCCCTGCCGGTCAGTAAGGCCCGCAGGCTGTCCAGCGCCGGCCTGCCCTCGGCCGCCCTGGCCCAGCGCAGGCGCTCGTCCGTGGGCCCGCCTCAGGGCCGCGTGGACCCCTGCAGGCGGCTGAGCGTGGGCTTCCTGGCCACCAGCAGGCGGCTGCAGGAGCACGCCACGGAGGCCGGCGCCGAGGGGGCGGACTGGGAGGCGGAGGACAGAGGGGGGGCGGAGAGCGGGAGGGACGAATGGGAGACGGGCGAACACGATGGGAGAGGAGGGATGGCGACGGTCAGGGAGGCGGCGGGCGGCCGCGGGAAAGCCTCGGCCGCACGCCGGCGCTCCAGCACGGTCACGGTGTTCTGCGCCCGCCGGAGGTTCGCCGTGAGACGCCGCTCCACGCCCAAGCTCAAGTCCATCAAGCCGCATCTGCTCGGGCCCTCCATGCTGCTGGCCAGCTTGGTTCAAATGGGCGGCGACATCAGTCCGAAGGAGGAAGGGAGTGAAGTGGACGCCTCGCCGTCCTCCTGCTCCGAGTCCGATGGGGAGGCGGGCCGTTGGGAGCAGGAGGGCCAGATGGACCTGAAGGACCGGATGCCGAGCGAGGCTGGGAGCGTGGGTCCTCCACACCGCTGCCGCGCACCGCATTCAAAAGACTGTCCTCACTGCCGCGTCCAACCGGCCGAGAGCAACAAGCCCCGCCCTCTGCTGCGCCCCCCGCGGTGCCTGCGGCGCAACTCGTCCCACTTGCTCCCGGAGGAGGCGCCGCACCGGAGCTGCGTGACGACGCACGGCGTCCACGGGCGATGCGGCCACCGGCGGTCGGGCCAGGTCCGCCTGACCTTGGACCAGACGCTGGAGAGTTGGGCCTGGAGCGATGGAGAGGACCAGCTCCTCTCTCTGTGTCCTGCACGGCTTCAGGGCGTGGCGGAGGCCACGCACTATGACCCTAACCTAGACACGTGGGAGGCCTTCCTCACGTATGTACACACACGCGTGTGTGTGTGTGTAGCAGACGCCGGCGGACACACACAGGGATGCACGCCGTGCTACACGTGGTAGCAGCAGCTGTATTTCTCAGTGTAGACGTCGGCGTGCGTGTGTGTGTGCGTGTGTGTATGTGTGTATGTGTGTATGTGTGTGTGTGTGTGTGTGTCTCTTTACGTGTGTGTGCCGGTGTTCCCTTTGGCGTGTGTGTGTCTCTTTACGTGTGTGTGCCGGTGTTCCCTTTGGCGTGTGTGTGTCTCTTTACGTGTGTGTGCCGGTGTTCCCTTTGGCGTGTGTGTGTCTCTTTACGTGTGTGTGCCGGTGTTCCCTTTGGAGTGTGTGTGTCTCTTTACGTGTGTGTGCCGGTGTTCCCTTTGGCGTGTGTGTGTCTCTTTACGTGTGTGTGCCGGTGTTCCCTTTGGAGTGTGTGTGTCTCTTTACGTGTGTGTGTGTAAAGACACACACACACGGTCTTAGTGACAAGACCGACGGGGAGCTGTTCTGACTGGTGGATATTTGAATAACACCATTATCGTCATTAGTTCAGACTGAGTTCCCCACACTAGAATGTATTTACCAGTTGACGTCAGCCATCTCAAGGTAAAGCAACCACTGATGCTTAAATCAAAGATGCTTGAAAACATTCTGCACGGAGTCAAATGTCACACAGTGGGTTTAAATATATATTTTTACAGTGTACCACGATGCCTTGTCAACACTGAGTCAAATGTCACACAGTGGGTTTAATCATCTGATGTTATTATATATATATATTTTACAGTGTACCACGATGCCTTGTCAACACTGAGTCAAATGTCACACGGTGGATTTAGTCATTTGATGTTATTATATATATATATTTTACAGTGTACCACGATGCCTTGTCAACACTGAGTCAAATGTCACACGGTGGATTTAGTCATTTCACATGACCTTCTGAGACGTCGTTTTCTCCTCATTCACCGCCACGCCCTTTTGTCTCTCCAGGAAAGCCATCGCCAAGTCCGGCCTGCACTCCTTACCCTACCAGCTGAGCACGTCCTCTCTGAGCAGAGCCGACCCAGAGAGGGCCGTATGCGGCGCCGTGGACTGGAGCGTGAGTACGCCTCAAACGGGTTCCCCTCTCGTCTCGGGTTCCTCCCTCGTCTCGGGTTCCTCCCTCGTCTCGGGTTCCTCTCGTCTCGGGTTCCTCTCGTCTCGGGTTCCTCTCGTCTCGGGTTCCTCTCTCGTCTCGGGTTCCTCTCGTCTCGGGTTCCTCTCGTCTCGGGTTCCTCCCTCGTCTCGGGTTCCTCTCGGGTTCCTCTCGGGTTCCTCTCGTCTCGGGTTCCTCTCGTCTCGGGTTCCTCTCTCGTCTCGGGTTCCTCTCGTCTCGGGTTCCTCTCGTCTCGGGTTCCTCTCGTCTCGGGTTCCTCTCGTCTCGGGTTCCTCTCGGGTTCCCCTCTCGTCTCGGGTTCCTCTCTCGTCTCGGGTTCCTCTCGTCTCGGGTTCCTCCCTCGTCTCGGGTTCGTCTCGGGTTCCTCTCGGGTTCCTCTCGGGTTCCTCTCGTCTCGGGTTCCTCTCGTCTCGGGTTCCTCTCTCGTCTCGGGTTCCTCTCGTCTCGGGTTCCTCTCTCGTCTCGGGTTCCTCTCGTCTCGGGTTCCTCCCTCGTCTCGGGTTCCTCTCGTCTCGGGTTCCTCTCGGGTTCCTCTCGTCTCGGGTTCCTCTCGTCTCGGGTTCCTCTCGTCTCGGGTTCCTCTCGGGTTCCTCTCGTCTCGGGTTCCCCTCTCGTCTCGGGTTCCTCTCTCGTCTCGGGTTCCTCTCGTCTCGGGTTCCCCTCTCGTCTCGGGTTCCTCCATCGTCTCGGGTTCCTCTCGTCTCTGGTTCCTCTCGGGTTCCTCTCGTCTCGGGTTCCTCTCGTCTTGGGTTCCCCTCTCGTCTCGGGTTCCTCTCTCGTCTCGGGTTCCTCTCGTCTCGGGTTCCTCTCGGGTTCCTCTCGTCTCGGGTTCCCCTCTCGTCTCGGGTTCCTCTCTCGTCTCGGGTTCCTCTCGTCTCGGGTTCCTCTCGTCTCGGGTTCCCCTCTCGTCTCGGGTTCCTCTCTCGTCTCGGGTTCCTCTCGTCTCGGGTTCCCCTCTCGTCTCGGGTTCCTCCCTCGTCTCGGGTTCCTCTCGTCTCGGGTTCCTCTCGGGTTCCTCTCGTCTCGGGTTCCTCTCGTCTCGGGTTCCTCTCTCGTCTCGGGTTCCTCTCTCGTCTCGGGTTCCTCTCGTCTCGGGTTCCCCTCTCGTCTCGGGTTCCTCCCTCGTCTCGGGTTCCTCTCGGGTTCCTCTCGGGTTCCTCTCGTCTCGGGTTCCTCTCGTCTCGGGTTCCTCTCTCGTCTCGGGTTCCTCTCTCGTCTCGGGTTCCTCTCGTCTCGGGTTCCTCTCGTCTCGGGTTCCTCTCGTCTCGGGTTCCTCTCGTCTCGGGTTCCTCTCGGGTTCCTCTCGTCTCGGGTTCCTCTCGTCTCGGGTTCCTCTCGTCTCGGGTTCCTCTCGTCTCGGGTTCCCCTCTCGTCTCGGGTTCCTCTCGTCTCGGGCTCCTCTCGTCTCGGGTTCCTCTCGGGTTCCTCTCGTCTCGGGTTCCCCTCTCGTCTCGGGTTCCTCTCGTCTCGGGTTCCTCTCGTCTCGGGTTCCTCTCGTCTCGGGTTCCTCTCTCGTCGCAGGCTGCAGTTGCTGGCTCCGTGGTGGGCGTTACTGCAGTGTTCTAAGGGTTTCCTTGAAGCCGTGAAGGGTGTTTGTATCCAGAGTGGCGCTGGGGGGGCCTCTCAGCCATGGCTGTTGTTTCACATCGCCACCAATAAGAATAAACCGAGGGGCGCTTCAGGGCAACGAAACTGTAGGGTCGCGTTCAGAGCGTCTGAGGAAAGTACAACCGCGATCACTGTGAAAACCACTTGGTCTAAACATAATCTGACCGTAATAACGGCAGCATCATTCTTTTCTGATTGGCCACACGCTCAATGAATAGACTAAAACAGACATTGTGAATCAGTAGGTTGACACCCCTGGTGTATTCATCCTTAGTATCAACAGGTCGTATTTTGTCCTTTGTTCACTGCACGTGTCTAGACGGATCATACTGCACATTATAGTAATATATTGTCACTTTAGGCCGTTTTGTTAGACATTGTATAGAATGTTGTCAACGTTATATTTCAACATTATTTAATGATTAACGAATGAGGATCGCAGAGTCCCCATATTTTATACTAAATATACAAGCTTCTTCTCACCTCATGTCCTCACCCTGGCCTCACCCTGGCCTCACCTCATGTCCTCATCTCATGTCCTCACCCTGTCCTCACCTCCTGTCCTCACCTCCTGTCCTCACCTGGTGAACATGTCCTCACCTCATGTCCTCTCCCTGGCCTCACCTCATGTCCTCACCTCATGTCCTCACCCTGTCCTCACCTCATGTCCTCACCTGGTGAACATGTCCTCACCTCATGTCCTCACCCTGTCCTCACCTCATGTCCTCACCCTGTCCTCACCTCATGTCCTCACCTGGTGAACATGTCCTCACCTCATGTCCTCACCCTGTCCTCACCTCATGTCCTCACCTGGTGAACATGTCCTCACCTCATGTCCTCACCCTGTCCTCACCTCATGTCCTCACCTGGTGAACATGTCCTCACCTCATGTCCTCACCTCCTGTCCTCACCTCCTGTCCTCACCTGGTGAACATGTCCTCACCTCATGTCCTCTCCCTGGCCTCACCTCATGTCCTCACCTCATGTCCTCACCCTGTCCTCACCTCATGTCCTCACCCTGTCCTCACCTCCTGTCCTCACCTCCTGTCCTCACCTGGTGAACATGTCCTCACCTCATGTCCTCACCCTGTCCTCACCTCATGTCCTAACCTGGTGAACATGTCCTCACCTCATGTCCTCACCCTGTCCTCACCCTGTCCTCACCTGGTGAACATGTCCTCACCTCCTGTCCTCACCCTGGCCTCACCTCATGTCCTAACCTGGTGAACATGTCCTCACCTCCTGTCCTCACCTGGTGAACATGTCCTCACCTGGTGAACATGTCCTCACCTCATGTCCTCACCCTGTCCTCACCTCCTGTCCTCACCTGGTGAACATGTCCTCACCTCATGTCCTCACCCTGTCCTCACCTCCTGTCCTCACCTGGTGAACATGTCCTCACCTCATGTCCTCACCCTGGCCTCACCTCCTGTCCTCACCACGTCGGTGTGTCTCCTGTGTGTGTAGGAGGCTGCGGTGTACGGGGACCATGTTTGGTTCGAGACCCACATGTCCGGAGACTCCTGCTACGTAGGGGAACAGCATTGCATTGCCAAAACACTGGTCAGTGGCCGGCGTCTTCCCTGCATCAAACCCAGTCTCTTCCTCTGGTCGTAGTGTGACGATGCTTGTACTTATAATGAGGATGTACTTGTTGGCGCACAGTAACAAGTATGTTTGTTTGAGTTCAAGTCTTTGCACAACAACAGCAAACCATACGCTGATCGTTGCATCTGATCGTATCTGATGTCATCGTTCGTAGTGGATGAGTGTAGGATTTGGCCAATGGCAACACTGCCCCCAAGTGGACAGTGTTGCCATTGCTGTAAGATAAGATAATAAAGTAATCCCAGCACGGAAATACAGGACAGTAGTATAATTAAAAAACAAGAATGTAACGTTGTTAATAAATGTATATATATTCTTTTTAATAACACGACTACTAAAACCCCTGAACTGATGTGTACATTCACAGTAAGCGTGGTAGAAACGTAGATAAAACCCTAGATTTACTAGTCCTTGTCCTCACCAGCCACTAGCCTCAGTCCCGTCTCTCTCTGTGTTCCTCCCCGCTGCAGCAAAAGTCGGTGAGTCGGAGGAGGTGTGCGGCCTGCAGGATCGTGGTGCACACCATCTGCATGGAGCAGCTGGAGAGGGTAAGCCCCTCCACCCACTCCTCCTCCGTCAGCAGAGCTCCAGGTCGTCTGGGTCAACAAGCAGAACAACCTCAGCTTGCTTGGCGGTGACAAACGGGTGGCGTGTGCTCACTGCCGGTGTATCTCATCATAGCCTCATGTGTCTCTGTGGTGCAGCTGACAATACGGTCCTACCAGCAACACCGACCAGACCGGAACCAGACGTATCGGGAGGCAGTTATTATCATAACACAGTTGTTGTTATTATTATATAGTTATTATTATTATATTATTATAAGTTATTATTAACAGCACACACACACAGTTGTTATTATTATATAGTTATTATTATTATATTATTATAAGTTATTATTAACAGCACACACAGTTATTATTATTATATAGTTATTATATAGGTATTATATTATAATTATAATATTATTATATTATATTATAGTTATTATTATTATATAGTTATTATATAGTTATTATATTATATTTATTATATTATTATATTATAGTTATTATACAGTTATTATATTATTATAACAGTTATTATTAATAGCACACAGACTTTGTAGCCAATCACGTTGGATTTTATTTGGCGGATATGTCAACACACGGTTCAAAATGAGCACGTGTCACCAGCCAATGGCGGCTCGATTCGAACATTTGCCGTCTTGAGTTAGGAAACAAAAGCTTGGCCTGCCTGACTCTCTAATCAGGCAGCTGTAGAGGCTCCAGTCCATTTTGGACGCTGGCTGTCTAATCACATTGTGGAAGAACGTTAAAACACTTCCTCTTATGGCGCGCTGGTGATGATTCAAAGTTCTCCCTTTTCAGTGTGCGGCGATAGAAAGACAAAGTAAACGATGGATAGAAAGGACCCAAAGCAACAGTGTTTGTCTGTCCGATAACTTATCTAGTCCTAAATCGGACATGTTATCTATGACGGGAAAGGAGTTGTGACATATATGTTCAGGTATGTGAGGTCGGCGTGTAAAGTAGGGTTTCTATTCTGCTTCACTTTCAGGAGAAAGACCTGATTAACTTCTAACCACCTGTTTGGTCTCTTCTCTAGACTGAGGAGAAGTGATTCACCTCACTAGTTGTACTTCCAGTCCTATATAGTTTGTGTGTGAGTGTACTGTGTACGCTACACGGGTAACATTTGGCTTCTTTGATACACACATCTTGCTCTTTGAATGTTTTGAGCTATTTTCAGCTTCCAAAATACAACATTAGGACCCAAAACAACTCATTAGGCTTTGGCCTGCCAGATGGTGGCTAAGGGTGCATGGACTCCATCCATGGATGTTCTCTCATCGGGACAGCCCTGTTATTAGCAACATGTCACTAGGATTAGCGCTGTTCCACATGTCACTAGTCCCACAAATCAGACTCCTGGATTAATATCTGAAGTCTGACGGCAGGCGAGCTCAAATCTGGATCAAAGGGGCGTTTCACTTTCTTTATTTTTGACCAATCATGAGGCTGGGGGCGGGATCTAAACTGCAGTGTGGCCACATTATTGGGTAATGCATTCACTAGCTGTGCATTATATCGATATAATATCAACCATAATGTATGAGAGGATATAGATGAAATGGGAATTTCTCAGTCACAACATTTGAAGTTTGTTGCTAGCCCATGTTTCTGTGGCTGATCCGGTTAGGCAGACTTTATCAAGTGTAGGATACGTTCTATAAGTTCAGAGTAGGATAGAATGTGCACATAGATCATGACCCTTTATGTTCCTAAGGTCATGAGCCTTTATGTTCCTGAGGTCATGGGGTCATGAGCCTTTATGTTCCTGGGGTCATGAGCCTTTATGTTCCTGGGGTCATGGGGTCATGAGCCGTTATGTTCCTGGGGTCATGGGGTCATGAGCCTTTATGTTCCTGGGGTCATGAGCCTTTATGTTCCTGGGGTCATGGGGTCATGAGCCGTTATGTTCCTGGGGTCATGGGGTCATGAGCCTTTCCTCTGTGTTCTGATCCCAGATCAGCTTCAGGTGCAAGCCGTCCTTCAGGGAGTGGGGACCGCGCAACTTCCGGGAGGTAAGCTCTCAGAGGCTCCGTGTTTCCATGGAGACACTTCCTCAGTGTCTCCATGGAGACACTTCCTCGGTGTCTCCATGGAGACACTTCCTCGGTGTCTCCGCGGGCTGTGCGGCTACGCACAGCTTTGCCGTCTGCCACCATTTGAAACTTGTTTAATCAGCGACATTTATTTGGAGTCTAATTATTAAAAACTGTGTGTGTGTGTGTGTGTGTGTGTGTGTGTGTGTGTGTGTGTGTGTGTGTGTGTGTGTGTGTGTGTGTGTGTGTGTGTGTGTGTGTGTGTGTGTGTGTGTGTGTGTGTGTGTGTGTGTGTGTGTGTGTGTGTGTGTGTGTGTGTATCCAGCCCATCGTCGTGCGTCACCACTGGGTCCATCGAAGACGACAGGAGGGCAAATGTAAACAATGTGGGAAGGTAATCAAATCATATTGTTGTGTATAATAATGATTTACTAAAGGTACGTTACATAGTTATTTATATCATTCCCACTGCGCCACAGTGGTCTTGTAAGGAGTCCTTCCCACCTGTTCTTGCAGGGCTTCCAGCAGAAGTTTGCGTTCCACAGTAAAGAGATCGTGGCCATCAGCTGCTCCTGGTGCAAACAGGCGGTGAGTCCTCAGGGATGTGGTCAGAGTACTACAACGACAGACCTGGACATGGGGAGTCAGAGTCGCAATGTGTGAGATTGAGCCCGGCTGGCTGGGGGGCGTGGCCTAGCGTAGCTTGGCTGGCTGGGGGGCGTGGCCTAGCGTAGCTCGCTAGCTAGGGGGTGTGACTTAGCGTAGTTAGCTGGCTGGGGGGCGTGACCTAGCGTAGCTTGCTGGCTGGGGGCCGTGACCTAGCGTAGCTTGCTGGCTGGGGGGCGTGGCCTAGCGTAGCTTGGCTGGCTGGGGGGCGTGGCCTAGCGTAGCTCGCTAGCTAGGGGGTGTGACTTAGCGTAGTTAGCTGGGTGGGGGGCGTGACCTAGCGTAGCTTGCTGGCTGGGGGGCGTGGCCTAGCGTAGCTCGCTAGCTAGGGGGTGTGACTTAGCGTAGTTAGCTGGCTGGGGGCGTGACCTAGCGTAGCTTGCTGGCTGGGGGCCGTGACCTAGCGTAGCTTGCTGGCTGGGGGGCGTGGCCTAGCGTAGCTTGGCTGGCTGGGGGGCGTGGCCTAGCGTAGCTCGCTAGCTAGGGGGTGTGACTTAGTGTAGTTAGCTGGGTGGGGGGCGTGACCTAGCGTAGCTTGCTGGCTGGGGGGCGTGGCCTAGCGTAGCTCGCTAGCTAGGGGGTGTGACTTAGCGTAGTTAGCTGGCTGGGGGCGTGACCTAGCGTAGCTTGCTGGCTGGGGGCCGTGACCTAGCGTAGCTTGCTGGCTGGGGGGCGTGGCCTAGCGTAGCTCGGCTGGCTGGGGGGCGTGGCCTAGCTTGGCTGGCTGGGGGCCGTGACCTAGCGTAGCTTGCTGGCTGGGGGGCGTGGCCTAGCGTAGCTCGGCTGGCTGGGGGGCGTGGCCTAGCTTGGCTGGCTGGGGGGCGTGGCCTAGCGTAGCTCGCTGGCTGGGGGCCTAGCTTCTCGCTGATCTGTAAATGTCCTTAATGTCTGTTTCTGTGTTTCTGGTTTGTCCTCCTAGTACCACAACAAGGTGTCCTGCTTCATGCTGCAGAGGATCGAGGAGGCGTGTCCAGTCGGGGTTCACGCCGCTCTGGTGGTCCCGCCCACCTGGATCACACGGGTCAGACGGCACCAGGTACGCCGCCGTCTGTTTCTCCACTGACTTCCTGCGGCCTCGCGATCAGATCTCAAGTCTGACGTCTCAGACCGGCTCAGACCGGCTCAGATCCGGCTGAACCGGGCGTTTCACTTCCTGTCTCTCCGTTTTTGTTTCGACCAATCATGTCACCGATCATCACGTTTCGACCAATCATGTCGTTGGAGGCGGGCTTCTCCAGGCGCGGAATTGGCGAACACAAACACGGCCAGTCTACAAAAAAGTGTAGACCAATCATGTCGCTGGAGGCGTGGCCAGCACTTGTAAGCTGTTAAAAAGTGTAGACCAATCATGTCGCTGGAGGCGTGGCCAGCACTTGTAAGCTGTTAAAAAGTGTAGACCAATCATGTCGCTGGAGGCGTGGCCAGCACTTGTAAGCTGTTAAAAAGTGTAGACCAATCATGTCGCTGGAGGCGGGGTTCAGCACTTCTTCAGCACCGCTGTAGAAATCCACTTCATAAAAACCCCTTCTGAAAAGCTTCGTCCGCTCATCCCAGTGGGTTTCACTCTGGCAGAATAGTCGTCCCCCCCCCCCCATAAGCTCTGCTGTAACATAGAAGAACCACTGGATACCAGATCAGTCTCTCTGTCCCTTCTGCTGTCTCTCATTCCAACCTGAACCCCTCCCCTCTTCTTTTAACCCCTGAAATAAACATAATAGCTAAAGCTAAACTGCAGTAATCTAAGCCTGATCAGAAAGTGTGTAAATGCTTTACATTCAAAGTCATGTTAAATAACAGTGTGTAGTCAAGTGAATGTTTTACTTGCGTATTTAAAATTGAAATCATGATGCTTTTGTGTTAATTGAATCCACATTATCTGTCTTTCTCTGTCTTCAGGCGTCCACAAAATCCAACAAGAAAAAGAAGCGTACCTCTTTCAAAAGGAAAAGCAGCAAGAAAGGACTGGAGGTAAGCCAACACACAGCCTTCAAAACCTGACCCTGACCCTAACCCTGTCATTACACAGCCTTCAACACCTGACCCTAACCCTGTCATTATACAGCCTTCAAAACCTGACCCTGACCCTAACTCTGTCATTACACAGCCTTCAACACCTGACCCTAACCCTGTCATTACACAGCCTTCAACACCTGACCCTAACCCTGTCATTATACAGCCTTCAAAACCTGACCCTGACCCTAACTCTGTCATTACACAGCCTTCAACACCTGACCCTAACCCTGTCATTACACAGCCTTCAAAACCTGACCCTGACCCTAACTCTGTCATTACACAGCCTTCAACACCTGACCCTAACCCTGTCATTACACAGCCTTCAAAACCTGACCCTGACCCTAACTCTGTCATTACACAGCCTTCAACACCTAACCCTGACCCTAACCCTGTCATTACACAGCCTTCAAAATCTGACCCTGACCCTAACCCTGTCATTACACAGCCTTCAACACCTGACCCTGACCCTAACCCTGTCATTACACAGCCTTCAACACCTGACCCTGACCCTAACCCTGTCATTACACAGCCTTCAACACCTAACCCTGACCCTAACCCTGTCATTACACAGCCTTCAACACCTGACCCTGACCCTAACCCTGTCATTACACAGCCTTCAACACCTGACCCTGACCCTAACCCTGTCATTACACAGCCTTCAAAAGTGACAAAATGGCAAAGATTTCTATGCTCAACATCAAAGAAGACAAACTCAAACGTTCAAATCAAAGGAAGACAATGTTAGGTTCACTGACACTTTAAAGAAACTCTGTGTTCATAGCTGGTGTTTATAGCTGTTTGGTTTGATCAAATGTCCCCATCGTAAAGACATGTTTGTTTTGGTCCGTGGAAAACATCTTCATACAGTATACGGTCCCCTAGCTAATCTTTTCTGAATTACTCGTGTAGTCGAGAGATAGATTTCATAGAAGGATATACCATTTAAATGCAGAACCATGCAGACACATATCGGGAGTAATCAGACGATCTGACACTTTCATGCAGTCATAACACGATGAAGTCAGCCTGCAGGTCCGACCCAATCACTTGACACTTTGATCCTGCGCTCCTTCCCTGCCTCCATCGCTTTTGTTCAATAGTCCTTGACGTAATTAGACCAATCTGCGCAGCCAGCACTTCAAAACACTTGGTTATTTAAAGGGGAGAGGCAGTTCATGTCAGTTCCTCTAAGCTAATGTAGCATCACTGTCTTCTTGGGAAGGAAGGTTATTTTCCTCGTACCCCTAGTCGAAGGAGAAGGACCGTACAGCCCAGGGCTGAAGTTCTCCATGGGTACATTCAGGAGGCTTAAACACACCGACGGACACACCGACGGACACACCGACGCACACACCGACGGACACACCGACGCACACACCGACGGACACACCGACGCACACACCGACGGACACACCGACGGACACACCGACGCACACACCGACGGACACACCGACGGACACACCGACGCACACACCGACGGACACACCGACGGACACACCGACGGACACACCGACGCACACACCGACGGACACACCGACGCACACACCAAATACTTCTCCAAAGCAAAGATATTTGAGCAGTGAGATTGCTCAAATATCTTTACTTTGGTGACGCTGTACCACTCGTCTGACTATGGGTAGAAGGATCCAATACTATGGTGGTGTAGTGGCATTCGTAAAGCCCCTAAGCTGAATACCGGGACTTAGGTTTCCTCTTTGTCCATGACATTTACATTGTCCTTCATTCTGAGGAGGAGAAACAACAGCTAATCCAGGGCAAATATCCCCAGAATGCCTCTGGATACAAAATGTCCTGAAACGTTATCCAGATCAATTCAGCTCTCACAGTTGGATTGACTCGTTCGTCACTGATGCCTTTATGGAAACAGAGATACACCAAACAGAGCTGTAGATCTGTGGTTGTCTCTCCCACAGGAAGGGAGAGCGTGGAGGCCTTTTGTGATTCGACCAATCCCCTCTCCTCTGATGAAGCCGCTGCTCGTCTTCGTCAACCCTAAGAGTGGAGGGAACCAGGTACCACCTAGAACCGATATGTTCTAAGAACCAGGAACCATCTAGAACCAATATGTTCTAAGAACCAGGAACCATTTAGACCTGATATGTTTTAAGAACCACATATCAGTTCTAAGAAAAAATAAATAAAAGGTTATTTGATTAAATATGAATATTACATTTGCAGGATTAGTAAATCTATTTTATATCTCGAATTATAAAACATTTGTCCTTTTATGAAAGATTTCCCATGTCTGTCGCTCTCTCACCCTAGCTGTCTTTCTATATATGTCTCCATCACTGTCTGTGTGTGTTCTGTGTGTTTCAGGGAACCAAGATCATGCAATCATTGATGTGGTATCTGAACCCTCGGCAGGTGTTTGATCTGAGCCAGGGAGGACCCAAGGAGGGGTAGGATATGCACGCATACACACACACACACGCGCACACACGCACACACGCACACACACACACACACACGCACACACATGCACACACACGCACGCACGCACACACACACACACGCACACACATGCACACACACGCACGCACGCACACACACACACACATGCACACACATGCACGCACGCATACACACACACGCACACATACACACGCACACATACACATACACATGCACACACACATGCATACACATACACACGCACACATACACACACACGCACACATACATACACATGCACACACACACACACATGCACGCACACACACATACACGTACACATGCATACACATGCATTCTCACATTCTCCACCAATGAGTGTTGCATCTCGCCCACCTGTGATTGACAGGCAGGATGGATTCCCTGAACCAGTCACAGAAAAGATGCCCTGATTGGTCAGAAATGAGCGGGAGTGGTCTAAAATCGAATTAGGCTCATGTAGCGTTGGGTGCTTTTTGATAGTGATGGCAGCAGATAAATGTACCAAAGCACAGGTTTAATAGCACAGCATGCTGGCCAAACATAGAATTCATATTTGTTTTCATTTTTGGAAATATTCCTAAGTCCGTGTCCTGCTGGGACCGTCAAACCAGATCCTAATTACCACGCTGTTGAGAAATTGGCATTGACCTACTTACCTTGAGTCTGACTCTTTAAAGCTACAGTAAGTGTATGCATAGGGCTCCGTCTAATTAGCACAAACTAAAAGATATTTCAGCATCAGGTCAGTGACGGTTACATGATGTTATTTTCCAAGAGCAGCTGTAGGCCTACACTCTGTACTGCCGACGTCAGAGAATTAGTCAAAAGCCCCCTCCTAATGTGGATATTGATGCTCATAGCGCCTACCGAAGATGTTTGATGCATTTCTTGGTGTACCTTTCTTCTAGATTGGAGCTGTACCGTAAAGTCCCCAATCTGAGGATTCTGGCTTGTGGGGGAGACGGGACCGTGAGTAACTAACCCTGACCCACCACGAGTCCACCCAGGGACTTGGTCTCAGTAATCACTGTACTCTGGTCCCTTTTGATCAGACGCACACGACCCACCCTCTCATAACCCTTCAACTAAACCTTCTGGTGTGTGTGTGTCTCCGTGTGTGTGTATGTCTCTCCGTGTGTGTGTGTCTCTACGTGTGTGTGTGTCTCTACGTGTGTGTGTGTCTCTACGTGTGTGTGTGCGTGTCTCTACGTGTGTGTGTGTGTCTCTCCGTGTGTGTGCATGTCTCTACGTGTGTGCGTGTCTCTCTACGTGTGTGTGCGTGTCTACGTGTGTGTGTCTCTACGTGTGTGTGTGCATGTCTCTCCGTGTGTGTGCGTCTCTCTACGTGTGTGTGCGTGTCTCTACGTGTGTGCGTGTCTCTCTACGTGTGTGTGCGTGTCTCTCTACGTGTGTGTGCGTGTCTCTCTACGTGTGTGCGTGTCTCTCTACGTGTGTGTGCGTGTCTCTACGTGTGTGTCTCTCTACGTGTGTGTGCGTGTCTCTCTACGTGTGTGTGCGTGTCTCTACGTGTGTGTGTCTCTACGTGTGTGTACCTCAGGTGGGCTGGATCCTGTCGTGTCTGGATGAACTGGAGGTGAACCCTCCCCCCCCTGTGGCCATCTTGCCCCTGGGCACTGGGAACGACCTGGCTAGGACTCTGAACTGGGGAGGGGTAGGCAGCACACACTCGCTTCACCTCTCGTACGCATCGCCAGGCACATAGGCCAATGTACCAACACACTGGTGGTGTGTTCGACAACGCAGACGCACACAAACGCTGTACCCGAAAACATTCAAAGATGACCTTCTAATCATAAGGTGTATGAACGGGTGAATGGGTGTATGAACGGGTGAGTGGGTGTATGAACGGGTGAATGGGTGAATGGACGGGTGAATGGGTGAATGGACGGGTGAATGTGTGTGTGAATGGGTGAACGTGTATGGGTGTATGAACGGGTG
Source organism: Lota lota (assembly GCA_026745465.1). Classification (NCBI taxonomy): domain Eukaryota; kingdom Metazoa; phylum Chordata; class Actinopteri; order Gadiformes; family Lotidae; genus Lota; species Lota lota. The sequence continues at coordinate 481,639 of JACYXH010000511.1, forward strand.
AATGGGTGTATGGATGGGTGAATGGACGGGTGAATGGGTGAATGGACGGGTGAATGGGTGTATGGATGGGTGAATGGACGGGTGAATGGGTGAATGGACGGGTGAATGTGTGTGTGAATGGGTGAACGTGTATGGGTGTATGAACGGGTGAATGGGTGTATGGACGGGTGAATGGGTGAATGGACGGGTGAATGGGTGTATGGACGGGTGAATGGGTGAATGGACGGGTGAATGTGTGTGTGAATGGGTGAACGTGTATGGGTGTATGAATGGGTGAATGGACGGGTGAATGGGTGTATGGATGGGTGAATGGACGGGTGAATGGGTGAATGGACGGGTGAATGGGTGTATGAACGGGTGAATGGGTGAATGGACGGGTGAATGGGTGTATGGATGGGTGAATGGACGGGTGAATGGGTGAATGGACGGGTGAATGGGTGTATGGATGGGTGAATGGACGGGTGAATGGGTGTATGGACGGGTGTATGGACGGGTGTATGGACAGGTGAATGTGTGTGTGGACGGGTGAACGTTAGCTCACATTGCGACGTGCCGTGTAAACGCAGGCCATTTACACGTACTCACACCGGACCGCAGGGCCAACCGGGTGAGAGGTGTGTTGTTGAGTGCTCGTGTGGCGTCGCCCCCAGGGCTACACGGACGAGCCCGTGTCCAAGATCCTGTCCCACGTGGAGGACGGCCTGGTGGTGCAGCTGGACCGCTGGAACCTCCGCATGGACCCCAGCGGAACCCCGGGAGGGGGGGTCGACGAGCAGCAAACTGACAAGGTGGGAGGGCCTTTATGAACGGGTTAAAGAGAGCAGCTCTATGAACGGGTTAAAGAGAGCAGCTCTATGAACGGGTTAAAGAGAGCAGCTCTATGAACGGGTTAAAGAGGACAGCTCTATGAACGGGTTAAAGAGGACAGCTCTATGAACGGGTTAAAGAGAGCAGCTCTATGAACGGGTTAAAGAGAGCAGCTCTATGAACGGGTTAAAGAGAGCAGCTCTATGAACGGGTTAAAGAGAGCAGCTCTATGAACGGGTTAAAGAGAGCAGCTCTATGAACGGGTTAAAGAGAGCAGCTCTATGAACGGGTTAAAGAGAGCAGCTCTATGAACGGGTTAAAGAGAGCAGCTCTATGAACGGGTTAAAGAGAGCAGCTCTATGAACGGGTTAAAGAGGACAGCTCTATGAACGGGTTAAAGAGGACAGCTCTATGAACGGGTTAAAGAGTGCAGCTCTATGAACGGGTTAAAGAGTGCAGCTCTATGAACGGGTTAAAGAGTACAGCTCTATGAACGGTTCAGGGTGTGTGTCCCAGTTCATAACCAGTGTGTCCTCTCAGCTAGCTCAGTAATGAAGGAACTGGTTTCAGGGTGTGTGTCCCAGTTCATAACCAGTGTGTCCTCTCAGCTAGCTCAGTAATGAAGGAACTGGTTTCAGGGTGTGTGTCCCAGTTCATAACCAGTGTGTCCTCTCAGCTAGCTCAGTAATGAAGGAACTGGTTTCAGGGTGTGTGTCCCAGTTCATAACCAGTGTGTCCTCTCAGCTAGCTCAGTCCCACTAACGTAATGAACTGGTTTCAGGGTGTGTGTCCCAGTTCATAACCAGTGTGTCCTCTCAGCTAGCTCAGTCCCACTAACTTAATGAAGGAACTGGTTTCAGGGTGTGTCCCAGTTCATAACCAGTGTGTCCTCTCAGCTAGCTCAGTAATGAAGGAACTGGTTTCAGGGTGTGTGTCCCAGTTCATAACCAGTGTGTCCTCTCCCAGCTCCCCATGGACGTGTTCAACAACTACTTCAGTCTGGGCTTCGACGCCCACGTGACACTGGAGTTCCACGAGTCTCGAGGTACGGGTCAGGTGATCTGTTCTGGTTCTGGGGTCCGCATGGGTTCTGTCATGCCTCATGTTCTCCTTTGGTTCTGTGTGCAGAGGCAAACCCCGAGAAGTTCAACAGTCGCTTCAGGAACAAGATGTTCTATGCAGGGGTACGTTGGGTTTGAAGGGTGTATAGACACTCTATATCTACTCTATATACTCTATACACTCTATATCTACTCTATATCTACTATCTACTCTATATTTACTATCTACTCTATATCTACTATATACACTCTATATATACTCTATATACTCTATACACTCTATATCTACTCTATATCTACTATCTACTCTATATCTACTATATACACTCTATATATACTCTATATACTCTATACACTCTATATGCTGTATATCTACTCTATATGCTCTATATCTACTCTATACACTCTATATACTCTATATCTACTCTATATCTACTATCTACTCTATACACTCTATAAACTATATGCTCTATATCTACTCTATATGCTCTATATCTACTCTATATGCTCTATATCTACTCTATATGCTCTATATCTACTCTATAAGCTCTATATCTACTCTATATGCTCTATATCTACTCTATATGCTCTATATGCTCTATATCTACTCTATAAGCTCTATATCTACTCTATATGCTCTATATCTACTCTATATACTCTATTATATCCATGTGTGAAATGACAAGAGGCCTTCTGCCATTGGTTAGTCCATTGTTTTAGTAGGACGGTTTGTGTATCATATTCTGTGTTATTTATTCTTGTAGTCTTTTATTCAGCAGCACTTTGTGACCGGCCTTTGAAGGGTGCTGTACAAATAAAGTTAATTGTTATTATAGCAACATTTGGACCTGAAGTGGAAAAACAAATCAGTACAAAATCTATTTCCCAAAATGTAGTGCTGCCAGGTACACTGAGGTTCGATTTGGCTTGAGGTCAGCGCTGGTTGAATCCCAGACTCATGAAGCAGGAGGCTGGTGTCTCCAGCCGTCTGTCGTGGCCCTGGCTACGTGCCAACGGGTTTATCATGAGTGCGTCCATTTGACTCTGGTTCCAGACCACTTATGTGTTCTACCTGTCTTGTACACAGACCGCCTTTTCGGACTTCCTGATGGGCAGCGCCAAGGACCTCTCCAAGCACATCAAAGTGGTGGTGAGTGGTGAGCAAGAGTCACGCTGGCCGGGAGAGTCTCTCACTCCTCTGATTGTCTCACTCTCTCTCTGTCTCGCTCTCTCTCTCTGTCTCTCTCTCACTCCTCTGATTTTCTCTCTCTCTCTCACTCCTCTGATTGTCTCACTCTCTCTCTGTCTCGCTCTCTCTCTCTGTCTCTCTCTCACTCCTCTGATTCTCTCTCTCTCTCTCACTCCTGATTGTCTCGCTCTCTCTCTGTGTCTCTCTCTCACTCCTCTGATTGTCTCACTCTCTCTCTGTCTCTCTCTCTCTCTCTCTGTCTCTCTCTCACTCCTCTGATTCTCTCTCTCTCTCTCACTCCTGATTGTCTCGCTCTCTCTCTCTCTGTCTCTCTCTCACTCCTCTGATTGTCTCACTCTCTCTCTGTCTCTCTCTCTCTCTCTCTCTGTCTCTCTCTCACTCCTCTGATTGTCTCTCTCTCTCTCTCTGTCTGTCTCACTCCTCTGATTGTCTCTCTCTTTCTCGCTCACTCACTCACTCACTCACTCACTCACACACACTCTCTCTCTCTCTCTCTCTCTCTCTCTCTCTCTCTCTCTCTCTCTCTCTCTCTCTCTCTCTCTCTCTCTCTCTCTCTCTCTCTCTCTCTCTCTCTCTCCAGTGTGATGGGATGGACCTGACGGCGAAGATCCAGGACTTGAAGCTGCAGTGTCTGGTCTTCCTCAACATCCCCAAGTGAGACACACACACTTTGAGTCTCTCCTCTCCTCTCCGATCATCTTAACGATCGATTTCCCTCTATAAAGGACTCAGACGATAGATTGATTGGGTGGGCACTGTGGAAACGCTTCAGTCAGCTTTAGAGATTCATTATGGTGTTGCTTTAAACCACTGTCCTGAGTGAGGATAGGTAGGTTAGGGCTAACTAACCCTTTAATCCACTGCCCTGAGTGAGGATAGGTAGGTTAGGGCTAACTAACCCTTTAAGCCACTGTCCTGAGTGAGGATAGGTAGGTTAGGGCTAACTAACCCTTTAATCCACTGCCCTGAGTGAGGATAGGTAGGTTAGGGCTAACTAACCCTTTAATCCACTGCCCTGAGTGAGGATAGGTAGGTTAGGGCTAACTAACCCTTTAAGCCACTGTCCTGAGTGAGGATAGGTAGGTTAGGGCTAACTAACCCTTTAATCCACTGCCCTGAGTGAGGATAGGTAGGTTAGGGCTAACTAACCCTTTAATCCACTGCCCTGAGTGAGGATAGGTAGGTTAGGGCTAACTAACCCTTTAATCCACTGCCCTGAGTGAGGATAGGTAGGTTAGGGCTAACTAACCCTTTAATCCACTGCCCTGAGTGAGGATAGGTAGGTTAGGGCTAACTAACCCTTTAAACCACTGCCCTGAGTGAGGATAGGTAGGTTAGGGCTAACTAACCCTTTAAACCACTGCCCTGAGTGAGGATAGGTAGGTTAGGGCTAACTAACCCTTTAAGCCACTGTCCTGAGTGAGGATAGGTAGGTTAGGGCTAACTAACCCTTTAATCCACTGCCCTGAGTGAGGATAGGTAGGTTAGGGCTAAATAACCCTGTAAGCCGCTGTCCTGAGTGAGGATAGGTAGGTTAGGGCTAACTAACCCTTTAAGCCGCTGTCCTGAGTGAGGATAGGTAGGTTAGGGCTAAATAACCCTGTAAGCCGCTGTCCTGAGTGAGGATAGGTAGGTTAGGGCTAACTAACCCTTTAAGCCGCTGTCCTGAGTGAGGATAGGTAGGTTAGGGCTAAATAACCCTGTAAGCCGCTGTCCTGAGTGAGGTTAGGGCTAACTAACTCTAACCTTAACCCCTTAATCCATGGGACAATGGGAGAAGCTTTTAAAACCTTAAGTATAGTATTAAAGCTGGAGTGTATGTGAAACTCTCTCTGCCAGTAGTTAAAGGGTGTGACCTTAATTCTCCAGTCCCTCGTATGCAACGCTCGTCCTGTTTACTTTCCTCACAAGAGGACACTGTTCACACGTCTTCACACAGACACACAAAGTTACTTTCTGATGTTTGAAAACATAAAATCAGGGTGAAGATCTGCTTTCAACCCGACGCAAGGAATGTGAAATCTGGCTGGTGAATCTGTTCAAACCAATCGACTCCTTAAAACAAATATGGGGTGAAAACAGGTAGAAACCTTCCCTGTGTTTCCCACAAACCCTAAACCCGGGGTGCTATTACACCCGCCGCCACTAGATGGCAGCAAAGCCCCGACAGTAGTTTTCTCTGCCGGCGTGATCCGGTTGGAGCGAGGGATGGGGGAGGGTGCTGCTGCCATGGTGATGTGCCGCTGCCATGGTGATGTAGCGCTGTGATACCGTGTGCTCCAGGTACTGCGCCGGCACCACGCCGTGGGGTAACCCTGGCGACCACCACGACTTTGAGCCCCAGCGCCATGACGACGGCTACATCGAGGTCATCGGATTCACCATGACGTCGCTGGTAATGGCCCCCCCCCCGCTACCGCAGCCACGGTAACAACGCCTCCGTCCGTGGTCTCGGGAAGTCAGGTGTAACCATGGTAACCGTGGTAACCGTGGTTTGTACCCCGGCTTCAGTGGGGCCGTGCCGGGTAACCTGGGCAACAGGGTTAAAAAGCCACGTTGCTCCTTCCGAAATGCAACCTGTCAGCGACATCATTTTTCAGATGATTAATTCAACCCAACTATCCATCTAATCTCTTGCGTAACACACCGCATGTCACCGCGCACGAAGACGAACTCAGCAGCGAGAAGAGGAGGAAACTTAGCAGGGAGGATGAGAAGTGACTAAAGTATTCTCTGTTTACTGTACAAACCTTTCCTGGAGCTGACATGAAGAACTACATTCTTGCTCAAGGCAGACTCGCTGTCAGTTTGGCAGCTTTCTCCATCGCAGTTTGTCTCCGTGCCTCTCTACTCCAGACAGACTTATCTTGACAGTCCCCCATGCACGCACACGCAGACACACACAGACACACACACACACGCGCAGGCACACAGACGCACACAGACTCACGCACACACGCACACGCACACACACACACACACACACACACACAGTCTCCCCTTGTAGCTTCTTCCAGTTTCATACCTGTCATTCGACCTAGCGTTTGAGGTTTAGTCCTGGGAATGCCTGCCATGTACAAGCTCCGCCCTCGAGCAGAGCTTGTACATCGCGACATCCCAATGACCGCCGCCATTTTGGAAGCATTGGAGCATCGGGAACGCTGGTTATTGTGTTCGTACTAAGTAATTGTTTTTTGTCATTGTTTAGTAATTTATCACGAAACGGGACATTGTTGTGTTCATAACTGCCACAGCGTTCCATCACAGGATGTGATGGAAACATTATATTCACCTTGAATTAGGATCAGTACTGAGTCCTCTCAATAAGGCGACTAGCAACACCAAAAATGTTATGACGTAGTCCGATGTACAAGCCCTATTGTGGCAGTGAACAAATTTGCTAAAATGTGTGTGCAGTCATTTACCATCAACCCTAAGCACTTCACGTGACTCAAAGTAGAATTAGTCAAAGGAAATGAGCAGCATCAAAACAGAGCACAGGCTAAAGGATCAGGTCAGGTGTTGCTGTCTCAGCTGAGTGTGTGTAGGTATTGCTCAACACGTGTTAATAGTCTACGTTACACCTGTAGACTCAGACAAGCTGTGTTGTTTAGATCATCATAACACCAATCAATATAGACAGAAGAATGGAAATGATCGGCAGTGAGAAAGTTGAAGAACAATATCTTGATGCTGGTTGATATGAATTGAGCTGTACGTGTTGTTGATGTTCTACATTGATCTGTACGTGTTGTTGATGTTCTACATTGATCTATACGTGTTGTTGATGTTCTACATTGATGTATACGTGTTGTTCTACATTGATCTATACGTGTTGTTGATGTTCTACATTGATCTATACGTGTTGTTGATGTTCTACATTGATGTATACGTGTTGTTCTACATTGATCTATACGTGTTGTTGATGTTCTACATTGATCTATACGTGTTGTTGATGTTCTACATTGATGTATACGTGTTGTTCTACATTGATCTATACGTGTTGTTGCTGTTCTACATTGATGCCTGCCTGCTGATTGGTTCATTGTCCCTGTGTGTGTAGGCTACCCTCCAGGTCGGCGGTCACGGTGAAAGGCTGAATCAATGCAGAGAGGTCACCCTGACCACAACCAAACCCCTGCCAGTTCAGGTACACCGCCTGCACCACCACCTGCACCCACCACCTGCACCACCACCTGCACCACCACCTGCACCACCACCTGCACCCACCACCTGCACCACCACCTGCACCCACCACCTGCACCCACCACCTGAACCACCACCTGCACCACCACCTGCACCACCACCTGAACCACCACCTGAACCACCACCTGCACCACCACCTGCACCACCACCTGCACCCACCACCTGAACCACCACCTGCACCACCACCTGCACCCACCACCTGAACCACCACCTGCACCACCACCTGAACCACCACCTGAACCACCACCTGCACCACCACCTGCACCCACCACCTGAACCACCACCTGAACCCACCACCTGCACCACCACCTGCACCACCACCTGCACCCACCACCTGCACCACCACCTGCACCCACCACCTGCACCCACCACCTGCACCACCACCTGCACCCACCACCTGCACCACCACCTGCACCCACCACCTGCACCCACCACCTGAACCACCACCTGCACCACCACCTGCACCCACCACCTGAACCACCACCTGAACCACCACCTGCACCACCACCTGCACCACCACCTGCACCCACCACCTGCACCACCACCTGCACCCACCGCCTGCACCCACCACCTGCACCAACCACCTGCACCACCACCTGCACCCACCACCTGCACCCACCACCTGAACCACCACCTGCACCACCACCTGCACCACCACCTGCACCCACCACCTGAACCACCACCTGCACCACCACCTGCACCCACCACCTGCACCACCACCTGCACCACCACCTGCACCACCACCTGCACCCACCACCTGCACCCACCACCTGCACCCACCACCTGCACCCACCACCTGAACCACCACCTGCACCACCACCTGAACCACCACCCGCAACATCAGGATGGGATGATATCTTTGTGCTCCGTTTCTTTTTCACGTGAAGGAATCGATTTCTCACCTCATAGTTTGAAACCGTCTATTTTATACCGTCTGCGTGATAAACCCAGCCGGTGGAGCTGTGGGTGCTGCCCAGTAAAATGGCTTTTTTCTACTCTCAATAATACATTTGGACCGTTTTTCAAGCTTTGCAGTGAAGCTGTAGATCTTCTCACCAGTAGAAGGCTTTAGTTGCTTTGGGCTGGGAGTCGCCTCCCTCCACAGTGTCACGTGATTGAACGCCTGGGATAACGAATGAGATCAAATGAAGAGGTGGATTGGGCCGACCCGGTGGTGATGATGATGATGATGATGATGATGATGATGATGATGATGTCGATGTGCAGGTGGACGGGGAGCCGTGTCGCCTCGCCCCCTCGGTCATCCACATCAGCCTCAGGAACCAGGCCAACCTGGTCCAGAAGACCAAGCAGCGCAGCGCCCTACCACACCTCAATGAGTAGGTCACACACTACCACACCTCAATGAGTAGGTCACACACTACCACACCTCAATGAGTAGGTCACACACTACCACACCTCAATGAGTAGGTCACACACACACTACCACACCTCAATGAGTAGATCACACACTACCACACCTCAATGAGTAGGTCACACACACACCACCACACCTCAATGAGTAGATCACACACTACCACACCTCAATGAGTAGGTCACACACTACCACACCTCAATGAGTAGGTCACACACTACCACACCTCAATGAGTAGGTCACACACTACCACACCTCAATGAGTAGGTCACACACTACCACACCTCAATGAGTAGGTCACACACTACCACACCTCAATGAGTAGGTCACACACTACCACACCTCAATGAGTAGGTCACACACTACCACACCTCAATGAGTAGGTCACACACTACCACACCTCAATGAGTAGGTCACACACTACCACACCTCAATGAGTAGGTCACACACACACTACCACACCTCAATGAGTAGATCACACACTACCACACCTCAATGAGTAGGTCACACACTACCACACCTCAATGAGTAGGTCACACACTACCACACCTCAATGAGTAGGTCACACACTACCACACCTCAATGAGTAGGTCACACACTACCACACCTCAATGAGTAGGTCACACACTACCACACCTCAATGAGTAGGTCACACACTACCACACCTCAATGAGTAGGTCACACACTACCACACCTCAATGAGTAGGTCACACACTACCACACCTCAATGAGTAGGTCACACACTACCACACCTCAATGAGTAGGTCACACACTACCACACCTCAATGAGTAGGTCACACACTACCACACCTCAATGAGTAGGTCACACACTACCACACCTCAATGAGTAGGTCACACACTACCACACCTCAATGAGTAGGTCACACACTACCACACCTCAATGAGTAGGTCACACACGAACGCACATATCTTTTACACATCTTCATATAAAACGGAAGATTTGTAGCTCTGTATAGGATAGACTGAATATGATACATATATAGTTTTATTTAACCATTACCTTACTTAGACAGACTAAGCACATGCGTACAACGCTGCTGAATATCCTCACCAGAACATTGACCTGGTGTTACGTGTTGATGGTACTCGATGTCACGTGACCAGTATGTCTCCCTGTCTGGCGCTCCGTTCCCACCAGCCAGCGACCCCCCCCAGAGAGGCTGAGGATCCGGGTGAACAGGATCACCATGCACGACTACGAAGCGCTCAACTACGACAAGGACAGACTGCGGCAGTCATGTGAGGAACACACACACCTGCCCAGGTTCACTAGGAACACACACACCTGCACAGGTTCACTAGGAACACACACACCTGCACAGGTTCACTAGGAACACACACACCTGCCCAGGTTCACTAGGGAACACACACACCTGCCCAGGTTCACTAGGAACACACACCAGCACAGGTTCACTAGGGAACACACACACCTGCACAGGTTCACTAGGGAACACACACACCTGCACAGGTTCACTAGGAACACACACACCTGCACAGGTTCACTAGGGAACACACACACCTGCTCAGGTTCACTAGGAACACACACACCTGCACAGGTTCACTAGGGAACACACACACCTGCACAGGTTCACTAGGGAACACACACACCTGCACAGGTTCACTAGGGAACACACACACCTGCTCAGGTTCACTAGGAACACACACACCTGCACAGGTTCACTAGGGAACACACACACCTGCACAGGTTCACTAGGAACACACACACCTGCTCAGGTCCACTAGGGAACACACACACCTGCCCAGGTTCACTAGGGAACACACACACCTGCCCAGGTTCACTAGGGAACACACACACCTGCACAGGTTCACTAGGAACACACACACCTGCACAGGTTCACTAGGGAACACACACACCTGCACAGGTTCACTAGGGAACACACACACCTGCACAGGTTCACTAGGGAACACACACACCTGCACAGGTTCACTAGGAACACACACACCTGCCCAGGTTCACTAGGGAACACACACACCTGCCCAGGTTCACTAGGAACACACACCAGCACAGGTTCACTAGGGAACACACACACCTGCACAGGTTCACTAGGGAACACACACACCTGCTCAGGTTCACTAGGGAACACACACACCTGCACAGGTTCACTAGGAACACACACACCTGCCCAGGTTCACTAGGGAACACACACACCTGCTCAGGTTCACTAGGAACACACACACCTGCACAGGTTCACTAGGGAACACACACACCTGCCCAGGTTCACTAGGGAACACACACACCTGCTCAGGTTCACTAGGGAACACACACACCTGCTCAGGTTCACTAGGAACACACACACCTGCACAGGTTCACTAGGGAACACACACACCTGCCCAGGTTCACTAGGGAACACACACACCTGCTCAGGTTCACTAGGGAACACACACACCTGCCCAGGTTCACTAGGGAACACACACACCTGCACAGGTTCACTAGGGAACACACACACCTGCACAGGTTCACTAGGGAACACACACACCTGCCCAGGTTCACTAGGGAACACACACACCTGCCCAGGTTCACTAGGAACACACACACCTGCACAGGTTCACTAGGAACACACACACCTGCCCAGGTTCACTAGGGAACACACACACCTGCACAGGTTCACTAGGGAACACACACACCTGCCCAGGTTCACTAGGGAACACACACACCTGCACAGGTTCACTAGGGAACACACACACCTGCACAGGTTCACTAGGGAACACACACACCTGCCCAGGTTCACTAGGGAACACACACACCTGCACAGGTTCACTAGGGAACACACACACCTGCACAGGTTCACTAGGAACACACACACCTGCCCAGGTTCACTAGGGAACACACACACCTGCACAGGTTCACTAGGAACACACACACCTGCACAGGTTCACTAGGGAACACACACACCTGCCCAGGTTCACTAGGGAACACACACACCTGCCCAGGTTCACTAGGGAACACACACACCTGCCCAGGTTCACTAGGAACACACACACCTGCACAGGTTCACTAGGGAACACACACACCTGCACAGGTTCACTAGGAACACACACACCTGCCCAGGTTCACTAGGGAACACACACACCTGCCCAGGTTCACTAGGGAACACACACACCTGCACAGGTTCACTAGGGAACACACACACCTGCACAGGTTCACTAGGGAACACACACACCTGCACAGGTTCACTAGGAACACACACACCTGCACAGGTTCACTAGGGAACACACACACCTGCACAGGTTCACTAGGGAACACACACACCTGCTCAGGTTCACTAGGGAACACACACACCTGCACAGGTTCACTATGTAAACATTTACATAAACATGCCGTATCAGTCCAGGGACCTCCCATTGGGGGGGGGGGGGGGGGGGGGGGGGGTCACAAGTGAGCAAAGGGTTTGCAGAGCGACCCCGTGACCCCGGTCCGGGTGGTGGCGTGGCCCCTCCCCCACGGGGGCCAGCGTGCCGTGTGATGAAACGTAGTTTTCCCGCGGTGGCCGATCATTTCCCTGGAGATATCGTCCTGGTCTGTCATCCAGAGAAGTAGAAGGCATTTCCCCACATGCTATACAATGTACCAGTGTTCACTGGTAGTGTTCACTGGTAGAGTGTTCACTGGTAGTGTTCACTGGCAGAGTGTTCACTGGTAGAGTGTTCACTGGTAGAGTGTTCACTGGTAGTGTTCACTGGTAGAGTGTTCACTGGTAGAGTGTTCACTGGTAGAGTGTTCACTGGTAGAGTGTTCACTGGTAGAGTGTTCACTGGTAGTGTTCACTGGTAGAGTGTTCACTGGTAGAGTGTTCACTGGTAGAGTGTTCACTGGTAGAGTGTTCACTGGTAGAGTGTTCACTGGTAGAGTGTTCACTGGTAGAGTGTTCACTGGTAGTGTTCACTGGTAGAGTGTTCACTGGTAGAGTGTTCACTGGTAGTGTTCACTGGTAGAGTGTTCACTGGTAGTGTTCACTGGTAGAGTGTTCACTGGTAGAGTGTTCACTCTGCTAAGTACAACTTCTACTAAAGTCACACCCGGGGAGTGGATTTCTTCTGCCACACAGGGGCACTGTTCAGCCCCCGTGTGTGTGTGTGTGTGTGTGTGTGTGTGTGTGTGTGTGTGTGTGTGTGTGTGTGTGTGTGTGTGTGTGTGTGTGTGTGTGTGTGTGTGTGTGTGTGTGTGTGTGTGTGTGTGTGTGTGTGTGTGTGTGTGTGTGTGTGTGCTGTACTCCTAGAATGTCTGTTTATATTAAAGTTGGCTTGGAAATGGCAAACTTTTACTTGAAGGGGAGGGGGGATTACATTTGGGAGAGCTGACTGTTTACTGTACAAACCTTTCCTGGAGCTGACATGAAGAACTACATTCTTGCTCAAGGCAGACTCGCTGTCAGTTTGGCAGCTTTCTCCATCGCAGTTTGTCTCCGTGCCTCTCTACTCCAGACAGACTTATCTTGACAGTCCCCCATGCACGCACACACAGACACACACACACGCACACAGACACACACAGACGCACGCACACACGCGCACACAGACCGAGACACACAGACACAGACGCACACACACACACACAGACACGCACACAAACAGAGACGCACGCACACATGCGCACACAGACCGAGACACACACACAGACACGCACACAGACACACACAGACACACACACACAGACGCACGCACACACGCGCACACAGACCGAGACACACACAGAGACGCACACAGACACACACACTCTCCCCTTGTAGCTTCTTCCAGTTTCATACCTGTCATTCGACCTAGCGTTTGAGGTTTAGTCCTGGAAATGCCATGTACCATCGAATCGTGTCTGTAAGCAAAGATGCCCAAAAATGGTCATTTACCATCGAAGCCAACTTCTGAACGAAGTGTACTTCAGCTCAGTGTGGCTCCCAGCTTGTCACGCAAACTGGACTTTTACACACCAGTGAACCCACGTGGAATGGGTAGCGTGCAGCCTAGTGTGTAGCTTAGCGTGTAGCCTAGCGTATAGCTTAGCGTGTAGCCTAGCGTGTAGCTTAGCATGTGGTTTCTCAAACCCAAGGGAGAGCAGTGAAACGAGGCCAATGGGGGGGGGGGGGTCACTTAGCCCCGCCTACCCAGCGCCAGCCTGGACCAAACACAGACCATCCTGTGAAGAATAACGCCATATAAAACGTGATTCCCTCCCTCATAGAACGGGGGGGGGGGGGGGGGGGGGGGGGGGGGTGAATGGTGGGAGTGTAATGGTAACAATAAGTAACGGCCTGTGTTTTGGTATGTGAGGGGATGTGTGAAGAGGGGGAGTAACGGGGGTGTAAATAGCGGGAGAAACTGCCTGTATTTTGGTATGTGAGGGGGGGTGTGTAAAAGGGGGAGAAACAGGGGGGAGTGCGAGGACAAAGGGAGAGAGGAGAGACATGAAAAGATGTGGAGCAATGCACCCCAAAAGGAGGTACAAGTTAGTGTGGATGAGGGGGGGGGGGGGGGGGGGGGGGCGCTGGTTAAGCAGATTTACCCACCAAGGAAAATTGTTGTTGCCTGGCAACCGGGCAGAGGCGCTGTCCTTAATTTAGTTCTCCTCCCCCCCCCCTCCCCGTGTCTCTATTCAGGCTGCTTCCTCTTGCCTCTGCTCCCCCCCGCTGTCTGTCTCCGGCTTTCCTGGTTCTCCAAGCATCCTAAACATTCCGACCTATATTCCATTCTTGTTCTCACGTTCCCCGCGCTGCTCTCCATCTCGTTGAACCATTAACCACGTCCAGAGTTAAGTTACTGTTTTCACTTAGCCCATCGTTGGTGAACCATTAACCACGTCCGTCCAGAGTTAAGTTACTGTTTTCACTTAGCCCATCGTTGGTGAACCATTAACCACGTCCAGAGTTAAGTTACTGTTTTCACTTAGCCCATCTCGTTGGTGAACCATTAACCACGTCCGTCCAGAGTTAAGTTACTGTTTTCACTTGGCCCATCGTTGGTGAACCATTAACCACGTCCAGAGTTAAGTTACTGTTTTCACTTAGCCCATCGTTGGTGAACCATTAACCACGTCCGTCCAGAGTTAAGTTACTGTTTTCACTTAGCCCATCGTTGGTGAACCATTAACCACGTCCGTCCAGAGTTAAGTTACTGTTTTCACTTGGCCCATCGTTGGTGAACCATTAACCACGTCCAGAGTTAAGTTACTGTTTTCACTTAGCCCATCGTTGGTGAACCATTAACCACGTCCGTCCAGAGTTAAGTTACTGTTTTCACTTAGCCCATCGTTGGTGAACCATTAACCACGTCCAGAGTTAAGTTACTGTTTTCACTTAGCCCATCTCGTTGGTGAACCATTAACCACGTCCGTCCAGAGTTAAGTTACTGTTTTCACTTGGCCCATCGTTGGTGAACCATTAACCACGTCCAGAGTTAAGTTACTGTTTTCACTTGGCCCATCGTTGGTGAACCATTAACCACGTCCGTCCAGAGTTAAGTTACTGTTTTCACTTAGCCCATCGTTGGTGAACCATTAACCACGTCCAGAGTTAAGTTACTGTTTTCACTTGGCCCATCGTTGGTGAACCATTAACCACGTCCGTCCAGAGTTAAGTTACTGTTTTCACTTAGCCCATCGTTGGTGAACCATTAACCACGTCCAGAGTTAAGTTACTGTTTTCACTTAGCCCATCGTTGGTGAACCATTAACCACGTCCAGAGTTAAGTTACTGTTTTCACTTGGCCCATCGTTGGTGAACCATTAACCACGTCCGTCCAGAGTTAAGTTACTGTTTTCACTTAGCCCATCGTTGGTGAACCATTAACCACGTCCAGAGTTAAGTTACTGTTTTCACTTGGCCCATCGTTGGTGAACCATTAACCACGTCCGTCCAGAGTTAAGTTACTGTTTTCACTTGGCCCATCGTTGGTGAACCATTAACCACGTCCGTCCAGAGTTAAGTTACTGTTTTCACTTAGCCCATCGTTGATGAACCATTAACCACGTCCGTCCAGAGTTAAGTTACTGTTTTCACTTGGCCCACCGTTGGTGAACCATTAACCACGTCCAGAGTTAAGTTACTGTTTTCACTTGGCCCATCGTTGGTGAACCATTAACCACGTCCAGAGTTAAGTTACTGTTTTCACTTGGCCCATCGTTGGTGAACCATTAACCACGTCCGTCCAGAGTTAAGTTACTGTTTTCACTTAGCCCATCGTTGGTGAACCATTAACCACGTCCAGAGTTAAGTTACTGTTTTCACTTAGCCCATCGTTGGTGAACCATTAACCACGTCCGTCCAGAGTTAAGTTACTGTTTTCACTTAGCCCATCGTTGGTGAACCATTAACCACGTCCAGAGTTAAGTTACTGTTTTCACTTAGCCCATCGTTGGTGAACCATTAACCACGTCCGTCCAGAGTTAAGTTACTGTTTTCACTTAGCCCATCGTTGGTGAACCATTAACCACGTCCGTCCAGAGTTAAGTTACTGTTTTCACTTGGCCCATCGTTGGTGAACCATTAACCACATCCAGAGTTAAGTTACTGTTTTCACTTAGCCCATCGTTGGTGAACCATTAACCACGTCCGTCCAGAGTTAAGTTACTGTTTTCACTTAGCCCATCGTTGGTGAACCATTAACCACGTCCAGAGTTAAGTTACTGTTTTCACTTAGCCCATCTCGTTGAACCATTAACCACGTCCGTCCAGAGTTAAGTTACTGTTTTCACTTGGCCCATCGTTGGTGAACCATTAACCACGTCCAGAGTTAAGTTACTGTTTTCACTTGGCCCATCGTTGGTGAACCATTAACCACGTCCGTCCAGAGTTAAGTTACTGTTTTCACTTAGCCCATCGTTGGTGAACCATTAACCACGTCCAGAGTTAAGTTACTGTTTTCACTTGGCCCATCGTTGGTGAACCATTAACCACGTCCGTCCAGAGTTAAGTTACTGTTTTCACTTAGCCCATCGTTGGTGAACCATTAACCACGTCCAGAGTTAAGTTACTGTTTTCACTTGGCCCATCGTTGGTGCCATGAATGCAACGGATCTGAGGCTCCTTGGATAGATCAAGCTTGGGAGACAATAGATCTATATTGATTATGTTTGTCTTGTAACCCTCAGGGTTTGCATCAGAAATTGCTCCTTTTATTTCTGCTGTAGTCATGTACGCTACTACACCTGATTCACAACTCTGCCAAACTGGATGATCGATAAGTGAAGCACAACAACTCAGACAGAGCTCCAAAACATCATCTCAACCGGTGGTTCCAGAAAATATTAGGGTTTTTTCCACCTTTGTTTATTACCGTCGCAAATACATTTAAATAACAATGTGTTAAAATATAGGAAAGACTAAAATGTTTAACATAGGATTGCTGGAAGATCATTTTCAGCTTTTTATCTATTAATGCGTTTCTAAAACCTGACTACTGTTCCTTGACCTGGAGAGAAGCAACAATGTGCGACCACTGAAGCAGGGAATGAAGACCAAGTGTTCAGTGTGCCTCTCCCTCTTTTCCCCTCCTCTAAATGTTTTGTGTTGACAGGTGTTCCACATAGAAAGTCTGACCGCAGACACACACACACACACGTCTGACCGGCAGAGAGTGTGTGTGTGTGTGTGTGTGTGTGTGTGTGTGTGTGTGTGTGTGTGTGTGTGTGTGTGTGTGTGTGTGTGTGTGTGTGTGTGTGTGTGTGTGGCTGTGTGGCTGTGTGTGTGTGTGTGTGTGTGTGTGTTGCTGTGCGTGTGCGTGTGTGTGTGTGTGTGTGTGAGCGTGTGCGTGTGTGTGTGTGTGTAGTCCTGGGTTCGGCGTTGTGTCGTCCAGCAGAGGCAGTATGTGAGCGTGTGGTCTCTGCGTCACGTGGCTGACGTGTCCCTCCTGTCTCTGGTCCACAGCCATCCCGCTAGGCCTCATCGTTGTTCCCGGGGACGCTGACCTGGAGCTCTGCAGGGTGCACATCGAGAGACTGCAGGAGGTAAGGGGACAATGACCAGTCCGTGGTGGGGGGGGGGTACTCCCTCCCCCCCCCAGTCCATTGAGGGAAACGGCACAACAGAACCAAATTTACAATGATGGCCCAAATTCTTTCTCTACACTGAGGGGGAGGGACGAGAGACATTAAGAGCCAGTGGAGCCAAAATGGCGTCTTGTTTGAAGCCCATGGTTGGTAGTCCATGCGATTTGGTGTAAACGCCGAGCACTCTGTGACGTCGTGCTCCGCTCCGAGCTCAAGGGCCGATCTATCCGTGACTTCGGAGTGGGGGGGGGGGGGTATCCGTGGGGATAGCAGGCCCCCCCCTCGTTTTCTTAGGGGGTGGAACCCGCCGGTGGTCCAACTGGGATGAAATATGACCGTCAATCAAGGAGTGACCTCCTTGATTGACGGTCCAGCAGAAGGCAGCAGGGTCAGGCGTACGAACGGGCGTGTGCTTAGCTGTAACCGCCTGATAGCTGGGCAGCCTCTGAGCTCGTCAGTAGTTAGCGCAGCCCGCTGCACCCAGTTACAGCCCAGTTACAGCTCAGTTACAGCTCAGTTACAGCCCAGTTACAGCTCAGTTACAGCCCAGTTACAGCTCAGTTACAGCCCAGTTACAGCTCAGTTACAGCCCAGTTACAGCTCAGTTACAGCTCAGTTACAGCCCAGTTACAGCTCAGTTACAGCCCAGTTACAGCTCAGTTACAGCCCAGTTACAGCTCAGTTACAGCCCAGTTACAGCCCAGTTACAGCCCAGTTACAGCCCAGTTACAGCTCAGTTACAGCTCAGTTACAGCCCAGTTACAGCTCAGTTACAGCTCAGTTACAGCCCAGTTACAGCTCAGTTACAGCCCAGTTACAGCCCAGTTACAGCCCAGTTACAGCTCAGTTACAGCCCAGTTACAGCTCAGTTACAGCTCAGTTACAGCTCAGTTACAGCCCAGTTACAGCTCAGTTACAGCCCAGTTACAGCTCAGTTACAGCTCAGTTACAGCCCAGTTACAGCTCAGTTACAGCTCAGTTACAGCTCAGTTACAGCCCAGTTACAGCCCAGTTACAGCCCAGTTACAGCTCAGTTACAGCTCAGCTCAGCTGACCAACGCGCCCCAAATCACATTGCTGAGCGGAAGTCATTTTAAGATAATCCACCCGTCAAACTAGCCGTTCGGCATTTGAGTCGAGCTCCCCGAAGGATTTATTAGCGTGTGGGCCTACAAAGAAAAGTAGAAATAACATTCACAGCTCTAGGCCTGTTCAAACCTGGACGGGTGGATTTTTCAGGATTACCCTCCAAAATCCTCCTCTTCTTTCCCACTGGTCTTATCCTGTCTCACTCTCCTCCCGTTCCCCTCTGCCCACTTGACCCTCCCCATCCAGGACGTGTGTGTCAGCGATCCTTCCTGTCGATGCTTGGTGCTACAGGTTTGTGGTTCAACACCAGACCTGCTGGGGTTTGTCTTTGGCTCAGAGGCACACAGGGCCACCCGCGCTCAGCGATCAGCGTCGATGTGCACGTGTGCATGCTAGTCAGTGAAGCAGTGGCGTGTTCTCCACCGAATCCATGTTGACATTCAAACACAGCGCTCCAACACACAAAGGAAGTTATTGTCACTCCCGTGGACGTCTCAACAAATCCCGTTTGGTCCGATATTCCTCGGCTTAGCCTTGATGTTGGATTCCCTTTCATGTGATTGTTACGGGAAGAAAGCAGCCAGGAGAGGAGGAGTTAAACGCGTGGATGCAGAGAGGATAGGAGGAGGCGCGTGCTAGGCGGTGCTGTTCTCCTTGATGTGTATACTTGGGGGGGGGGGGGGGGGACAAGGTGGGAAGACGATGCACACAAGTTGTGTCCACGGAGCCGTAAAGCGGCAGTAGTCTGGGGAGTCGGATTCGAACGTGGCGTCGGACCCGTTTGTACTTCGGTGGATCTCCCGTCCCTTATCTTCTGCGATGGGAGCGTTTGCCCATTGCTGGGTTTCTGTTTTCTTGTTTTGATTCACCAACGGTCGTCGGGATGATCTGAATTCACAGAAAGTGGAAACCCCTCGTTCGTGAGCTGACCAATGGGAATGGGTTAGCGGATGCAACATTTCAGAGGGAGGGAACGGTTCATCTGCTCGAGCGAGTGTTCTCATCGGCCCCAAGCACGTGTTCACCCTATGAGCCAGCGTCGTTGGTTTGAAATGGCCTCGCAGTGCAGACATCTGCAGACGCTGTTCAACAGTCAGAGGTCAAAGGGCAGGCCTGGATGTAGGCTTGTGAGCGTCTCCTGGGAGGTGGAGATGTTGTAGTCAGGGAAGAAAAGTACTTCCTCCTTCCAAGACAGGCCTGTGTTTAGATGAGCGTCTAACTTTTTGTACATTAAACATTTATTTAAGTATGAGTTATAATACTAAATTGTAACTCTTTGATAGCCTTTTTAATGTTGTTGGGCCCCACTCTGAGAGGATGGTACGGTCCAGAGTGTGAGGTCCTTAATCCCTCTCTGGCCCTTCTCTCTGAGAGGATGGTACGGTCCAGAGTGTGAGGTCCTTAATCCCTCTCTGGCCCCTCTCTCTGAGGGGATGGTACGGTCCAGAATGTGAGGTCCTTAATCCCCCTCTGGCCCCTCTCTCTGAGGGGATGGTACGGTCCAGAATGTGAGGTCCTTAATCCCCCTCTGGCCCCTCTCTCTGAGGGGATGGTACGGTCCAGAATGTGAGGTCCTTAATCCCCCTCTGGCCCCTCTCTCTGAGGGGATGGTACGGTCCAGAATGTGAGGTCCTTAATCCCCCTCTGGCCCCTCTCTCTGAGAGGATGGTACGGTCCAGAATGTGAGGTCCTTAATCCCCCTCTGGCCCCTCTCTCTGAGAGGATGGTACGGTCCAGAATGTGAGGTCCTTAATCCCCCTCTGGCCCCTCTCTCTGAGAGGATGGTACGGTCCAGAATGTGAGGTCCTTAGTCCCCCCCTCTGAGGGGATGGTACGGTCCAGAATGTGAGGTCCTTAGTCCCCCTCTGGCCCCTCTCTCTGAGAGGATGGTACGGTCCAGAATGTGAGGTCCTTAGTCCCCCCCTCTGAGGGGATGGTACGGTCCAGAATGTGAGGTCCTTAGTCCCCCCCTCTGAGAGGATGGTACGGTCCAGGATGTGAGGTCTTTAGTCCCCCCCTCTGAGAGGATGGTACGGTCCAGGATGTGAGGTCTTTAGTCCCCCCTCTGAGAGGATGGTACGGTCCAGGATGTGAGGTCTTTAGTCCCCCCCTCTGAGAGGATGGTACGGTCCAGGATGTGGAGCACGCTCTGAGAGGAGGGAGGATTTCAGGCTCAACGTAGTGGGGACAACAAACACTGCTGGTAGTGGGGAACACACACTGATGGTAGTGGGGAACACACACTGATGGTAGTGGGGAACACACACTGATGGTAGTGGGGAACACACACACTGATGGTAGTGGGGAACACACACTGATGGTAGTGGGGAACACACACACTGATGGTAGTGGGGAACACACACTGCTGGTAGTGGGGAACACACACACTGATGGTAGTGGGGAACACACACACTGATGGTAGTGGGGAACACACACACTGATGGTAGTGGGGAACACACACACTGATGAGGTGCAGACGCACACAGATACACGCACACACTCGGAGTCAGAGTTGGAAAGGTGACGACGAGGGAATTGAAATCCTTGAGGATTCATCGGTAGGCCATGATATGAGGCTGTTTTCCTTAACACTTCAAACACAACTGAAAAGGATCAGATCCACCGTGATGAAACGAGCTTCCACTCATCGCTGGGATTCATTGGGTTCCCCCTGTGTGTCTCTCGGTGTAACCAAACGTTAGGCTCAAACCGCAGCAAAGGGACGATGGCTGGTGAAGCTCCCCAGGGCCAGCTCAAATGAGGTCACCGTCAACGGCCATCTTCAGTAAAGATGTCGTCCCTGGGCGTTGAATCTACTCTTTGGTTATTCTTTCAAAGGAGCCAGGCGTTGTCGCATGGCAGATGTGCGTGTGCTTCTACCTGTTTTTATGACTGTGTGTGTGCATGGTAGACGTGCTGCTGTCAGATGTGTCAGATGTGCATGTGTGTGCTGCATGTTTGTGATGACGTTGGTGTTTCTAGTTCATATTGTTCATCGATGGTTAGTACGGGTTACGATGGTTCCTCTGTGGCTGAAACATGCAGGATGTGTTTAATAATGTATAAGTTATATTACACAGTATGTACAAGCGTAGCAATAGATCGGGACAATACGGCCAAAATAAATCTCTTTATTATTTTACTAATCTTACCATTCAACTTATTTTTTTCTCCATTTCTCTTTCCATTGAATGCTTCCATTGTCATTAATGTTCATCCTTCAGGAAGATGGTTGTGAAGAGAAGTTAGATATCTAGTTATTGCTGTCCTTTCTTCTGCTAAACCCCAGTACAACCCAGTACACCCCAGTACACATCACAAGCCTTTCCGTGGGTTGCTGGTCCCCACTAGAAGACTGGGAACATTAGGGAGGTTCCCACATGAAGATTGTACTGCCACACTCTCCGCACCTTCTGGGAAAACTCCCCAGATCCCACGGGAACACGTACTCTCACTGAGTCGGGGACGAGAGCTGCCTGGCCAGGGTTACATCATACAACATCGCCGTGTTGAGAAACGAAGCAGGAAATGTGTGTATACTTGTGTATTTAAGGATAGACTCCTCTCATCTGGGACTCGTTATATTCCGTCAGACCATGCGGCTGTTGGAAGCTGCAGCAGTGGTTTGGTCTGTCAGGGCAAACGGAGCAATATAATGGAATATGGATTTATGGCTCTATGGTCGTTCATTCTGGAACAGATGTTTCCAGCGGTGTTTCCAGCCTTTCTGCAGGTTGAGGCAGAAGGACCGGTGGCTTGACAAGCATCGGGTTAAACCGTTTGAAAAAAATACAAGAAAGAAAATCCTCGCTTCCGGTCGCATTGTCAACATTTTAATCCACACGCCCAGAACAAGGAGTCTCTTCCCATTGGCACCAGTCTCCCCAGTCCCCCCCCCCCCACACACACACACACACTACTCCAGTGGGGCCGATAACGTCAAACCAGTTAAAAAAAGATTAGCCCCCCCCCCACTACGTCAAACCAGTTTGAAAAGATTTGCCCCCCCCCATCCGCACACACTCTACGGGGGGGTGGATAAATTGACTGTCTTTAGAACCCCCCCCCCCCCCCCCCCCCCTCATTGCACGACAATCTGATCGGACTCCAGCCCTGTTCCACCCCCTCCTCTTCATCGCTCGGCCTCTTGGTTCTGCTGAACCCAAAGGGAATCAACCAATCCACAACTGCAAGGGCTTTGATGTGTCATATGTGTTCCCAAAGAAAGATAACACCTGTGAGATTGTTGCAGGGTCCCAGTGACTACAGCGCAGCTCGTTTATCCATGAGGGGTTTTGGCTGCTGGTTTGGTCCCAGTGACTACAGCACAGCTCGTTTATCCATGAGGGGTTTTGGCTGCTGGTTTGGTCCCAGTGACTACAGCACAGCTCGTTTATCCATGAGGGGTTTTGGCTGCTGGTTTGGTCCCAGTGACTACAGCACAGCTCGTTTATCCATGAGGGGTTTTGGCTGCTGGTTTGGTCCCAGTGACTACAGCACAGCTCGTTTATCCATGAGGGGTTTTGGCTGCTGGTTTGGTCCCAGTGACTACAGCGCAGCTCGTTTATCCATGAGGGGTTTTGGCTGCTGGTTTGGTCCCAGTGACTACAGCACAGCTCGTTTATCCATGAGGGGTTTTGGCTGCTGGTTTGGTCCCAGTGACTACAGCGCAGCTCGTTTATCCATGAGGGGTTTTGGCTGCTGGTTTGGTCCCAGTGACTACAGCACAGCTCGTTTATCCATGAGGGGTTTTGGCTGCTGGTTTGGTCCCAGTGACTACAGCACAGCTCGTTTATCCATGAGGGGTTTTGGCTGCTGGTTTGGTCCCAGTGACTACAGCACAGCTCGTTTATCCATGAGGGGTTTTGGCTGCTGGTTTGGTCCCAGTGACTACAGCGCAGCTCGTTTATCCATGAGGGGTTTTGGTCCCACGGTGATTCGGTTTGAATCGGTGGAGTCTCTGCTTTCATATGAAAGGAAATACTGTAGACGACATGAAATGAAAAAGATCGCTATTGCTGCTCACTTGAAATATTATTTATGAAGTGCACAACTGTTGTTGGTACATTTGTGCGTCATTACAGGAACAGTGGTTATGATCGACTCAAAGTTGACATTACTGGGTTCTGGGTCAGCTGTCTCGCACGTGTGGAACGGGAGGTTACCGGAAGGTTAACGTGAGGTTACCGGGAGGTTACCGGGAGGTTACCGGAAGGTTAACGTGAGGTTACCGGGAGGTTACCGGGAGGTTACCGGGAGGTTACCGGAAGGTTACCGGGAGGTTACCGGGAGGTTAACGGGAGGTTACCGGGAGGTTATTAACGGGAGGTTAACGGGAGGTTATTACCGGAAGGTTACCGGGAGGTTAACGGGAGGTTACCGGGAGGTTACCGGAAGGTTACCGGGAGGTTACCGGGAGGTTACCGGGAGGTTAACGGGAGGTTAAGGCTTGAGGGGTGTGTGAGGAGGTCAAAGTGGTCCGCTGAAACACTTTGTTACCCAACAGAAGGCCTCCTTGTAGTTGCAGAGCTCCGCACAAAGACCAGCTCAGGCTGAGTGGAACTCTGCCTCTAGGGCCCGCGGAGGGGTTGGTTCCGCAGGAAGAGGCTTCGCGTTCACTTCCTCTCCGAAGCGCACGTTGATGACCCGCAGGTCGCCGGAGGAATGTAGGCGGCGATCCTTTAGCAAACGCACGGCGGCTTCTGCTAAGGTGCTTTTGTAGTTGCCGATGTTTTTAATGCACCATGTTCTGATGAGATGAGTCGGCCTCGCGTGAGGACTGGTTCCTGTCTTTTGTTGTGCGTCTCGCGGCGTGTGTGTGTTTGGGCAGCTGTTGGCCTCTCGGTGTGTGTTCAGAACACTCTGAACACGTGTGTACTGTGTGTGCGTGCAGCTCCCAAGTGGAAGCATGTCTCTGTTGGCCTCCGCTGGACCATTCTCCAGCCCGTGTTTACGAAGCAAACCGCACAACTCTTAGCAAATGTTTAGGTTTCCACGAGGGAAGACACTCGTCGGGGCGAACGGGAGTGGGACAGGGCTACGGTGGAAGGCAGTCGGAGTCACTTAGCTTTGGGTTGTGTGTTTGTGTGTTTCCCGCTCCTCCTGAGGCCCAGCTTGACTGATAGATTCACCGCTGACCCAGACGGGCCCGCGTGTAAGACAGTGAAGTAGAGAGACATTCTGAAGACAAGGCGGGCCGCAAAGGAGCTTTGTTCTGCTTGCTGAGAAGTACTGACAGCACGCACGCACGCGCAAGCACGCACACACGCGCACGCACACACACGCACACACACAGCGTTTTGTTAGTGGGAACCGGGAGTCTTTCTTCCAAGAGCCTCAGACAGAAGCCGCGTTTCCACGGCAGGAACTTTCCCCAGGAACCAGGGGCCCTTTGGAGGAACCAGGGACTCAATTATGTTCCGGGGACATTATTTTACCCCCAAAAAGGTCCCTGGGGGTAGTACTTTCCAATAGTACAGGACCTTTGGGGGTGGGGCTTGCAGCCCTGAACATGTGATTGGTCGAGTACTCAAAGCATTTTCTTTCAGCCCGCTGTTTTTTGTTCTCTTGGACAGTAGCAGTAACTCACACACAGTGCTCTTACCGCACCCATAGTGGTAAACTACATTCATAGACAGTTCATTACGTTAGATCATTATCGCTGTCTGTTAAATGTACGGATCGTTCATCTCGATAGCAGTCGGCGCTACAAGCCAATGTTTCCTTCCACTGCGGTACGTTGTTTATAGGTTGCTATTGACGACGTGATGGTGTGCGGTTGTAGCGCGTTGGACAGTTTCGTGTTGGAGACCAACTTTCCCCAGAGTGATGGCATACTTTAGCTATCGAACAGGGAAACGACCTCAAAAACGAACGTCTCAAAACATGGATGAATTAAAGAGTGCACCCCCACTTATCGTAACCCTCATCCACAAACTGCCATTCGCTACGCTATATTACCCCTGGGTTAAATATCAAACTCCATTATAACCGAATCCTAAATACATAGAATATGTTGGTGAAAATACGCAGCAGCCATGAGGTTGAGGGTTGAATCCATCTGTCTTTTTCACTGCCACGGTTCAGCATCAAAATTCAAATTCTAAATTCAGCATGTTAACGGTGTGGTCCGATAACAAACGAGACGTTTCTATCGTTTGTGATGCATTTCCTCCATCCCATACGATGCCACCGGGGAAAGGCCGCCCTGTGAACCGTTTGCTCAGAGCTTATTGGCTGGCCCTAGAAGGCCTTCTAGGGCCAGCCAATAAGCAGGGTGTGTTTGTCTGTCACTCAGGAGGAAGGCGGGCCAGCCAAGGTGCTGTCGTCCCAACGGCTGTCCCCCAAGTGGTGCTTCCTCGACTGTGAGTACAACGCCGCCCCCCCCCCCCCCCGGCCCATGCACTCCTCGAGTCAAGAGGCGATTGAACTTGGGGTTTTCCTTAAATGTGCTCCTCCTCCTAAGCCCTGTGCAGGGCCCTTGGCCCCGAAGAAAGGTTGCTCGTACCAGTACGTGTACGATGGTACGTACGTGTACGATGGTACGTACGTGTACGTATGTGTACGATGGTACGTACCATCGTACGAGCAGAAGGAAAGAAAGATGGCGACGTCGTCCATGCAAGTCTCTCAAGGGTCTTAAGAAGACCGCTGTCTTTGATCCTTCAGCCGTCTCCTTCCAGACGTTGTAGTTTGGTACAGGAAGGCTGCTACAATGAACATTAGTTAATCATTTAATACCATTAGCAAAGGGTTACGGTTACCCATAACCAACCATCTCTAACCATGTTAAGTATACATTAATACCATAGTTAACATGAAGCCCATTACTAAACATGTACACCATCAGCAAATGACTACCAGACCATTCGTTTACTGTTAATTAACTGATGGTTTATGCTTATTACTGCAGTAATTAATGTTAATTAATGGTTCATTAATGTTCCCTTATAAGTGTGACCGATCATCATTTTATATGTCACTTTTATAAGTTCACTGCGGCCAACAGCGAGATCATTACCCCTCCGTAACAAGCTGGTGGAATGGGTTTATTGCTACTGGACCAAACGTGTGAATATGTGATGGGAAGGACATGGTTCTGATTGTACTCTCTGTTGTTCTGCAGCCACCACAGCTGACCGCTTTTACAGGATCGACCGCACACAGGTAAGAGTCTTCCTGGTTTTCCTTGTTTGATGCCCCAGGCATCTGTGTTCCCACAGAAAAATACTCTTCATGTTGCAGGATTTGGTTCATAGGTTGGAGAAAGAGAAATGGGAGTAATGTAGTAAAAATATCTTTGAAAGAAATTCCCACGCAGAGACGACAGAAAGACGAACTGTCAGAAATGTGATGTGTAGTTCCACAGGCCGTTAAGCGGTCGATACAGCTGTCTTCTAACACCTTCAGTCCGCCACCGATCGGCTCTTAGAGAAGTCCTCCTCTGTGTTCCTCCTCTCCTAGGAGCATCTGAACTACGTGTCAGAGATCTCCCAGGAGGAGCTGTTCATCCTGGACCCAGAGCTGGTCATCATGAGGACTGTGGGCACCTCCGCCATGCCAGACCTGGTCAGCCCTGCGCCCCACCAGGACGACCCGCCCAGGTGGGTCAGGAACAAGATTAGACGGACGCAGGCAAACCCAAGTCCGGGCGAACCTGGCGGTTCACTTCCTTCTGCGTCACATTTGTTTCGGCCAATCATGTCGCTGGAGGCAGGTTAACAGGTGTACACAGTGTCCGCTCGCACAGAGTCGTTCCTCTTCGCTGGAAGCCCTCAGTAACGAAACAGGAAGCAAGGCGTAGCTCCGCCCCTTGTAGTTTTTGGCTTCCTGCCCAGGCTCTGGGCCGGCCCTCCCCTAGACGGTCTGCCTTAACGTCGAACCACAGCAACTGTTACCGTGGTAACTACGGGTTACCACCCCCAGTTATCTTTGGGGGAAAGTACGCAGCAAACAGAGTTCACAATGTTTCATTCATTCTTTTAAACATAGTATTATAGCTGGACTCGCTTTTGTAACGTAACAAAACTTGAATGTGGCGTTATTTGTGGTAAGACAGGAGATAAAGATAGAGAGGAACTAGAGATAGAGAAAGCCAACGTGGAGCTCTAAGACAGATGAAGGATGAGCCACAGCGCCGTCATTTCATTACAATATTTAACCTCCAAGGGACCTAACTATAGAGGAAACCATTCATGTTTAATCGGTCTTGAGGCTGAAGCTAGCTATATTTAGGCTGGAGCTAGCTTGAAACCCGGCATATCTTACCTTTAACCCTGGGTGACTTGCTGAAATGGAGGGAACCATACAGATACAGACCATGATCTGTGCTCTGTAGCAGGAAATGATGTCCTTCAGTCATAAGCTGACGCTAAAGCAATGGGGGTCAATCTGCAACCTCACCGCTAGATGCTAGGCAATTATACACACTGGACCTTAAACTAACAAGAACAGAACTACAATACAAAAACCTAACCCTCACCCTATTAAATAATGTATAAATGAATACCTTAGTTACCATGAACACCATTAGTAAATGACGATAAGACCGTTAGTTAACTGTTAGTTAGTGCTTGTGACTGCATGAGCTAATGTTATT
>JACYXH010000511.1:515000-565000 GCA_026745465.1 Lota lota
GTTGAAATAGCATATCAATATATCAGAGCTCTACTGGATGTCTGTTTAGCTTGGTGGCTGGCATCAGTCACTTGTTACTGTAGCACATCGTAGTAAGCACACTAGCTGTTGAAATAGCATATCAATACATGAGGTCTCTGCTGGATGTCTGTTTAGCTTGGTGGCTGGCATCAGTCACTTGTTACAGTAGTAAGCGCACTAGCTGTTGAAATAGCATATCAATACATGAGGTCTCTGCTGGATGTCTGTTTAGCTTGGTGGCTGGCATCAGTCACTTGTTACAGTAGTAAGCGCACTAGCTGTTGAAATAGCATATCAATGCATCAGAGCTCTGCTGGATGTCTGTTCTTGCGTGTTTCCCCGTTAGTGTGGTTTTTCTACAACATTAGGGGGGTTGACATTCGACCAAACGTAGCTGACCGTTACGGGAATAAAACGACGAATTTGTCCGGGTTTCAACGTTGTTGGAAACAATTTGTATAATGTACCATAAAATATATATAACATAGGTCCAGTCGTTTCTTTATTGATATTTTCATGCAGAAATAGGCCATATTATGACGTTAGGATCTGAGAGCCTTACTATCAAACCCTCATATTCTCTGTTGGGTTTGGTGTGTGTGCTCTTATTGGTGACCTCCTGGTGGATGGATGAACTCTTTGAAATGATGCGGGGCTCCCCCGACGCGGGACCCAAACCATCGTCTTTTTGGCCCTCACACACCTGGGGGGGGGGGGGGGGGGGGGGGGGGTCGTCGTGCCGCCCTGTGCCATGTCATCCTTGTTTTGTCACTTTTGTATTTGTGGACGGATACTGAGACTGCATTCGCTGGCGGTCTACAAAAAGATCTCTGGGACATGGTACCACACACACACGCACACACACACACACACACACACACACACACACACACACACACACACACACACACACACTGCTGGTTCAGTATGCCAGGGGAGGTTAGCTCCAGTGTGGGTTCCCTTGACACTCCGGACAGGGAAGAACTGTTTTGAACCTTTATTGTTTTATTCCGCAGTGACTCGCCCCAGAGACAAAGGATCAGCAGCGACGGTTCTCTCACCGATGTCATGGTAACGGTGGTTCAGACCGAGAAGAAACTCAAAAGGTTCGTACACGGGGTCAAACTTTGTGCGGGGAGTGTACAGCTTGTTGCTTTGCTCGTCTGTGGGAATATAATACTCATTTCGTGGCAATATTGTACTCGTTATGGTCTTTGGTGATGTAACTCTCAGTGTATTCATTATTCCAAAATCCTCCTGTTCCCTCTGTGATGGACCAAGTTATGTTCTGAGACAGGACATGTCCTGTTACAGGACATGTTACAGGAGATGTTCTGTTACAGGACATGTTACAGGACATGTTCTGTTAAGGGACATGTCCTGTAACATGTTCTGTTACAGGACATGTTCTGTTAAGGGACATGTCCTGTAACAGAACATGTCCTGTTACAGAACATGTCCTGTAACAGAACATGTCCTGTAACATGTCCTGTAACAGAACATGTCCTGTAACAGAACATGTAACAGGACATGTCCTGTCTCAGAACATAACTTGAGTTAACATAACCATGTCCTGTATCAGAACATAACTTGAGTTAACCTAACCATGTCCTGTCTCAGAACATAACTTGAGTTAACATAACCATGTCCTGTCTCAGAACATAACTTGAGTTAACATAACCATGTCCTGTCTCAGAACATAACTTGAGTTAACATAACCATGTCCTGTCTCAGAACATAACTTGAGTTAACATAACCATGTCCTGTCTCAGAACATAACTTGAGTTAACATAACCATGTCCTGTCTCAGAACATAACTTGAGTTAACATAACCATGTCCTGTCTCAGAACATAACTTGAGTTAACATAACCATGTCCTGTCTCAGAACATAACTTGAGTTAACATAACCATGTCCTGTATCAGAACATAACTTGAGTTAACATAACCCTGTCCTGTCTCAGAACATAACTTGAGTTAACATAACCATGTCCTGTTGCCGTCAAAGCAGTAGATGGTGACTAGTAGGTGGGATAACAGCACGGTCGATGGTGTTCTGTGACGCGCATATTTAGTGAACTAGTCATTTAGGTTATTGGCTGGTTGGCTTAGTGGCGCCCTGCGGTGCCTGCTGAGATTACCCTGGCATCCCTTATCTTTTCTCACGTGTGTGTGTGCGTGTGTGTTTGTGCGTGTGCGTGTGTGTGTGTGTGTGTGTGTGTGTGTGTGTTGCTCACTGATATAGGGCTGGATGCATCCACCGTTCCAACACTACTGCTGCTGATTCACCAATAAGGTCTGTACACCTTTTTCATTCACAGTAACGCACACACACACACACACACGAAGAGACACGCACTGTAATGTTTAAAATGTACAAAAGATATTTGGTGAATCACACCCGCCCCAAAATAGAAGTACTTACTCGTTCCCGTTTGTCGATGAGGAGATGCACCTCCTGTACGAAGCCCATAAAGGACCAGGACAAGGCCTGGTTGGTGGAACCAGACTTCTGGACTGAACACCCTCAGGGGATCTTCTGGACTGAACCAAGCTGTGTTAGACAGAGGGGCCCTCAGGGGATCTTCTGGACTGAACCAAGCTGTGTTAGACAGAAGAGGCCCTTAGGTTGAGGCAGTAGAAAAATTCACTACTAAGATTCTCAACTTTTAATCTATCCAAACCATTTCTCCAGTAGATGAAACACTATAAACCAATAAGCATGTAGCAATAAGAGTCATGTGTTTGATAACTGTGTACTCCGCATCAGGGCCATGGTTTTCAATCATGCTAGCTGAACAAACGATAAGTCATATGAACGCTGAAGCCCCACTGATTGCAACAGTACGACCGTACCTCACCACAGCCAACATTCGAGTTCAGTACTCAACTTCATCATGTCTTATTTATTGTGTTGTCTTACCTACATTGTTTTTGTCATTTAGAGTGGATTCCGCTGAGTTAATTAGCGTCGTTAAGAGAGCGGGTTTAACATGGAAAATAAATCCAAAATGTGTGTAAACAAAATACAGAATCCCCACACACATTTCCACTACCAATCAAATCCCTAACTCATCAGAATCCCTCTTCTCTGCTGGAGTAGCTCTGAGTGTGTGTGTGTGTCTGTGTGTGTCTGTCTGTGTGTGTCTGTGTGTGTGTCTGTGTGTGTGTGTCCTGAGCTGATGGGGGTGAGAGAGCCACACAGTGTTAGCTCCCTTGAGGAATCGCTGCAGGGTCATCTCTAGGTTGATGTACCAGGCATGACACTGAGCACGTACGACAAGAGGCCAGGAAGTCGGGAACTAACTTTGGTGGTCACAAAGATGGCGTCCAATGGAAGGGGTCAGTAGGTGGACCTTGAGTCTTGACGTCATCGTTTCTTTGTGTTCGCTACAGGAAAGACATCATCCACACGGACAGAAAAGAGGCAGCGCTGGAAACAGGTGAGATCAGTATTTCACGCACGCACACGCACGCACGTACACACACGCACGCACACACTCGCACGCACACTCGCACGCACACACACGTACGCACACTCGCACGTACGCACACTCGCACACACACGCACACGCACGCACGTACACACACGCACGCACACACACACACACGTACGCACACTCGCACGTACGCACACACACACGCACGCACACACGCGTACGCACACACGCACGTACGCACACACGCGTACACACACCGGCCGAGTAAATAGATACAATTTACTAATAAATCATAATATCTTCTGTAATTATGTTTTCTTTCTGGGAATCATCAATATGTGAATGTGTTCAACAAGATAAATCAATACACACAAAGGAAATATATTTTAAATAAAATAACAGTTTAATCATCTTGTAAACTGTAAACAGACTCCTGGGAGCTACAGAGCAGCCATTACAAATATATAATATAAACCAACATTATTAACAAATTATTTTTTAAGATTTAAGTCAAGTTAGTTATTATACAAATAGGGGACGCCATTGGTTGGTTGTGTTGAATACATGCGTGTTGTGTGATTGGCTGCAGGAATAAGTATAATTTGGATTCTGGCCATTAAAGCAGAGAAAGTTTTAGTTAGACCGAGATTCAATAAAATATCAGGTGACGTAAAAGTGTGTGTGTTTGTGTGTGTGAGTCTGTGAGTGTGTGTGTGTGAGAGAGAGAGATAGTGTGTGTGTGTGTGTGTGCATGTCTGTACGTGTGTGTCAGTGTGTGTGTGTGTGTGTGCATGTCTGTCAGTGTGTGTGTGTGTGTGTGTGTGTGTGTGTGTGTGTGAGAGAGAGATAGTGTGTGTGTGTGTGTGTGTGTGTGTGTGCATGTCTCTACGTGTGTGTGTGTGTGTGTGAGAGAGATAGTGTGTGTGTGTGTGTGTGTGTGTGTGTGTGAGAGAGATAGTGTGTGTGTGAGAGATAGTGTGTGTGTGTGTGTGTGTGTGTGTGGTCAGGAGCTCCATTCCTCCATCTTTAACCACATATTCTTGAGTAGCCAGCCTGCACAGACTCGGTCTCAGGGGAGCTTGTCAAGTTGGCTACATCAAACAAACTCATTAGAGAGGGACTGTGTGTGCATACTGCCAAGAAGACAGAGACTGTTATAGATGAAATCCTGTGGAGATGGTTTTTCCTCTATTTCCTCCTTCCTCTTTTTCAAATCTTCTTGCCAACCTCATTGTTTGCTTTTCTTGGACTGAATCTTTAAAGCGCTGGTGACCCCCCCCCCCCCCCCCCCCCCCCATGAGATTAAAAAAGAAAAATAGCGTTTAGAGAGTTCTGGGAAGGAGCGTGTTGTCGCCATGGTTACGACCCACGCCAACTCTGATTATTTTCTTTTCACGCCGTTACCTTTGTGATGCGCGAGCACTAACTAACCCTAACCAACTAACCCTAACTAGCCGTCGTAATGCGCGAGCACTAACTAACTAACCCTAACTAACCGTCGTAATGCGCGAGCACTAACTAACTAACCCTAACCAACTAACCCTAACCAACTAACCCTAACTAACCGTCGTAATGCGCGAGCACTAACTAACTAACCCTAACCAACTAACCCTAACTAACCGTCGTGATGAGCGAGCACTAACTAACTAACCCTAACCAACTAACCCTAACTAACCGTCGTGATGAGCGAGCACAAACTAACTAACTAACTAACTAACCCTAACCAACTAACTGGCGTCGAGGCGTAGCAGTCGAGGCTAGCCTGGGCGTAGCGGTCGAGGCTAGCCTGGGCGTAGCGGTCGAGGCTAGCATGGGTGTAGCGGTCGAGGCTAGCATGGGCGTAGCGGTCGAGGCTAGCATGGGTGTAGCGGTCGAGGCTAGCCACCTGGACGCTGCGGTCAAAGGTCAAACGCGGTCCACTTTGACCTGACCTCTCGAAGCACAGAATACGGCTTTGGTTCTGAAGAACGGCTGAAATGAAACACACGCCGCTTTCTTTGTTTTTGAACCCTGAAGAACCGATCCACAACCACTAACTCCCTCCTCCACAACCACTAACTCCCTCCTCCACAACCACTAACTCCCTCCTCCACAACCACTTCCTCCTTCCTCCACAACCACTAACTCCCTCCTCCACAACCACTAACTCCCTCCTCCACAACCACTAACTCCCTCCTCCACAACCACTAACTCCCTCCTCCACAACCACTAACTCCCTCCTCCACAACCACTAACTCCCTCCTCCACAACCACTTCCTCCCTCCTCCACAACCACTAACTCCCTCCTCCACAACCACTTCCTGCCTCCTCCACAACCACTAACTCCCTCCTCCACAACCACTAACTCCCCCCTCCACAACCACTAACTCCCTCCTCCACAACCACTAACTCCCTCCTCCACAACCACTTCCTCCTTCCTCCACAACCACTAACTCCCTCCTCCACAACCACTTCCTCCTTCCTCCACAACCACTAACTCCCTCCTCCACAACCACTAACTCCCTCCTCCACAACCACTAACTCCCTCCTCCACAACCACTAACTCCCTCCTCCACAACCACTAACTCCCTCCTCCACAACCACTAACTCCCTCCTCCACAACCACTAACTCCCTCCTCCACAACCACTAACTCCCTCCTCCACAACCACTAACTCCCTCCTCCACAACCACTAACTCCCTCCTCCACAACCACTTCCTCCCTCCTCCACAACCACTAACTCCCTCCTCCACAACCACTAACTCCCTCCTCCACAACCACTAACTCCCTCCTCCACAACCACTAACTCCCTCCTCCACAACCACTAACTCCCTCCTCCACAACCACTAACTCCCTCCTCCACAACCACTAACTCCCTCCTCCACAACCACTAACTCCCTCCTCCACAACCACTAACTCCCTCCTCCACAACCACTAACTCCCTCCTCCACAACCACTTCCTTTTTCCACAGGACAGCGATGGAGTCTCAATTTCAGAAGTTTTCAGCAGAATATGTTTTGGATTCCTGCGTGTGTGTGTGTGTGTGTGCGTGTGTGTGTGTGTGTGTGCATATGTGTACAACGCTGTTTCAGATTTGACTTGCAGCCACAAAACCTTTTAGAGGATTTTCCACTCAAATTAGACACACATACACACACACACACACACACACACACACACACACACACACACACACACACACTCACAGGCTGTAATTGGATTAGGAATCAACGAGAGACATGGGGAAAGAGTGAGAGGGGGATAGAGAGACAGGGAGAGCGATAGAGTGAGCGAGGGGGATGGAGAGGAAACAATGAGGGTATTGAGGTCATCTTAATAAATAATTATCTCATATCTCTGTCTGTCGTCTGGGATATTAAGCCTACAAAACACCAACAAAGACACCACTGTCTATGAGAAGTGTGGATTCATATCATAACTCAGTCCTTCATATGTTAAAATTAAAACATTTGAGAAGATAAACACCATGTTCACCAGAACGGGTCAGGCAGTAAGAGAACACCCTCCTCTCTCTCGAGGATTCACTATCACTGGTCTCTATCACTATCACTGGTCTCTATCACTATCACTGGTCTCTATCACTATCACTGGTCTCTATCACTATCACTGGTCTCTATCACTATCACTGGTCTCTATCACTATCACTGGTCTCTATCACTATCACTGGTCTCTATCACTATCACTGGTCTCTATCACTATCACTGGTCTCTATCACTATCACTGGTCTCTGTCACTATCACGGGTCTCTATCACTGGTCTCTATAACTATCACGGGTCTCTATCACTATCACTGGTCTCTCTATAACTATCACGGGTCTCTATCACTAAGATGAGTAACCGGCTAACATGACTTCAGTTGTTTAGGATGATTTGTGATGTCATGGACAATAGCTCATCACACAAATACCGTGATGAACTCTCTCTGTCTCTCTGTCTCTCTCTGCTGTCTCTGTCTCTCTCTCTGTCTGTCTCTCTCTCTCTGCCTGTGTCTCTCTGCTCTTTCTCTGTGTCTCTCTCTGTCTCTCTCTCTGTCTCTCTCTCTGTCTGTGTCTCTCTGCTCTTTCTCTGTGTCTCTCTCTGTCTCTCTCTCTGTCTCTCTGTCTCTCTCTGTCTGTGTCTCTCTGCTCTTTCTCTGTGTCTCTCTGCTCTTTCTCTGTGTCTCTCTCTGTCTCTCTCTGTCTGTCTCTCTCTCTGTCTGTGTCTCTCTGCTCTTTCTCTGTCTCTCTCTCTCTGTCTGTGTCTCTTTGTCTCTGTCTCTGTGTCTCTTTCTCTCTCCCTCTCTGTGTCTCTTTCTGTCTCTCTCTCTCTCTCTCTGTCTCTCTCTGTCTCTCTCTGTCTGTCTCTCTTTGTCTCTGTCTCTGTGTCTCTTTCTCTCTCCCTCTCTGTGTCTCTTTCTGTCTCTCTCTCACACTGTATCTCTCCCTCTCTGTGTCTCTCTCTCCCTCATTGCATCTCTCTCTCTGTCCCTCAGGCTCCCTTGAGATGCTGATCCAGTGCATGAAGCACAAGGACCTGAAGAGGGTATGTGACATGAGACCAACATGATGCGTCTTCATAAAATATACCTTTTCATATCATTTATAGAATATATTTTGGCAACACCATTAGGTAACTTGTATTTAACTTGTGCTTATTGCTGCATTCATTAATGGTTTATTATTTAACCCTTATTGTAAAGCGTTACCTTTATTTTATATTGAACTATTAACCAAATTTGATACCAAATTGGGAATGCCACAGAAAGATCCAGCTCTAAAAAGATAGAATCTAATAATAATCATAATAATAATAATCATTCATTGTAATAATAATACTGGATGAGTATGAATACCCTGGATGAGTGAATACACTGGATGAGTGAATACACTGGATGAGTGAATACCCTGGATGAGTATCAATACCCTGGATGAGTGAATACACTGGATGAGTGAATACACTGGATGAGTGAATACCCTGGATGAGTGAATACCCTGGATGAGTGAATACACTGGATGAGTGAATACCCTGGATGAGTGAATACCCTGGATGAGTGAATACCCTGGATGAGTGAATACCCTGGATGAGTGAATACACTGGATGAGTGAATACACTGGATGAGTGAATACCGTGGATGAGTATCAATACCCTGGATGAGTGAATACCCTGGATGAGTGAATACACTGGATGAGTGAATACACTGGATGAGTGAATACCCTGGATGAGTGAATACCCTGGATGAGTGAATACCCTGGATGAGTGAATACCCTGGATGAGTGAATACCCTGGATGAGTGAATACCCTGGATGAGTATGTGTGGTATATGTGTTGAGGTGACGGTGCAGAGTGCGGTCCTCTCTGCACCGTCACCTCTCATGTCTGTGCCCACAGCTACAGGAGCTGCACACGGGTGGAGCGGACGTAGCTGCGCTGGACGCGTGCGGGTGCACTTTACTCCACCACGCGGTCACCACCGGCAGCAAGGAGATGGTGCGCTACGTCCTGGACCACGGTGAGGGCCTGACGTAGCTTCATTTAGTGGTGCAATATGTGGCCAGTAGAAATCACGCCGGGGAAAAGACTTGGTGGCCTGGTGAGGACAAGCTTGTCCTCCCCAACGTCTCTGATGTTGGTGAGGACAAGCTTGTCCTCCCCAACGTCTCTGATGTTGGTGAGGACAAGCTTGTCCTCCCCCAACGTCTCTGATGTTGGTGAGGACAAGCTTGTCCTCCCCAACGTCTCTGATGTTGGTGAGGACAGGCTTACCCCTCACCAACGTCTCTGATGTTGGTGAGGACAAGCTTGTCCTCCCCAACGTCTCTGATGTTGGTGAGGACAGGCTTGTCCTCACCAACGTCTCTGATGTTGGTGAGGACAAGCTTACCCCTCACCAACGTCTCTGATGTTGGTGAGGACAAGCTTGTCCTCCCCAACGTCTCTGATGTTGGTGAGGACAAGCTTGTCCTCCCCAACGTCTCTGATGTTGGTGAGGACAGCTTGTCCTCACCAACGTCTCTGATGTTGGTGAGGACAAGCTTACCCCTCACCAACGTCTCTGATGTTGGTGAGGACAAGCTTACCCCTCACCAACGTCTCTGATGTTGGTGAGGACAAGCTTGTCCTCACCAACGTCTCTGATGTTGGTGAGGACAGGCTTGTCCTCACCAACGTCTCTGATGTTGGTGAGGACAGGCTTGTCCTCACCAACGTCTCTGATGTTGGTGAGGACAAGCTTACCCCTCACCAACGTCTCTGATGTTGGTGAGGACAGGCTTGTCCTCACCAACGTCTCTGATGTTGGTGAGGACAAGCTTACCCCTCACCAACGTCTCTGATGTTGGTGAGGACAAGCTTGTCCTCACCAACGTCTCTGATGTGCGTAGATGGTGGGGTGATCCAGGGGGTTTACAGGGCAGTTCACGGATGAGGGGGGGCTGTGATATAAGTGGGGGTGCATTCTTTGATTCATGCACGTTTTGGAAACGTTGGTTTTTGAGGTTGTTTCGCTGTTCGATAACTGGAAGTGGGCTTTCACTCTTTGGGAGAAAGATGGTATCCGAGACGGAAACTGTTGCGCTACAACTGCACACCGTCATCAAAAGCAACCTATAGCCCCGCCCCGCAGGGAAGCATTCGCTCACAGTGCCCAGTGCGGTCGAGATGAATGATTAATACATACAACAGATAGCGATACTTATTGGTCTATGGATGTAGTTTACCACTGTGGATGCAGTAAGAGGACTGTGTTGAGAAACATGCACAGGCTGTTAGCTCCACCTTGTCCTACAACATGTACAGTGGCCATGGTGGCTACGACAAAGACACCTGATTGGTTAAAGTGATTTATTGGCTGGCTTGAGCTGTAAAAATTCAACCTTGGTGTGAATAAAATGACGTGAGAAGCACAGAAATAAATAAATACCATTGCGTTCAGTGTAAAAGGACATTGAATGTGTGTGGATGTCATGAGTATATTGAACATGTTGAAGATGTCATAATGCGTACATAATATGTAATGATGAAGGTGACCCACGATACATAAAGCATGTTTCCTTTCTTCACAGCTCCCGCTGACCTGCTTGATGTGGCAGAGAATCTACAGTAAGGGCTCGCCTACATCTCTTACTCTGCTAGGGTTCATCAGACTGTAACTAGACCCCATCGATATGAAACAGCCACGCCAGTTTGGAAGGATCCATGCCAGCTTTGAGAAGCAGTCAGCCTGCAGTTGAGAAGAAACAGGGCCTTAGATCGACTGGTGACTGATCTAACACAGTACATTATGTCCTGTCTTAGATTGATGGGTGACTGATCTAACACAGGACATAATGTCCTTCTAGGTTTGGCCCTTTGTTTGGATTCAAAGATAAGTCAAGTAACAAGACCTCGAGGGCCTGTCCACACATTGTCTGGCATGATTCCATCGTGTAGACGCAATTATTTCGCAAAGTGCCTGAATATTGACTTTGTTGTCTTCTAGCGATCTAGTTGGGCTAAGATCGAAGGCCAGCTGGCCATTGTTCCAGCGTTGGATAATAGAGGAAAATATGTATTGATAGGCGTTTATGTTTTTCTGAAGAAAACCAGGATGAAATCTGGTGTTTCTGGTCCTGTTTTCCAAGGGAATATGGAAAAGGTGTCATATATTTTGGTACAAATTTACTAATGGTGTTCATGTTAACTAATGTTAATTTATTAATAATTAATAGTAAGGGGGTATGCCTCTATGCTAATGCTATATAATAATGCTTATTACTGCATTAACTAATGTTATGTAATGGTTAATCACGATACCCTTATCGTAAAGTGTTACCTACCTATACAATCCACCTGTAAACCCCGGTGATTGAAGTGCCACGCTGTCCCACATGAGGCAGAATGAAGGTGCTTCTGGCTCATCAGTATAATAAACCACAGAAGAAGAGGAGGGAGGCTGGAGCGTAACGCTGCTGTTGTCTCGTGTCTGTCCCTAGTGGTGAGACGGCCCTCCATCGGGCCGCATCGCTCTGTCTGAGGACCATCTGTCACTATCTGGTGGAGGCTGGGGCGTCCCTCATGAAGACAGACCTGCAGGTAACCGCCTGTCTGCCTGTCTGTCTGTCTGCCTGTCTGTCTGTCTGCTTGTCTGTCTGACTGCGTGCCTGTCAGCCAATCAGAAAGGGCGATGCAAAAAACAGTATTTTAATATTCAAAATAATATCCCACACACCTTTCTGACGGAAATACTGAGGGAATAGCAATAACTAGTAGTAACTAATCCCTCGGCAGACCTACCTGGCCTAGTTTCTTTGAGTGGCTGGTTCAAAATGGGGGGAGTGAGAGAGAGAGAATGGATTCCTCTAATACAAACTCCGAGGTGTTTTGCCAGAGGATAGATACACACACATCTGGATGTGTTGTTTCTTCTTGTGCTTTTAGACCTGCATCTATGCAGTCTCTCCATCCCTCCCTCCTCTCTCCAGCTTCCATGGTACAGTCTGTCTGCATTCTCCCTCCAGCGGTCTCTCCTCCTCCCCCTCTCTCTCCTCCTCCCCCCCTCTCTCCTCCTCCCCTTCGCTCTCTCGTCCTCCCCTCTGTCTCTCCTCCTCCCCTTCTCTCTCTCGTCCTCCCCTCTGTCTCGTCCTCCCCTTCTCTCTCCTCCTTTATCTCTCTCCTCCCCTTCTGTCTCTCCTCCCCTTCTCTCCTCCTCCCCCCCTCTCTCATCCTCCCCTCTGTCTCTCCCCCTCCCCTTCTGTCTCATCCTCCCCTTTCCTCCCCTTCGCTCTCTTGTCCTCCCCTCTCGCTCTCCTCCTCCCCTTCTCTCTCTCCTCCTCCCCTTCTCTCTCTCCTCCTCCCCTTCTGTCTCTTCTCTCCTCCTCCCCCTCTCTCTCCTCCTCCCCTTCTCTCTCTCGTCCTCCCCTCTGTCTCTCCTCCTCCCCTTCTGTCTCTCCTCCCCTTCTCTCTCTCCTCCCCTTCTCTCCTCCTCCCCCTCTCTCTCCTCCTCCCCCTCTCTCTCCCCTCTTCTCTCTCTCCCCCTCACCCTCGTGGGCCATTTGTTTTCCTCGCTGCCTTGCTCAGCAGCGGAGGGTAATCTGTAGGATTTGCGGCTGCTTGTCCCACGCAGCCCTCTGGCCGTGAAGGAAAGCTTATAAGCATAACCACTCTCTCTCTCTCTGGTACTGGTTCCCCTCCCCCCTTCTGTCTCTCCTCCTCTCTCTCTCTCTGGTACTGGTTCCCCTCCCCCCTTCTGTCTCTCCTCCTCTCTCTCTCTGGTACTGGTTCCCCTCCCCCCTTCTGTCTACCCTCCTCTCTCTCTCTCTGGTACTGGTTCCCCTCCCCCCTTCTGTCTCTCCTCCTCTCTCTCTCTGGTACTGGTTCCCCTCCCCCCTTCCGTCTCTCCTCCTCTCTCTCTGGTACTGGTTCCCCTCCCCCCTTCTGTCTCTCCTCCTCTCTCTCTCTGGTACTGGTTCCCCTCCCCCCTTCTGTCTCTCCTCCTCTCTCTCTCTGGTACTGGTTCCCCTCCCCCCTTCCGTCTCTCCTCTCTCTCTCTGGTACTGGTTCCCCTCCCCCCTTCTGTCTCTCCTCCTCTCTCTCTCTGGTACTGGTTCCCCTCCCCCCTTCCGTCTCTCCCTCCACTCTCTCTCTGGTACTGGTTCCCCTCCCCCCTTCTGTCTCTCCTCCTCTCTCTCTGGTACTGGTTCCCCTCCCCCCTTCTGTCTCTCCTCCTCTCTCTCTGGTACTGGTTCCCCTCCCCCCTTCTGTCTCTCCTCCTCTCTCTCTCTGGTACTGGTTCCCCTCCCCCCTTCTGTCTCTCCTCCTCTCTCTCTGGTACTGGTTCCCCTCCCCCCTTCTGTCTCTCCTCCTCTCTCTCTCTGGTACTGGTTCCCCTCCCCCCTTCTGTCTCTCCTCCTCTCTCTCTGGTACTGGTTCCCCTCCCCCCTTCTGTCTCTCCTCCTCTCTCTCTCTGGTACTGGTTCCCCTCCCCCCTTCCGTCTCTCCTCCTCTCTCTCTCTGGTACTGGTTCCCCTCCCCCCTGGTTGGGATGGTTCCCCTCCCCCCTTCCGTCTCCCCTCCTCTCTCTCTCTGGTACTGGTTCCCCCCTGGTTGGGATGGTTCCGTCCTCTCTCATGGACCCACTGAGCCTGGTCCAGGTCAGTGCTGTGGTGTAACCTCTGCTCCTCCTCCAGGGCGATACTCCTAAGAACAGGGCGGAGAAGGCGTGCGACGTGGAGCTGGCCGCCTACCTGGAGAACCGGCAGCACTACCAGATGATCCAGAGAGAGGACCAGGAGACGGCCGTGTGAGGGACCCACTCTGGTCGTCTGATCAGGGAGCTTTAGTTCATTCACTGGCAGGGCAACGACCCAAGTTGATCACACGGAAACCAGATCACCAGACGATGCTTTCCCAACGGCGGTGTGGGTTTTCAAAGTGCGCAGGGATGGTTACGGCCTTTTCAGCTCCAGATGTTGGAGTGCTCCAGTGGTTTGCGTGGTTAGGAGCCGGAGTCCATTGGCGTTGTCGATTGCAAACGATGGAATAGGAATGTGAACAGTGTTTATTACTTGGTTTGATGAGGTCTTTCCACGTGGTTGTTTGGGGAGAAGTTAGAGATCTTAAGATGCCACTGAAGTGGTTCCGTCCTTTTTCAAATGACTCGAGTGTAAAGCACACCCTGGAATCAGACCGCCTCGGACGCCACATCGAAACACGTTTGATGCTTTCAGCCCTGAAGCTAGCGATAATGCTCACAATCACGATAAGAAAAATCATTTGCCATCAATTTAATGTCCAACGAGAAAAACCTTTTGAGTTTTGATGATTTGGAGACGAGAGCAGAAGCAGCTTTTGTTACTTTGGGGATTGTCCTCAGCTTCGTTCGCTTCTTTGCTCACGCTCATTAAAACACACCAGAACTATTGTCTGTTAGACGTATGAACATAATTCATACCCAGAAAAAAAGGTATTTGCAGAAGGCAGGAATCAGTAGGAATTATTTAGACTTAAAAGATACAAGCCAATCCATCTCCTTATTTCCAAGCTACTTAGAAGAATTCTTTGCATTGTTGAGATTGTTTCTTGCTAATTGCCACACAGCTGTCAACACACAACCAGACAACTGTTTCCTTAAGCTTTCAGAGCTGAAAGTCCTTCTGTACAGGCGTGGTGTGGACACTTTGTGCGATGAATGAGGATGCATGAAACACAATGCAACCAGTTAAATCAGTTGCCTTTTGAGTAGTTGTACGTATGAAATAAACTATTTTTGAAGTTTGAGCATTCCAAACGTTCCTAAAAGCCAGAAGAAGTCCAAATGTGGGAATATGCTGTGCATACCATTTTGAATCATCTGGCAAAGAAGGTTTGTCATTCGATCATATGGTTATCATACGAGTGATCTAAAAGGCTGTTCAGGGCAGCTGTTTCAGTTTAGTCAGTTATTTAGTCGGTTATTTAGTCGGTTATTTAGTCAGTTCTTTTCCAGTGAGAAACTTTTGATTGATTACAACTTTAAATACACACTTTTATACAAATTGCCTTTTTTAATATTGTATGTAGTTGTATTTTGTGTATGGTATGTTGCCAAGTTGGATTGTATATCAGATTTGAATTTTGAGTGGTTATTTTGTGTCATCTTTTATTAATAACTCGTTATGCAGTGGATACAATTGAGAAGGAGAATCATGATGAAATTGCTTCATATGTCACATATTCATCATATGTCATCAAATGTGTGCAGACAATCTGGTTCTCTTTGAAGCAATTCTCAGATGGCCACCGACTCAACACAGGTGTACCACCGAAAGAAGATCTGCTTTTCAAAGTGGGTTTTTAGTCGTAGTTATTTCAATTTTTATACAATCACC
This sequence comes from Lota lota, assembly GCA_026745465.1. Taxonomy (NCBI): domain Eukaryota; kingdom Metazoa; phylum Chordata; class Actinopteri; order Gadiformes; family Lotidae; genus Lota; species Lota lota. Next base: position 530,282 of record JACYXH010000511.1, read on the forward strand.
GAAAGGGGATTTTTCTAATTGCCAAAGTCAAAGGCAACATTTCAGTTTTTCCTTGAACCCTGTCGCCGAGGAACTTATTCTCGCACTCGTCCATATCTAGAAGGCAGCAGGTATTAAACACGTTGAGCACCGGCTGCTAGTGCGGCTGTCGCGTTATCTCAAGCGCCGACGTGCGCACAGGAAGTGACGCTCAATCTCGCCAAGCGCCTCGTTCTTCATAAAGCAGAATCCTAACGCTCACTGAAACAAACTCCTTATTTACCCGATTGTACGCGGCATGGCTGATGTTTACTTGTACCAATTGTTTAATCTCAGTACTGCAAAACAATATTGAGAAAATGCTCACATTTTCTTTGCATCAACTATGACACATTGTCAACTGCTACTGATGGAGTCGCAACTCGAGCAAACATTTAAGGCTTATCTTTGATGATTTGTACAGTTGGAACTCAATGCTGGACATACGTTGTCTGGTCCATCTTTGAATTGACCTAATGGCTCCCAAGCTGTTAGCTTTTGTAATTACATAACTTTGGTTGGAAACATTTGTGTTCAATAGCTTTATATTTAAATCAATATTTTTTACCAATGGAATGCTTTGAGCCTGTTTGATTTTTTTTAAGCGATTGATATATCTGTATTTTGTAAGTATGCTTATCATATAATTTAGCTTGGTATGGGATATAAAATGTTTATTTAAGGTAATAAAAGTGTTTATGGAATGTCATTTTTTGGCACATTTATTTTAATTTTTTCTTTGAATAATAACAAATGTGACTTAAAATCGATCAAGCTTTTTCCCAATTCTCTCTTTTAACTTCATTAAATGGGCATGATTAAGGTTAACATCCAAGTAGGAAATGGTCTTGAAAGGATAAGTTAAAACATGGCCACATAATGAAATAGACACTTGAGTTGTGAATAACATGGACCGAAAAAACGATCAAAGAATCGAAAGTGAAGTGGTCCCCTGGTGGTCTGGACCTAAATAGAGAGGGGAGACTAAGCATCACATGGACTAACTAACCTAAATAGAGAGGGGAGACTAAGCATCACATGGACTAACTAACCTAAATAGTGAGGGGAGACTAAGCATCACATGGACTAACTAACCTAAATAGTGAGGGGAGACTAAGCATCACATGGACTAACTAACCTAAATAGTGAGGGGAGACTAAGCATCACATGGACTAACTAACCTAAATAGAGAGGGGAGACTAAGCATCACATGGACTAACTAACCTAAATAGTGAGGAGAGACTAAGCATCACATGGACTAACTAACCTAAATAGTGAGGGGAGACTAAGCATCACATGGACTAACTAACCTAAATAGTGAGGGGAGACTAAGCATCACATGGACTAACTAACCTAAATAGAGAGGGGAGACTAAGCATCACATGGACTAACTAACCTAAATAGTGAGGGGAGACTAAGCATCACATGGACTAACTAACCTAAATAGTGAGGGGAGACTAAGCATCACATGGACTAACTAACCTAAATAGAGAGGGGAGACTAAGCATCACATGGACTAACTAACCTAAATAGTGAGGGGAGACTAAGCATCACATGGACTAACTAACCTAAATAGTGAGGGGAGACTAAGCATCACATGGACTAACTAACCTAAATAGTGAGGAGAGACTAAGCATCACATGGACTAACTAACCTAAATAGTGAGGAGAGACTAAGCATCACATGGACTAACTCTAACTGGGGATTTGTTCCGTGTGGGGAATGACTGGAGAGCGTTTGTAATACATTATTATAGATCTAGTGGTTCTGTCTGGCTTACTGTACCACACAACCTCTTTGGTTTACACTAACACAAAGTATTTATAGACTTTATCGTGAATATTAATTCATTAATATTAATTAATTACAGAACACAAACAAATGATCAAGAAGTCGTTTTCGTCTATAATTCAACTTAAGACAAAGTAAAACCCTTGTGTGTTGTGACATACGGTTACTCCTGCAGGGATGCAAACTAGCATGTAGCATGCTAGGTGGGAGCTAAGGGAAGGGGTCCCTTAGTGAATGGGTCTTGACCCCCCGGGGCAGAACGCATTGTATCTCGGGTACTTTACATGCCTGAAGAGGGGATGACTTCACTTGACGTCGTTTTCTAATGGCCTTGTAAAGGATGCAAAAGCAACAAAACCACCCCGAAGAACGAGTGAAACGGCCGTGTTTTCGTCGCTTTTCCCCGCACACATGTTGAGAGCTCGGCCGGGAGAGACCCGGCCATGGCGTTCATCCCGGGACAGGATTAATGGTATGGGCGCAACGGGACGTGGATGTGTGCGGGGAGAAAGCCGACAGGCTGCCGTGTGTGTGTGTGTGTGTGTGTGTGTGTGTGAGAGAGAGAGAGAGAGAGAGAGTGCGTGAATGGAGCCTAATGCAACCAGAATGAACTGGTTTGGCAGACAAAGGCTGGGGTCTAAAGGGGGGCGAGAGAGGGGACAGACAGTGGGGAGGGGGGGGGGGCGGAGGAGAGAGAGAGAGAGAGAGAGAGAGAGAGAGAGAGAGAGAGAGAGAGAGAGAGAGAGAGAGAGAGAGAGAGAGAGAGAGAGAGAGGAATCTGCTTCAGCCAAAAGCCTGAATTCCCCAGATAGACTTGACTATTCTTGCCTAAAGTTTGGAGCAACTTTTTGCATCTTTGAAAAAGCGTAAGTCTGCAACAGCCTGATTACATGATCCATTCACTCTGCGTTTGACAATTGCTTCCATCGGTAATTGGTTGTTACATTCACCGTTTGAAGTGCGTTTACTGTTTTGTTATCTCTGTCCCGCAGCACACTTTAGGAAGCCTGAAAAAGGATCGCAGATTCCCTCAGCATTTCGGACACCTAAAGAAAGTGAGTATCTTCTTTGTCTTCTTGTTGTCGATGCCTTTTGGAAATAGTCCATAGGGCTTCAGTTCGGTCGTCTCAGTAGCATTAGTAATGCTGCTATCAGAACATGAAGTACAAAGTATTATTTCAAATTTGAGTTTGGCGTTTCAAACAGGAAAAGTTTTTTTTGATGAGGATTTCTTTCTAGCACTCAAAGCAATGTTTAGCATTCTTCTGAAGTGCCGAAAAAAAACAGTTAACAGTTAAACTAAAACAGTTCTTAAATGTAAACAGTTGAAAATAATGATGGGTTATTTCCATTGTGTGTGTGTGTGTGTCAGTGGGTGATTGATTTTTACTGGGAATTTCCAGATTAAAATTTCCAGCTGTTGTAGAGATCTCTTTTCCAAGTGTGTGTGTGTGTGTGTGTGTGTGTGTGTGTGTGTGTGTGTGTGTGTGTGTGTGTGTGTGTGTGTGTGTGTGTGTGTGTGTGGAGAGAGAGAGAGAGAGAGAGAGGGGGAGAGAGAGAGAGAGAGACAGAGAGAGAGAGAGAGAGAGAGAGAGAGAGAGAGGGGGAGAGCGAGAGAGAGGGGGAGAGAGAGAGAGAGAGAGAGAATGTGGAAGGAGGAAGGCAATGAACAAGAAGGTTTGAAACAGAGAAGTGAGTGGGAAAAATCATATTATAAAAATGGTAAAATGTTTAAAAAGAAGAGCAGGCTGTAACAGCTTTTTTAGTTTAATACGTGCCCTTTTAATAAGACTTTTAACTTCACATTAACAGCTAAAAACCCAGTTCTTCATTCTCTTCATCATGGGATCTTTCAGTATACTTCTAAACGACAACCGTCCAATAGGCAAACTCCAAACAAAGCCAGCTTATTCAAAGAAGCCATTTGCCCAGCCTCCATACTGCGCTGTCTACGCAGACTCTCTGGCTGGGGAGGAATATGTTTCCAGCACCTCGACACGCCTGACCCAGTCAGCGCTAATACCTCCGCTTGTGTGGCACCTTCCCAAAAACCCAAACCACGGTTCAGTAGATTACAGACTTTGCTGCACGGGTCAGCTGGTTGCTTTTCAACTGAACAGAAACTCAAACCCACCCCCTATTGTGTGCGACAGCAGTGGTCCAGTATTGTGTGTGCTGCAGCAGCAGTGGTCCAGTAGTGTGTGTGCGACAGCAGTGGTCCAGTATTGTGTGTGCTACAGCAGTGGTCCAGTATTGTGTGCTACAGCAGTGGTCCAGTATTGTGTGTGCTACAGCAGTGGTCCAGTATTGTGTGCTACAGCAGTGGTCCAGTATTGTGTGCTACAGCAGTGGTCCAGTATTGTGTGCGACAGCAGCAGTGGTCCAGTATTGTGTGCTACAGCAGTGGTCCAGTATTGTGCGCGACAGCAGCAGTGGTCCAGTATTGTGTGCGCGACAGCAGCAGTGGTCCAGTATTGTGTGCGACAGCAGCAGTGGTCCAGTATTGTGTGTGCGACAGCAGTGGTCCAGTATTGTGTGTTACAGCAGCAGTGGTCCAGTATTGTGCGCTACAGCAGCAGTGGTCCAGTATTGTGCGCTACAGCAGCAGTGGTCCAGTATTGTGTGCTACAGCAGTGGTCCAGTATTGTGTGTGCTGCAGCAGCAGTGGTCCAGTAGTGTGTGTGCTACAGCAGTGGTCCAGTATTGTGTGCTACAGCAGTGGTCCAGTATTGTGTGCGCGACAGCAGCAGTGGTCCAGTATTGTGTGCGACAGCAGCAGTGGTCCAGTATTGTGTGTGCGACAGCAGTGGTCCAGTATTGTGTGCTACAGCAGTGGTCCAGTATTGTGTGCGACAGCAGCAGTGGTCCAGTATTGTGTGCGACAGCAGCAGTGGTCCAGTATTGTGTGCTACAGCAGTGGTCCAGTATTGTGTGCTACAGCAGTGGTCCAGTATTGTGTGCGACAGCAGCAGTGGTCCAGTATTGTGTGCTACAGCAGTGGTCCAGTATTGTGTGCGACAGCAGCAGTGGTCCAGTATTGTGTGCTACAGCAGTGGTCCAGCGTGTTCTGTGGATGAATGCTCTGGTAGCTTCTGTAGGATGCATCTTCCCCATAGCTAGAGGTGCACCACCGTGTCTGGCTCAGAGGCTCTGCTGGGAGCTAATCACGCCCTAACAAATGCCTGCGGTGCATTCAGAAAACATGTTTTATTTGAATGATGAGGAGGTGGTGCACCCCCAGCCCGTATGGCATACTGGATACCATCGACTCCCTGCAGCTAATTATCACACTGGACGCTATCGCTCTATGTCAACAACTGTAGAAAAGCTGGTGAATTATTAGTATTCCATACCTCCCCAGCTCATAGAGTCCCATAGATAACAATATAGACTAATTAGGCAGAATCTCCTCGATAGATCACATGATTAAGTTAATTGGATCACAAGTCATTTGATGGCTCTCTCACCCTCCGCTTCCTCTCTATATCTTAAAGAAAGCCAATCTGTTTCTTTTCAGTGGCTTTTGATTTCCAAGCCAATAAGGAAGTTGTGGCGGTTAGTGTTTGAACATGAGCGTTGGATGAACCGAGCTAGGCTCTTCCTAGCGGTGGCGCCTCACAACTGTTTAGAGGCTGGCTTCAGACACAAATCCATTCCCAGTTAAGGCTTGGATGCACACAGGTCAGCGACCTCTGACAATGATCTCAGCTGCATTCCAGCACCCCCTCCCACACTTCCACCATCACCCCCTCCCACACTTCCACCATCACCCCCTCCCACACTTCCACCATCACCCCCTCCCACACTTCCACCAGCACCATCACCCCCTCCCACACTTCCACCATCACCCCCTCCCACACTTCCACCAGCACCATCACCCCCTCCCACACTTCCACCAGCACCCCCTCCCACACTTCCACCAGCACCATCACCCCCTCCCACACTTCCACCAGCACCATCACCCCCTCCCACACTTCCACCAGCACCATCACCCCCTCCCACACTTCCACCAGCACCATCACCCCCTCCCACACTTCCACCAGCAGCAGCGGTCGGAGGGCAAAACACCAGCACTCCGGCATCGCTTGTTCTGGTATCTGTTGCTGGTATTAGACCTCAGTGACTCTGTGTCTCTTGTTCTGGTATCTGTTGCTGGTATTAGACCTCAGTGACTCTGTGTCTCTTGTTCTGGTATCTGTTGCTGGTATTAGACCTCAGTGACTCTGTGTCTCTTGTTCTGGTATCTGTTGCTGGTATTAGACCTCAGTGACTCTGTGTCTCTTGTTCTGGTATCTGTTGCTGGTATTAGACCTCAGTGACTCTGTGTCTCTTGTTCTGGTATCTGTTGCTGGTATTAGACCCTCAGTGACTCTGTGTCTCTTGTTCTGGTATCTGTTGCTGGTATTAGACCTCAGTGACTCTGTGTCTCTTGTTCTGGTATCTGTTGCTGGTATTAGACCTCAGTGACTCTGTGTCTCTTGTTCTGGTATCTGTTGCTGGTATTAGACCCTCAGTGACTCTGTGTCTCTTGTTCTGGTATCTGTTGCTGGTATTAGACCTCAGTGACTCTGTGTCTCTTGTTCTGGTATCTGTTGCTGGTATTAGACCTCAGTGACTCTGTGTCTCTTGTTCTGGTATCTGTTGCTGGTATTAGACCTCAGTGACTCTGTGTCTCTTGTTCTGGTATCTGTTGCTGGTATTAGACCTCAGTGACTCTGTGTCTCTTGTTCTGGTATCTGTTGCTGGTATTAGACCTCAGTGACTCCGTGTCGTCTTGTCCTTCTCTTCATCATCATCTTCTTCGGTCCGACAGAGTGAGAGCGGGGCTGTTTTGTTTTGGAATGCAGCCATTGTGTCCACACTAGAGAGGTTCCAGGATGAGTGCTATAATTCCGACTTGAGATTTATCCCCGTGGTTCCCCGGCTTCTGTCTGTCCCGGCCTATGATGTCAGGTGTTGTCTCGTAGGGCTTGTCTTGTTGTTTCACTTCTTTTGTCTCCAGTTGACATGAGCGGCCCTGGGGTCACAGACCCTGGGGTCACAGACCCTGGGGTCACAGAGTTAGGGTCGTTGTGCCTTCAGGATCCAGAGAAGTCCCATATGACATGGAGCACAACAGGGCGGCCCAGCAGACTGTAATTCCATTACGTCCCGTTCGTTCGTCTAAGACAGAACCACAACGCCTACCTCCACCCTGGCCTGCTCCACCCAGGCCTTCCTCCACCCTAGCCTGCTCCACCCAGGCCTCCCTCCACCCAGGCCTCCCTCCACCCAGGCCTCCCTCCACCCAGGCCTGCTCCACCCAGGCTTGCTCCACCCTGGCCTGCTCCACCCAGGCTCGCTCCACCCAGGCCTCCCTCCACCCTGGCCTCCCTCCACCCTGGCCTGCTCCACCCAGGCTCCCTCCACCCTGGCCTCCCTCCACCCAGGCTCGCTCCACCCAGGCTTGCTCCACCCTGGCCTGCTCCACCCAGGCCTTCCTCCACCCTAGCCTGCTCCACCCAGGCCTCCCTCCACCCAGGCTCCCTCTACCCAGGCTCGCTCCACCCAGGCCTCCCTCCACCCTGGCCTCCCTCCACCCTGGCCTCCCTCCACCCAGGCTCGCTCCACCCAGGCTCGCTCCACCCAGGCCTCCCTCCACCCAGGCCTCCCTCCACCCAGGCTCGCTCCACCCAGGCCTCCCTCCACCCAGGCCTCCCTCCACCCTGGCCTCCCTCCACCCAGGCTCCCTCCACCCAGGCTCCCTCCACCCAGGCTCGCTCCACCCAGGCTCGCTCCACCCAGGCCTCCCTCCACCCAGGCCTCCCTCCACCCTGGCCTCCCTCCACCCAGGCTCCCTCCACCCAGGCTCCCTCCACCCAGGCTCGCTCCACCCAGGCCTCCCTCCACCCAGGCTCGCTCCACCCAGGCCTCCCTCCACCCTAGCCTGCTCCACCCAGGCCTCGCTCCACCCAGGCTCGCTCCACCCAGGCTCGCTCCACCCAGGCCTCCCTCCACCCAGGCTCGCTCCACCCAGGCTCGCTCCACCCAGGCTCGCTCCACCCAGGCCTCCCTCCACCCAGGCTCCCTCCACCCAGGCTCGCTCCACCCAGGCTCGCTCCACCCAGAGACGGCTCGTCATTTGGAGTCACTGAAGGTGTTGTGGTTGACTTAGTCCTGGGTGAATCGACCATGCCTGGGATTGAGAAAGAAGACGTCCGCACTAGTACCGCCATCATAACCAGTCCAGTGGTCCTGATGAGACCAGTCCAGTGGTCCTGATGAGACCAGTCCAGTGGTCCTGATGAGACCAGTCCAGTGGTCCTGATGTCCTGATGAGACCAGTCCAGTGTTCCTGATATCCTGATGAGACCAGTCCAGCGGTCCTGATGAGACCAGTCCAGTGTTCCTGATGTCCTGATGAGACCAGTCCACCGGTCCTGATGAGACCAGTCCAGTGGTCCTGATGAGACCAGTCCAGTGGTCCTGATGAGACCAGTCCAGTGGTCCTGATGAGACCAGTCCAGCGGTCCTGATGAGACCAGTCCAGTGGTCCTGATGAGACCAGTCCAGTGGTCCTGATGTCCTGATGAGACCAGTCCAGTGGTCCTGATGAGACCAGTCCAGTGGTCCTGATGAGACCAGTCCAGTGGTCCTGATGAGACCAGTCCAGTGATCCTGATGAGACCAGTCCAGTGATCCTGATGTCCTGATGAGACCAGTCCAGCGGTCCTGATGAAACCAGTCCAGTGGTCCTGATGTCCTGATGAGACCAGTCCAGTGGTCCTGATGAGACCAGTCCAGCGGTCCTGATGTCCTGATGAGACCAGTCCAGTGGTCCTGATGAGACCAGTCCAGCGGTCCTGATGAGAGCTGTTTTTTTGGGTCACTTAGTCCCCGGTTATTCACTCATCGTGCCGTTGTTGTTTTATTTACACAGCGGTGGAAGATGGGAACAACACCATTTTTGTGCTGTTGTTTTGTTAATATTACCAAACCTTCACGCTCATCTTAACAAACTGCAAGTCAGTCATCGGTTTCCATTGACTTGGTTTCAGTCGTGCACTCAGTGCGTAACTTTCAGACAGACATTTTTTATTAAGTGTTTAATTAAGACCACAACAACTGCAAAAAGCTGGCTTTGGCAAATCCATTAAGCTTAGTTAAGCATTAAGTGTGTTGCTCCAAAGTGGAAGCACAGTGCTTCATTCCGCATGCTCCCAGCTTCACTGACCTGACGTTTGAATGAACGCTGTGTTGCTATGACTGCAAGCGGGACCCCATCACCACTTTGTTCAACTGGCAATGATCCCATTGGCCGACACAAGAATGGACGCTTTATCCGAAATCCATTTTTTTGTTTTGTTGCATTTTTATGCTTTATTCACGACAGATACAGTGAGAGTCAGACAGGAAGGAAGGGGGGGCCACGCAGCAAAGGACCACAGCAGGAATCAAACCCGGCTCGCTGCCGTAAGGACTGAGCCTTAATGGTAGGCGCCCAGTAAACCACTGGGGCGCCCCCACCCAGTGAGCCACTGGGGCGCCCCACCCAGTGAGCCACTGGGTGGGGGCGCCCCACCCAGTGAGCCACTGGGGCGCCCCCACCCAGTGAGCCACTGGGGCGCCCCACCCAGTGAGCCACTGGGGCGCCCCACCCAGTGAGCCACACACACACACACACACACACACGTGAACACACACACACGTGAACACACGCACACACACACACACACACACACACGTGAACACACGTGAACGCACACACACACACACACACACACACACACACGTGAACACACGCACACACACACACACACACACACGTGAACACACGTGAACGCACACACACACACACACACGTGCACACACACACGCACGCACGCACGTGAACGCACACACACACACGTGAACGCATGCACACACACACACACACGTGAACGCATGCACACACACACGCATGGATGTATACACACATACGCACACACACAAACGCACACACACGGGCGTGTACGCACAAATGCACGTATACACAAACACAGACACGCACTCACATACAAACACGCACACTAGGACACGCATGCACACATTTACACACAAACGCACGCACAAACAATTGAGTGTACATCTAAAGCTTTATTACCAATTTCCACTCATGTGTACGATTATAAGTAGTGCAGGAAAGTTTGACAATATATAGAATAACATCTATGCAGGATCCGTAAATTATCCCTTTTGATCATAAAACATGGTTTCTCCTATTTTTGGATTATTGAAAATGTGGCAAAAGTTTGAAAAGTTTCTGTGCAATACAAACAATGAACTATTTATACGTAGCCTTTGAAAATGAACTCCTCAAAGAACTCATCTCTTCCACCCTCAACCAGGTGAAGACTGTGGAGTGATAATAAGGACCTCTTCGGTCCCACAACGCACTCTCCCATGGTGCTTGAGATGCTCTAGCTTCCTTCACACTTTATTAAACTGGATCGAGAGGAACCTTTCTTCGTTTAGCGGCTTGGTGCGGGCAAAGCTGTTGTTAAAAATACAACAGCTCCCTTTACTACCAACAACAGAGAGAGAAGCTAGCCTCCTGAGCTAGCCTTCCTTAGCTAGCCTTCCTAAACTAGCCATCCTTAGCTGGCCTTCCTAAACTAGCCTTCCTTGGCTAGCCTTCCTTAGCTAGCCATCCTTAGCTGGCCTTCCTAAACTAGCCTTCCTTAGATAGCCTTCCTTAGCTAGCCTTCCTAAACTAGCCTTCCTTGGCTAGCCTTCCTTAGCTGGCCTTCCTAAGATAGCCTTCCTTAGCTGGCCTTCCTAAGATAGCCTTCCTTAGCTGGCCTTCTTTAGCTAGCCTTCCTTAGCTGGCCTTCCTGCGCTAGCCTTCCTTAGCTAGCCTTCCTTAGCTAGCCCTCCTAAGCTAGCCTTCCTAAGCTAGCCTTCCTTAGCTGGCCTTCCTTAGCTAGCCTTCCTTAGCTAGCCCTCCTACGCTAGCCTTCCTTAGCTGGCCTTCCTTAGCTAGCCTTCCTGCGCTAGCCTTCCTGCCCTCCAGGGGGATGACCCTCGCCTATCTCCAACGTTTCGCTGGTGATTCAGTAATCACCGTGTCACCTTTCTCCCCACCAGCCAGCGGCCCTCAGAGGCCTTTGTATCGTCACACGTCTCGGTGAACAAAGTGGTGTGTGTGACGGGGTTGAACAGGAGATCCTGGAGATCAGATGAATAAAGGAGAGGGGGTCCTTTGTAGTCAACGAGGCGGAGGAGGAGAGCAGCGGTTCAGATGGGTTGTCTCCTGGGATTTGGTGAAACTAGCGTTGGTGTCCTCAGGGCTGAATGTTCTGGAGGAGACGGGCCGAGAGGGGCTTCTGAGCTGGGGAGATGATGCAGTGGGGGATGTTAACATGGCTGTCTGAAAACGGTGAGAAAGCTCAACGTCTCAGCCCAGAAAAAACCCAGAAAGTGATCAAGGAAATCTGTTTTTTTTTCATCTTTTAGTTAAATAACGTAGAAATCCATGAGGCATTGATTCGGGTAAACCACCAAATGATTCTACTAGGTCAAATTACTAAAGTGTTTTGTGAACATGTTTGTGTGTACAATTTATATTCATAGAATTAAAGAAGTCAAATCTAAAATAAGGAATACAAAGTATTCAGAAGAAGAAATGAAAAAGGGCAGATAGTCTTCGAGAATCCGTACAGAGAATTGACTGGGCAACAGAGACTGAATCGCGCTCTGTTTTGGACAATCCCACCCAAAGAAACAGCCTTGTTTTACTCCCTCCACCACCATTAGTTCTGTTTACTCACCCTGTAATGCATGGCCCAGAGGACGTCCTCAGGGGATTGGTGCAACGGGCTGGCGTGGTGTTTCATTGGTCCCTGGACGGGTCATTAACACACTTCAGCCAGATCTGGACCTTCCTCGGTCCTGGGGTGCTGGAGTCCTTCGTCTAGTTGTTTTTAGATTTTCAACAGATGCTCCCAAGGCAACTCCTAAGAGTCACGCTGATGAAGTAGCACAATGCGCGGTGAATCAACCACTTGATGTGACTGAGATAATTGACAGAGTAAGTGTTTTTGTTATGGATGACTAACGCCGTTTTACTTGGCTTTCACCAACTAAAAGGAGGTCCCCTGTGGCCATCCTACATCTGTTACCAAAGCAACTGTGAGAGCCGTTAATGATTTCATAGGAAAGCAACAACAGACTAAGGGGTCAGCGTTTAATGATAGACTCCAACTGATCTATGTGGGCCATTTTAATGATGCTCTCTCCCTCTCTCCCATCCTTCTCTCCCATCCTTCTCTCCCTCTCTACCTCTCTACCTCTCTACCCCTCCCTCCCTCCCTCCCTCCCTCCCTCCCTCTCTTTCTCTTTCTCTTTCTCTCTCCCTCTGTCCCTCTCTCCCTCCCTCTCTCTCTCCCTCCCTTCCTCCCTCCCTCTCTTTCTCCCTCCCTCCCTCCCTCTCCCTCCCTCCCTCCCTCCCTCCCTCCCTCCCTCCCTCTCTCTGTCGTGTGTGAGATAGAATGAGAGCTGTACTTGTGTTCCTCTTGCTGACTCTTGTTGCCATCAGTGCTGTGGCATCTGCTGGTAAAAACAGGAAAGGTAGGCACGTCTTCTTTCCAATCAGAATCCTTCTATTGCCTGGGAGAATAAAATCCACACAATTTATATTTGATCCGTCACATGTGTCCCTCTAGAAAAAACCAAAGCACCAAAGACCGGGACGGATTGTAGCGATTGGCGCTATGGCAACTGTGTCCCTAGCAACGGGGACTGCGGTGCGGGGTTTAGAGACGGATCATGTGACCAGCAGACCAGAAAGATGAAATGCAAAGTGCCGTGCAACTGGAAGAAGAACTTCGGAGGTGACGTCATTTGCAATCTCTCAAAACACGCGCTCGCTCGCTCACTCACTCACTCACTCACTCACTCACTCACTCACCACACACCCACTCACTCACTCACCACACACCCACTCACTCACTCACTCACTCACCACACACTCACTCACTCAATCACTCACTCACCACACACTCACTCACTCACTCAATCACTCACTCACTCAATCACTCACTCACTCACACACACACACACACACACTCACTCACTCACTAGTTATCTAATTTGATTGAGGAGATAAAGACGGACATAGTCTTTGAATATTGAGCAAACTGATTGAGCTGATTAATGTACAATGTGGATGAAGAACAAAGGCTGGAGTAAAGCAACTGGTTGTCTCCTCTTCCCCCTCAGCTGATTGTAAATACCGCTTTGAGACCTGGGCCGAGTGCGACCCCAGCTCTGGCCTGAGGGCCAGGAGCGGCACTCTCAAGAAGGCGCTGTACAACGCAGAATGCCAGCAGACCATTTCAGTCACCAAGCCGTGCGCGGGCAAAACCAAGACTAAGACCAAGGGTGGGTATTATTAAGGTGTGATCTTTATGTAACACTAAGGATACTCAGCCCTCTATGTAGTGGTAACCATGGCTTGGTGAGTATTAAGGTGTGATCTTTATGTAACACTAAGGATACTCAGCCCTCTATGTAGTGGTAACCATGGCTTGGTGAGTATTAAGGTGTGATCTTTATGTAACACTAAGGATACTCAGCCCTCTATGTAGTGGTAACCATGGCTTGGTGAGTATTAAGGTGTGATCTTTATGTAACACTAAGGATACTCAGCCCTCTATGTAGTACTTTAGTAGTGGTAACCATGGGTTGCTGAGTATTATTAAGGTGTGATCTTTATGTAATGTAGGATTTGGAGCGCATTGATTTTTGATCCCTTAGTGAAAAAGAATGCACACTCTTGGAACGTTATTGACCAATCGGGATCAGGTATTTGACAATGCTATGAATCCATAGGTGTGGATGAAAGTAGTTCTGGGTGAATGCTATGGGTTTGGATTTCCAAAAGCCAAAAAGTGAAGCTGGATGTCCGGCGATATTACCATGTGCTGAACTGTTCCTCTGTGATGTTCTTCACATCTTCAGGGAAGAAGGCCAAGCCGCAGGAGAACTAGATTGTTCTGGAAAGAAGGACGTGGGAATGGATTTAGCAATACTTGGTTGGGATGCAAGATCTTCCTTCAGGAACATAACTGGTTTCTTCAACGTGTACCAATGTCTGCCATTAAATGTGTGCAGCAAAAAGTGATTTAAAATTCAACTCGATTTAAAATTCCCTGTTTACACATGCTAAATAGACAGGTCATATTGTGGGTTGGACGTTAAAAAAAAAAAAGATTAGTTTTTTCATTTCTAATGTAGGAGCTTCTAGAGTTAAATGGATTTTTTTAACAAAAACAAAACAAAAATGTGTTTGGTTGAGCGTTTCTTTTTATTCTTAAAATGTAGATTATTTTGGCCCACAAATGTATACATTTTCTTCACTGAGGCCATTTTAACAAATAGAAATGATATTTGTTATACACATATTTGCTAACAACTTTTTATTGGTGTGCGCACATGAATGATTAAACATCTTCCTTTTCTCAAAACATAAGTTGTTGTTTGTTCTGGTAAATGTTTAGTGGGTTATCCTAAGTTAAGCACGTCCTCCGTTTTAGGGTTAGGGTTAGGCATCATGTAAAATACAGTCTCGTCAACAATCCCCCGAGATCTTGATACCTTTTGAATAGATTATGTTTGGGTTTAGGTTTGAGTGACTAAACGCACTGGATTCAATAGTACACACACCGCCATTAGTTAAATGAAAATGTGGTAAACAAAAAGTATGTTTATGAGAAATACTTTGGTTGTTAGCATACTAACGCAATTGAGATTTGGAAACATTTTGGTACATGCTGACAAATTGACTATTCAGTAAGTCTAATAAAGAAAAAGTCGAGGTTAAATAGATAACAAATAAGTAATGTAAAAGTAAAGTGATGCATAGTTGCTTGCTAGCAATTCAATATAGAACAATCATTGATTGAGATTGATTGATTGATTGGTGTGCTCACTAAATGCCACGTGGAAAGGGAATTGTCATTCGAAAGTATTTGATCAATTAGATATTGTTTCAAGGGTGTAATAAAGTTATTAATAACCAGTACATTTCAAAGTGAATAAAAAGTGCGTGTCAAACTGTATCTACGCCACTCACAAAAGTATTTTCCATATCTCACACCTGTGCTGTTCTATCTTTATAAGCATCTAAAATAAACATATTTTATTAGTAAATAAAATCTTCACGGCAGCAGCAAAAGGAGTGTCATTGTGTTTCCAGGTTCACTTTGTTTAACGATAAACTCAATGGTATGACTTTTAAATGTAGGGGTTGTCGGTGTGTAGTTACTTTGCTGTCATTAACTTCACTGAAGGATGTTTACTTAATACGTTTGGTCCTTTTGAATATCCCATTTCAATCTTTATGTGGCCTTAGTTGGTATTTTCCTTCACCTTTTCTCTGACTCCATTTGAACATATCTTCTCTACTTCCGCATCACCTTGTATTAACCAATCAGCGAGCCTCCCTCTGGGAACATGACGCTGCACATTGGAGACGCAATCAAACGACACTGAACACCATCAAACTCCCCTTCCAGAATATTTATTTAAATATAAACACATTACTAATAAAATACAACTTATGTAAACACATTGTTCCCAAATACGCAGCCGAACACAATTGTACTTGCGGGTATTAAAGCAAGCGTAGGCGGTTTGAACAAAACAGCCAGAGTTAGCTCGACTTTGAAAGTATCCAACCAAAGAAATGACACATGAAAAAGTTAGCTCGCTAGCTTTAGCATCAGGTCTGCTAGCCTCGAGGAAGACTCCGGTCATGCGCAGAGAGCACGCAGCTTGCCAGGTAGGCAGACAGGTAGGCCGTTCAAGCATCTCATTCGGGCCACATGATTAGATTTAGTGATTGCTGTGGGGATGTAAAGAGAATGAGACAAAATAAAACCTAAATAAATGGCCTACCCTATCTTTAAATCATTAAAGTGTTTATAATCCGTGGTGAATCATCATGAAGATGTTTGTCTGTTTTTCTGAATTGTATGTTTGTGGTCTGTTCCGCTAATGTTGCCTCGGGATCGCTCGTCCGTAGGTCAACGGACTTCTTGTTACTATAAAGCTAACTGGGTTACGTGTGTGAAGCTTTGGTGACACGGAAATAACGTCAAAAACATTTTACAATCACATAACAATATTTTGTTTAATAAACATAATTGTAATTTAAATACAAGCATATTACATTTGTATAACATTTGACGTCTCGCATTACTGTCTCCTGATTGGTCCGTTTTCATGAACCTGACGTGTTGGGCGCCATTCCTAAACACACGTGATGTGTGACGCACACACCTGGAAATATACATCATTAAGAGCCATTCTACACACACAAACAAATTGTGTAGTTGGGAACAATATTTTATACTTTTCAAAAAGACATGAACAAATAGGTGCATTTGTGTGTGATCACGATAATATATTTTTCTAAAGAAACGCACGTTTAAATGTGTGCCGCCGAAGCTTCTCCCGTAGACGCTTTGAAAAGAGCATCTCCACTAAGACAGAGTCGTAAACCACTGCAAGAGGAAAGTACAGCTACGATGCTTCAGAGTCAAAACGGTACAGAGCCTCACAGAAAATCTAATTGTTTCTTGTAAAATGAAGGTTTTTCAATGTCCTATTGCCCAAAGAAAATCCACATTTCTCTTTGAACAAATCCAAACTTCGACTGCAATGTTTTTGGACCGTTCTTTAAAAGTATTTTATTTAGCTGGGTCCATTCTTGTTTTATTATTATTATTGGTTAATTAGTCCTGGGTTTTTAAAGGCGCTGCAGGTAAGATTCAAGAGCTGTGTTCAGGTCACGAACCTGTGATTGACAGGCACGATGGATTCCCTGAACCAATCATGAAAGACATGCCCTGATTGGTCAGACATGCCCTGATTGGTCAGACATGCCCTGGTTGGTCAGACATGCCCTGATTGGTCATACATTCCCTGATTGGGCAGAAATCAGCTGGGAGTGGTACAACATCTTAATTGGCCCATACGGAGGCAAGCATAGTCAATTCAAACCAGATATTCTCACAGAGCATTTACGACTCTGTAAAGTTGTGACTCCTTATCGTTACACAGCTGTGACTACGTACAAGTATGTTCATATTCCATTCATAGAAAGACGAGAGAGAGAAGAGATTTGAAGGGAGATAACAAGAGAGAGAAAGAGAGGGAGAGGACAAAAACAGAGAAAGAAAGCCTTTGGAATGATATGACGCAGGTCATTGTGTATATCTTCTGTTTCGGGATATCTATATTCACGGATCCTGAGGTAATCCATTACATTCTGTACATACCACACGGTCAGGAATGATGACGCAATAGTTAACTACCCATAGAAATCAGTTACTATTTAGACGCTATCCCAAATTCTAGAATATACGTGTTTTGTCAAGCCTGTACAATATCTACAATAAATAAACGTGAACATATATTGTATCATAGTACACATCTCTAGAAAGTCACCAACATAAAGAGAGCAAGCTGTCCTGTGTAGGACATTATATAATAGTGCGTGCGTGTGTGTGTGCGTGTTTGTGTGTGTGTGTGCATGTGTGTCAATTAATTACAGTTCATACAAAAACAAAAACATCTTGTACAGTCCACACTAAATAGTAGCGGCCACGTTTTTATCAGCCTTTGGATTTAGACAGGGAAGCGTAAAACAAGGTGGGAGGAGCCAAGATAGGCCGCTGAAGAACGCTGCATGTGCCGGTTCTGTTGTACGGTTAGGGTGGGTGAGCACTGAGGATGAGGAGGATGAGGAAGGTGCTGAACAGGGTTTCCTGTTGTGTGGCTATGGCCATGGCCGTCTGTCTCCGCTTAATGGAAGGTTGTCGGTTCTCCGTGGGAACGTTGCCAGTCCGCTAGACGTTGTCAGGAGACTTCGTGGGATATGGGTGGAATTCAATGACCTTTTGGGAATGGTGATTTATCCCAGCATCAAAATGTATTGTTCTGTGGAATTTGGGCTGTGACCCTATCTGTTACCCTACTGAAGATTTCTGCCCAAGTTCGTGGATCTTCTGGTCCCACATACGGATGCTGGTGACATGTATGTGGGAGTGTGTGTGGATGGCTGGTTGAAGCAGCCTCACCTGGCTGAGTCAGGCTGATTGGACTCTGGAGCTGGGTGAGGCCGCACACCTGTTGCACATTGAGTAATCAATGTGCACAGGTTGAACCAGCCGTCACCACACACACTCAAGGAGAGATCTCCTACATGGCAGCATGGAGCATTATCTGCAAGCTACAATAAACCGTCTTTAACAACCCCCCCCCCTGCGTCCTTGTCTGGAGGAGCCCAATAAAAGCCACCTAGGTGGTGTGTAGCATGGACATTGCTACAGTTTGGTTGTAATATGAGAGCTTGAGTACGTACTACTTACTACTTGGTAAGTAGTACATACAATTTCATTATTTACATTCTACATAACATGGAACAGGAGCAGGAGTTCATACTACATAGTTTTAGCCTACAGCAGTCAGGCAGAAAGATATCGATTGGTGAAATGGACAATTGGATAAATTCCACTTTTTTTTGTGCTGTCCACTAGTCATTTAGCATGACATCTTTTGTTGGTTGTTTGTTGGCTATTTTGGATTCATTAGCGTCGATATCTCAAAACATTTGATGGCAGATCAATTGATACATTTGGGTGATTCGTTGTGACAAATTATAGAAGTGTACAGTCATTAAAATCCAGATTTCCATGATACCAAACATTCCTCTATTCCCTAATAAGTCCTAATGAACTGCTAAGCTGTTGACCTGCTTAGACAGCAGGAAGATATCTGCCTAGATCGACGAGAGCCACAAGGATAATGTTTAGCACGCACCTTGCTTTAAGCACAAAGAAAACCCTGCCTTGAGACGTCATTCACTCACTCGACATCTGTGCTGCTTTGAATGTTCATCTACTCCTTTCAATCTGTCTCTGTACCAAAACATGAATTCATGCTAATTCTACCAAGACTTTCTTAGTTCCCCGTCTGTAGAATAACTGTACAACATGTTTACTTTTGTTCCTAATGGATTTTATATTTGTTGCCCCATTGTGTTTTTATTTGGTGACGTGTTTCTGCCAGTCCAGATGTTCTCCCATCCAGATGTTTGATCTGTGCTTCCATTATGCTTATTCTTCAACCATTGTGGATGAAGGAACATTTAGATTATTCCCTCTGTGTGTGTTATTTTTACAAATACACAAATACAATTACAAAATATATATATACACACCATGTTGTTGAAGAGTTAAAACGAGAGCCACGTGAGCCAAACATTATTATAGCACTGCAGCCTTCGCCAAGAAACCATTGACTATGAATGTTGTTCTTTGGTAGGGTTAGGGTTACTGGTTACTAGTTACTAGGTACTGTTTGGTGGGCATATTATCCACAGCTACATACGTAGGTGCTTGTTTAAGGGGGAGTTTTATGTCTTATATCAGCAGTCTACGGCGCTTTGTCACGGTTACCTAAATAAGACCGTCACTTAGAAAACAACGGAGGTAAAGCCTACGTCTCTCCCGACCAGTTTGTGACCGTTTCCCCTCTGGCCCGAACGCAGGTGGCGTCCTCCCCCGTCCGCTCCACGCTCCACGCTCCACGCTCCACGCTCCACGCTCCACGCTCCACGCTCCACGCTCCACGCTCCACGCTCCACGCTCCACGCTCCACGCTCGGACGTCACGACGCAGAGAGCCCAGCGGCGAGGTGAGTGGGGATGTGTGGCGCAGGGGGTCGATGATGATGATGATGATGATGTCCACGCCGCCGACACTTACGGTGGAACTTGATGGCGTGCGGCTCGTTTCATATGCAGCGTCCCTCGTTATAAACCCTAACTCGTTATAAACCATAACTCGTTATAACGGTGTGTGGCGCCTCTCATACACAACGTTGCTCATTATAACGCCCACACACAATGTCGGTGCTAGCTGATCAAATGGTCTCACAAAGCTGCCGGGGTTCGTAACCATGGGGATGGGGTTAGCAAGCATGTCCCCCCCCCCCCCCCCCCCTCTCCTTCCTAGAAGCCCGAACACATTGTTTTAAATTCGGGTTCGAATACGAGCTGAAAGCGGGGCTTCACTTTGAAGGGTTTTGTCATTTATTTGGATTCTGGGAAACCCAGATGCGGATGGCTGAAGTGCTATAGCGATGTTTACCGGCACTGTACCACAAACGTGTGACAACTCGTCCAAACAACATAGTGTATATACAAGACATATTTTCAGTCTGTCAGTCTCCATTTTGTGTGTAGGAGAGTTGGAGTGGTGTTCCTTTGTGGAAACCACCGACCCCCTTTTCCCCATTCCCGCCCTCTCAGACAACATAACCTCTTTTTTTTACTAACGCTGTCCCCGTTATCATCTCTGCCCCTCATCCCTCAACACGTGTGCCATCTGTAGCTCTGTGCTGTTCTCTGTTCCCCCGTCCACCTCATCTTGTGCCAATATTTTTGTACTGACACAATAACAAGTTCTTGAAGGTCTTCTTGAAGGTTGCGTTGCACAGGGCGTAGCACGCTGGGTTGATGGTGGAGTTGACGTAGCACAGCCAGTAGCCGATGGCCCAGGCGGTGTCCGGCACGCAGGATTGGCAAAAGGTGGAGATCAACACCATGACATTGTAGGGCGTCCAAGTGAGGATGAAGGCCAGAAGGATGGCGAAAATGGTTTTGGTCACCTAGCGGGCAAAGTCACGGAAACGAGAGAGAACACTTTACAGAGAGGCTACATCAATTAACCCTTAAGTAACAGAGAGGCTACATTAAGTAACCCTTAAGTAACAGTAAATTAACAGTTAAGAATGGTCTAGTAATCTAATCACTAATGGTGTTCATGTAAACTAAGGTATTCATTTCCACATTATTTAATAGGGTTAGGGTTCCTAACCCTATTTAACAAAATAATGAACGATGCTTATAATTAAGCTGTACAAGTACTTTTTGTCCTGAAATAGAAATAATCAATAGAAAAGATTGTGAAAGCTTTGTAGATTACCTACATGAACGTATTTGTCTAGCTTCGTTTTATATCATCTTTTCACCTAAACGAGGTCCAGCAACACTAGACAGAGCCAACTAGTCTACCTTCTTCTCCCGGGCGGCCATTTGCCTCTTCCTCTTCACTTGGCTTCTGGCGATGCTGGCGAACTTCCTGGCCACGGTCCTGGGCCGGTTGATGGCTATGGAGTGCTTCCCCCCCCCCTCCACAGGGGGCACGATCTCGATGGCCGTGATGCACTCGTCCCCCGTCTGCTTGGTCACGATCTTGATCTTGGACCACTTGGACGACGGGTTCACGCGGGCCTGGACCGCGCTTGTCGTGGGGGCGGGCGGGGGGGTGGAGGTCTGGGAGAGAACGCATGGTTGAGTTACACCATCACACCGTCGCACAATGGTGTGTTTCTAGGAAACATGAACCAAACCACAGAGGTTCTGCTAGAACATATAGAATGGCTGGATCCCAGATTGTTTCTAGGAAACATGAACCAAACCACAGAGGTTCTGCTAGAACATATAGAATGGCTGGATCCCAGATTGTTTCTAGGAAACATGAACCACACCACAGAGGTTCTGCTAGAACATTATAGCAATGGCTGATCCCAGATTTGTTTCTAGAACATGAACCTACACCACAGAGGTTCCGCTAGAACATATAGAATGGCTGGATCCCAGATTGTTTCTAGGAAACGATGAAC
Organism: Lota lota; assembly: GCA_026745465.1. NCBI lineage: Eukaryota > Metazoa > Chordata > Actinopteri > Gadiformes > Lotidae > Lota > Lota lota. Next base: position 551,804 of record JACYXH010000511.1, read on the forward strand.
CACACCACAGAGTTCTGCTAGAACATATAGAATAGCTGGATCCCAGATTGTTTCGAGAAACATAAACCACACCACAGAGTTCTGCTAGAACATATAGAATGGCTGGATCCCAGATTAATGTGTGGATGTGAGACCAAACAGAGTTTGGCACAGTACGTCTGCCGTGGTTAATCCCAGAGTCATTGAGCTCTTTGACTCTCGCATGAACAATGCAGTCACCTGGGTAGGACAGTACCCAGGTGACTTAGAGCCATGCAGCAGGTAGAGGTAGGGCAGTGGGCCCACCCAGGTGACTTAGAGCCATGCAGTGGGTAGAGGTAGGGCAGTGGGCCCACCCAGGTGACTTAGAGCCATGCAGTGGGTAGAGGTAGGGCAGTACCCAGGTGACTTAGAGCCATGCAGCGGGTAGAGGTAGGGCAGTACCCAGGTGACTTAGAGCCATGCAGCGGGTAGAGGTAGGGCAGTGGGCCTACCCATGTGACTTAGAGCCATGCAGTGGGTAGAGGTAGGGCAGTGGGCCCACCCAGGTGACTTAGAGCCATGCAGTGGGTAGAGGTAGGGCAGTGGGCCCACCCAGGTGACTTAGAGCCATGCAGTGGGTAGAGGTAGGGCAGTACCCAGGTGACTTAGAGCCATGCAGTGGGTAGAGGTAGGGCAGTACCCAGGTGACTTAGAGCCATGCAGTGGGTAGAGGTAGGGCAGTGGGCCTACCCAGGTGACTTAGAGCCATGCAGCGGGTAGCGGTAGGGCAGTGGGCCTACCGTCTACGTGGGGAAAGCTGTTTTAAGTGATGGTTGCAGTGAAAAGTTTACAAAGCGCAGTTTTAGTTAGAAGCAGAAGAAGAAATGGCAGTTAGAGGAACTAGACTGGCTGTTTGTTTCCTTGTTTTAAGGCCTTATACAACTCTCATTAAATACTAAATGAAGTATATGCAATCATAATCCGTATATAACAAACATGTGCGTGAAGAATAAAGCAGCAAAGGGCAAGGCGACTATTTCCTGGGCCTGCCGTGTGTTTCTCCCATCACAAGGACAATTGGGGATGTGCGCCTTACTCTCCATAGGTGGAGAGGTCATCGTAAAAGCGCGTGTGGTAAGGGTGTGAGGGAGCGCGGTTATCTTCCAGGCTCGCCTGCATGACGGCCATTTGTGAATGCGATCAGGGCCAGTCTTTGTCATATGGACCGCAGCAAGCGTCCGAAGGTGGAGATGAAGGCATGCAACAGCGTTGAGAGATGGAAGAGTGTGAGGAATAGCAAACGATCGTAATCCCACCTCGGCGATGGCTGCTCCGTGGGGGGCGTCCCTGGGATCCGTAGGGGCGATGAAGGCTGTGGATGAGTCATTGCTGCTCTCCTTCTCTGACTGGAAGTACATGTTGAGTTCACGTCAAATGATGGGAGTAGTTCTGGGCATACATTTGTTTTGGATGAACAACACGTGGTACAGACCCTTAAATATTACCACTGAATCAGACATCTTTTACAACTCTACTGCAACCGCTAACACCACATAACTGCTACGCACATCGTCATTAATGACATGAGTTCACCATTTATTAGCTTAGTGAGAAGTAAAGCAACTGTACTCAAAGTTATTTGTCAAACTATATATATATTATCTCTTGTCCTGACCAGCAGATGATGGGATATTAAGAAGGCGAATAGATAAAGAGAGGGATACATACAGAGTATATTCAATATTATCTACAATAATATCAATAGATATTATATACAATATATAATATATATTGTATATAATATTGTCAATAATAAATACAATAGGAAATACATAAAGTTGAGTCTTGTAACCATATTACAGCTTGTTCGTCATGATGTCGCCCGCTAGCGTGTTGTTTTATTATAGTTCATATGTGGCGTTAGGGGAGACGTTTCCCAGGTGAGAATTCTCCCTCAAACACCCTTTAGCCAACACGGGACGCCGTTTTCAAATCGATTACAGTTTGTAACCATCGACCAAGCACTAATCCTTCACGCGATGCAGGAACATGACGTGTGAACCACATCTGATTTATGCATTCTGCACATCTCCGGGTGTTTTACATCCACGGTGGGAACCCCATTTTCAGGGTCGACTGGGGACCAAAACGCTGAGGAGATGCTGGCATTCAAACACGTGTGCAGACGGGGCCTCAGAGAAAAATGGCCACCAAGTAACCGGCAGTTAGTTCCTTTACTGCCATATTCCCTTCATGAAGCCTGCAATGCATTTTGTTGAGCTAGAGCAAAAGAGATTGGGGTCCGTTTGACCTTCTACCTTCAGGTGCCAGACAGAGGTCAGACTCAGAGGTCGAATCAATTCAAACACTCTTTTGATTGCGCCGCAATCAGAGGGCTGAATTTGCACGAATGATTGCACTAAGCCCTTTCGGCACGCAGCCCTTTGCGTGTGTCTTCATTCTCCTTCTGTACTCGTTCTACTGCATGATTGTGTCCTGTCTGGTAGGCTGTCTTTCATGTTGTATTCATGATGGATTGAATGTGTTTTTAATACCTGGCTGCAACTTCCCCTAGTGGGGTAATAAGTTAGACCTGACCTGGAGTATAGACGATATACCCCCGACTGGGAAGGGTGGAGCTCACCTGTGTGAGAGCAGGGCTGGGGTAAAGGTGGGGCTGGGTTAGGGTGTAGCTCACCTGTGTGAGTGCAGGGCTGGGGTAAAGGTGGGGCTGGGTTAGGGTGTAGCTCACCTGTGTGAGAGCAGGGCTGGGGTAAAGGTGGGGCTGGGTTAGGGTGTAGCTCACCTGTGTGGGTGCAGGGCTGGGGTAAAGGTGGGGCTGGGTTAGGGTGTAGCTCACCTGTGTGGGTGCAGGGCTGGGCTGGGGTAAAGGTGGGGCTGGGTTAGGGTGTAGCTCACCTGTGTGGGTGCAGGGCTGGGGTAAAGGTGGGGCTGGGTTAGGGTGGAGCTCACCTGTGTGGTTGCAGGGCTGGGGTAAAGGTGGGGCTGGGTTAGGGTGGAGCTCACCTGTGTGGGTGCAGGGCTGGGGTAAAGGTGGGGCTGGGTTAGGGTGGAGCTCACCTGTGTGGTTGCAGGGCTGGGGTAAAGGTGGGGCTGGGTTAGGGTGTAGCTCACCTGTGTGGGTGCAGGGCTGGGCTGGGGTAAAGGTGGGGCTGGGTTAGGGTGGAGCTCACCTGTGTGGGTGCAGGGCTGGGCTGGGGTAAAGGTGGTGCAGCTGGGTTTGGTTCGTCCATCTTTCCGTTGTTGAGCGCCTCTGGGGCGGTGTTGTCAGAGTCCACACTGGGCTTGATGATGGCCTGAGGGCCGGGTTGAGGGGTCGTGTCATTGTTGTTGTTCTGCTTTAAGAGATGACTCTTCAACAGACTAGGGCTTCTGGCAAATGAAAGAAAAGTGAAAATGTAACATCATAACGTGTCCAATGGGAGCTTACTGTGACATAGTTTGTGATGGCGTTCGCTGAGATTCAGACTTTACGTTCGGACTCATGCGCACTGTGCCTCTGCTGCTGAACTTCGGTCGTGGAAAGAAGGAAGCAGTTTGAGACGTGACACCCCGAGAACTACTCCAACACGTAAATGTAACGTACTTGGTGTCCTTCTTGTCCTTCTTGTCCTTCTTGTCCGGCTTGTGTTTGGAGACCCGGCTCCTGGAGGCCAGGGAGATGTGGACGTACAGCACGGTCATGATGATCACCGGGAGGTAGAAGGCTGCTATCGCCGTGCCGAATGTGACCGCAGGGTTGGACAGGAACTGGAACACCGGGAGGGTGGGGACAAACAGGAAGTGGATCACCGGGAGGGTGGGGACAAACAGGAAGTGGATCACCGGGAGGGTGGGGACAAACAGGAAGTGTTGATTATCACGTTAAATGAGGTCGAGACGTATTCAAATGAGAACCAAGAGCCATGAATACACCGAGCTTCGGCGAATGTTTCGTTGGTGTCTTTCCAATTTGGTCAGCCTCTCTTCCACTGACGCTCATCACTAATGATGTCACTAAGTGCTGGCTCCGTCGCTGGGCTAACCTATCAGAATAGGTGATCAATTAAAGATCATTGGTGAGCGGCGGTTAAGTAATGGGTTGAAACACTTGGTAACTCTGTTGATTGGTCGTCCAAGTGAGAGATATGTTGTACTTTGTTATCACTGCTTTGTACTTTTTACTTTCACATAAACTCATCAAATACAGTACATTTATTAAATTAAGGTGACTCACAAATTCACTTGTGTTGAACACCAATGTTGAGGAATTGATTTAAAAAGAAGATTTAGAAACCGTGCAGGTAGTAGTTTTGGTCTGCTAGCCGGCTGGCCAGTGCCTAAGATACATTTTAGGAATCGGTAAGGAATTAAAGTTGTGTCCAAATACAATACATACTGTTAGCCTACTAACTTCTTGCATACACATTCATATACATTACCTGTATGTCTCTGGTTACTAACGTCTTGCTAACAGAAAGCAAGTTAAAGTCTAAAGTGGACTTTTATGTTCATCTGTACATTACCTGTATATAACTCTCTCTGGACAGCACTGTTAATACAATTTAAACTGAACGTTAGCCTCCTTCTTGTACACATTAATATACGTAACCTGTATATAACTCTCTCTGGACTGTTAATACAATACAAACTGAACGTTAGCCTCCTAACTTCTTGTACGCATTAATATACGTAACCTGTATATAACTCACTCTGGACTGTTAATACAATACAAACTGAACGTTAGCCTCCTAACTTCTTGTACGCATTAATATACGTAACCTGTATATAACTCTCTGGACTGTTAATACAATACAAACTGAACGTTAGCCTCCTAACTTCTTGTACACATTAATATACGTTACCTGTATATAACTCTCTCTGGACTGTTAATACAATACAAACTGAACGTTAGCCTCCTTCTTGTACACATTAATATACGTTACCTGTATATAACTCTCTCTGGACTGTTAATACAATACAAACTGAACGTTAGCCTCCTAACTTCTTGTACACATTAATATACGTTACCTGTATATAACACTCTCTGGACTGTTAATACAATACAAACTGAACGTTAGCCTCCTAACTTCTTGTACGCATTAATATACGTAACCTGTATATAACTCTCTCTGGACTGTTAATACAATACAAACTGAACGTTAGCCTCCTAACTTCTTGTACGCATTAATATACGTTACCTGTATATAACTCTCTGGACTGTTAATACAATACAAACTGAACGTTAGCCTCCTAACTTCTTGTACGCATTAATATACGTAACCTGTATATAACACTCTCTGGACTGTTAATACAATACAAACTGAACGTTAGCCTCCTAACTTGTACGCATTAATATACGTTACCTGTATATAACACTCTCCGGACTGTTAATACAATACAAACTGAACGTTAGCCTCCTAACTTGTACGCATTAATATACGTTACCTGTATATAACACTCTCTGGACTGTTAATACAATACAAACTGAACGTTAGCCTCCTAACTTGTACGCATTAATATACGTTACCTGTATATAACACTCTCCGGACGGCACGGTTCTCTCCCCGACAATGAACTGCCAAAACAAGATGGCGGGGGCCCAGAGCACAAAGGACAGGATCCACGCCGCTGCGATCATAAGACCCGCCATCTTCGTGGTCCTCCTCGACGGATAGCTCAGGGGCTTGGTCACGCAGAAATACCGATCGAAGCTAATGATCAACAAGTTCATGACGGATGCGTTTGAAACCACGTAGTCCAGAGCCAGCCACAGGTCACAGACGACGGGGCCCAGGGGCCAGTAACCCACGACGATGTAGACGGTGTACAGGTTCATGCTGAACGCCCCGATGATCAGGTCCGCGCACGCCAGGGAAAACAGGAAGTAGTTGTTGACCGTTTGGAGGTGGCGGTTGACTTTGATCGATAGCATGACCAGGATGTTTCCCGTCACGGTCACGAAACTCAGCGATCCCGTGACCACGGCGATGAAGAACATCTCGACCGCTTTGTACGAGCCTGCTGCAGCTCCGTCCATGGTGGAGCAGAAGGAGTCATTGGTGGAGGTGTTGCACAATGTGGTGGGGAACGGCTGACCTGACTGGTTGATGGACGAGCCTGCGAGAGGGAGGGAGACCATCAGAGAGGGAGAGAGGGAGACCATCAGAGAGAGAGCGGGAGACCATCAGAGAGAGAGAGGGAGACCATCAGAGAGAGAGAGAGAGACCATCAGAGAGAGAGAGAGAGGGAGAGAGAGACCACAGTATATTATTGAAATGTTTCACATCTGAGACGTAGGTGTACTTCGTCTTTAACTGAGAGCCAGGTTGATTGAAAGTGAAATAATTTTTCCTTCCTGACTCTGGTCTTGACCCTGGACCAGACCCTGGTCCAGACCCTGGACCAGACCCTGGTCCTGACTCTGGTCCTGACCCTGGTTCAGACCCTGGTCCTGACTCTGGTCCTGACCCTGGTTCAGACCCTGGTCCTGACTCTGGTCCTGACCCTGGTCCTGACTCTGGTCCTGACCCTGGTTCAGACCCTGGACCAGACCCTGGTCCAGACCCTGGTCCTGACTCTGGTCCTGACCCTGGTCCAGACCCTGGTCCTGACCCTGGTCCTGACTCTGGTCCTGACCCTGGTTCAGACCCTGGTCCTGACCCTGGTCCAGACTCATCTCATGGTACCACATGGGTCAATTGTTTGTCACCATCCTGTACTCTGAAGGCTGACAACTTATTACCCTCGGGGAAAGATTTTGCTACCATCCCAAACAATATTATATGGGGGTAACCCTGAGTAAGGGTAACCCTAACCCTCTCATCTATATTGCACGTGTTCACATTTCAAAAGACCTCCTTTAGCTTATTGTTTGTATAATGTATAATTCTTTACATTATAAAAATGAAACGACCATGAATCACACGAGACGATCCGTCAGTCAGCGGGGTGCATTGTGGGCCACCGCGGTGTCCTGTGCGAGCTGTTCTCTGTGCGAGCTGTTCTCTGTGCGAGCTGTTCTCTGTGCGAGCTGTTCTCTGTGCGAGCTGTTCTCTGTGCGAGCTGTTCTCTGTGCGAGCTGTTCTCTGTGCGAGCTGTTCTCTGTGCGAGCTGTTCTCTGTGCGAGCTGTTCTCTGTGCGAGCTGTTCTCTGTGTTGTGGTCTGTGTTTCTCTGGCGTCACAAGGGGAGGTAATTATCCACAGCGACACGCCGGGAAAACTCAAGTGTTTGAACGCAGCTAGAGGAGCGTGAAAGGCCTTTGAGGGCTCCAGGCCCGGCGTACCTCCACTCATGATCCATCAAGCTCTCCGCTCGTCAAACAGAGCCGACGGAGCGGTGGTGGTGGTGAAGTAGCCCACGGTGCTCTTCCTCTCTCTGCAGAGTGTGTGAAGTGTTCATAACGGTGACACACACACACTCTGAGACGGCACTAACAGTTAGGCCTGACCACACACATGTTCATGTTATACACACACTCTGAGACGGCACTAACAGTTAGGCCTGACCACACACATGTTCATGTTATACACACACTCTGAGACGGCACTAACAGTTAGGCCTGACCACACACATGTTCATGTTATACACACACTCTGAGACGGCACTAACAGTTAGGCCTGACCACACACATGTTCATGTTATACACACACTCTGAGACGGCACTAACAGTTAGGCCTGACCACACACATGTTCATGTTATACACACACTCTGAGACGGCACTAACAGTTAGGCCTGACCACACACATGTTCATGTTAAATATTCATTCAACGAATTAAAAAAAGGCGTTCGATGTTTTTAAATAACCAAACCAAGTCTCGGGATATAAGTGATTGATTTAGCCAGGCGTTACTTTAAAAGCTTTCACATTATTTAGCAAAACATTTGATGGATTCTGCCGACAAAAACAGATTGGCTAAGTGGTGTGAACATCCTGTTATGTAAGCCTTTTAAAATGCATGCACGGTCGAAAAGGAGATGACCAAAACAAATACACAATATGATGTATCGTATGTTTTATGTTTTTTCTCAGAAAAACACGTCTTTGTAAATATCATACGTGTGCGTTATACATTTCACTGATTGTCTTGAGCGGTTAGTGAGAGTGCTTCTCCCTCATGCTGCCGACCAGCTGGTTGTTTGTGGTTAGATCTGTTGTGCACGCCCACTGCGGGCCATTCTCTCGATGGCTGCAGCGAGGGGGTGTGGGCTGCAGGTGAAGGGTGCAGCGAGGGGGTGTGGGCCTCCGTGGGCTGCAGGTGAAGGGTGCAGCGAGGGGGTGTGGGCCTCCGTGGGCTGCAGGTGAAGGGTGCAGCGAGGGGGTGTGGGCTGCAGGTGAAGGGTGCAGCGAGGGGGTGTGGGCTGCAGGTGAAGGGTGCAGCGAGGGGGTGTGGGCTGCAGGTGAAGGGTGCAGCGAGGGGGTGTGGGCTGCAGGTGAAGGGTGCAGCGAGGGGGTGTGGGCTGCAGGTGAAGGGTGCAGCGAGGGGGTGTGGGCTGCAGGTGAAGGGTGCAGCGAGGGGGTGTGGGCCTCTGTGGGCTGCAGGTGAAGGGTGCAGCGAGGGGGTGTGGGCTGCAGGTGAAGGGTGCAGGTGAGGGGGTGTGGGCCTCTGTGGGGTGCAGGTGAGGGGGTGTGGGCCTCCGTGGGCTGCAGGTGAAGGGTGCAGGTGAGGGGGTGTGGGCCTCCGTGGGGTGCAGGTGAAGGGTGCAGGTGAAGGGTGCAGGTGAGGGGGTGTGGGCCTCCGTGGGGTGCAGGTGAAGGGTGCAGGTGAAGGGTGCAGCGAGGGGGTGTGGGCGTGTTGTTGGAGCCGACGCCGCTAGCGAGAGCATTTGAATACGCTCTCTGTCTCTCACAATGGGGGGCGCGGGGGGGGGGCGATGCTGTCGGAGCGACTCTTCCCTCTGCGAGTGTGTAGTTAGCGAACGCAAAGTAGTACTTTAGTACTCCAGCCAGTAGGAGGACCCTAGCAACCACTTAGTAACGGAGATGCTTCCTCGTCCGGGTTTTCCAGTCGGTCAGCCGACTTGAGCTCATGCTTTGTGTAACATGTAAAGCTTTGTGTAACATGTAAAGCGTTGTGTAACATGTAAAGCTTTGTGTAACATGTAAAGCTTTGTGTAACATGTAAAGCTTTGTGTAACATGTAAAGCTTTGTGTTTAGGAAACCAAAATGTGAACCAAAGAACCGTTGGGTTACACATGAAGCACATTTAAAGCTAGCACAGCCGAGACGCACTGACGATTGATTTATAATGGGACGATAGTACAAATAAGCATGTCAAAATAAGAGAAGTAAGCCCTATTGCAGGGTTGGCAGAAACAGCAAGCTATTTTCAGCCTCTGTGTATTCGAGAAGCCACAATGGCATACATAGTCAGCATCCTGCAACATTTATTAATGTATGTTACATCAAAGAAGCATGCAGCACATCCTTCCATATATGCGCATAGTGTTGCACACACACACAAACACAAACACACGCACACACACACGCGCACACGCACACACACACGCACGCACGCACACGCGCACACGCACACACACACACACACACACACACACACACACACACACACACACACACACACACACACACTTGTGATCGCTCAACCCAGGCTAGCAGAGAAGTAGGGTACGCAGGGATTGGAAACAAGGAGAGACAATATAGGCGTGTGCTGTAAGGTTAATCTCTGACAAGGAGTGATTTGCAGTGGTTTTGATTGAATATTGAATGTGAAAATTCCCAGTGTGTAATTGCTTTAAGAATGACAAATGACCGCACAGGTACTTAAAGGTGATCTTGTAGAATACATTGTGTTTATGAGCTCAAATGAAATGAATGTATGTATTATAGTATTTAGCAGCAGGTTGAGGGATGGAACAGTGAGGTTTAGTAAGCACATATTCAGCACAGCATCAGCTGGTAACACGCTGGTAGTAAACCACCAACCAAAAGAGGGCGCAAGTAGCAATGGATGGACGGCGAGCATTCATTTATTGAAGTTCAGTCTTCGACAGTGGCTCTAAAACTATTTTTTACTCATTTGTAAAAATAGTCCTCAGCCGAGTACCCCTTTCATCGGGGGTGGGGGGGGGGTAACTGTCTGCTAGTTTCTCGCCCCCAAAGCACAGAGCCAGAGAGGAGGTCATTCAGGGTCTAAACTTTGAGATACGTTCAACATATTCTTCCAGTCATTGAATCTCCTTCTTTCTCCTTGTTTTTATAAATGTACCCCCCAGTACCCCTAGGGCGTACGCGTGGCCCCACGAGAGAGATCCGGGTCATGGCAGACATCTTGGGGAGAAAGTTAAAAACCCAATAACAACGTAGCCAGACCAGACCATCCGGCCAGCATGATAATATGGTTATTTAATTTATATAAATGAAGGCCTTGATGCATGTGTACACACGCACGCACACGCGCACGCACGCACACGCGCGCGCACACACACGCTGTCAACAATGATTGATCTGCAAGGGATGATTGAATGATTACTGAGTTGAGGCTACATGTGTGTTATCATTGTTCTAATGATGGTGACGCCTCATTGGTGAAACATTTTCACAAGCGAAACATAGAACAAATAGTATTTTATTTTATTACACTTGCATTGTAAAAAGAAATGCTGGCATTATGCTGGCAAAGAACCCCAGTGAAGGATCTGGGCAGGAGAGGTTCGGACTGGGAAACATCTGCAGCTCTGGCAAACGTTAGATAAATCACGTCTCAACAACATAATATCGTTATTGTCAAAACATAGAAACTCAATAGTGTGTGTGTGTGTGTGTGTGAGTGTGTGTGAGAGAGAATAAGCTCATTTGCTTGGAGAAAAGCATTGCCATAGATTTCATCAGTCATAAAACACACACACATACAGTGTTTTTCATCAGCAACAAACTGAAAGAAATATATTTTCTTCGAAATAAGTGGAATCTGTACTCCAAACTACAACTATTGTTCCCGAACTTCTACCACAGATGAGTGACTAAATTTAGACATGAAACTTAAACGTGTGTTCAGAGGGTGTGTGCGTTTATGAGTGCGTATGTGTGTGCGTGAGTGTGTGTATACATATTTTACGTAACGTGTTCCAAATCTTTTCCTTCAATCCAAACACGATTCATGAATTCATAAAAAAATGAAGACAGAATAAATAGATTTCCTTGTCAGAAAGAGAGAAACTGTTTTTTTGTGTATGTGTTTAGCCGCAGAGTCTCTATTGTAAACCATGACCAATGTTCTCTGTGCTGAAATCACCTGGAGACACAGCTAGCCTTCCTGGCCCTGACCACCGCCTCCCCACACACGCACGCACGCACGCACGCACGCACGCACGCACACACTCACAGAAGCACACACTCACAGAAGCACACACACACACACAATCACAGAAACACACACACACACACACACACAATCACAGAAACACACACACACACAGAAACACACACACACACACACACACACACACAGAAACACACACACACACACTCACAGAAGCACACACACACACACACACACACACACACACACACACACATTCACAGAAGCACACAGAAACACACACACAGAAACACACACACACACACAGAAGCACACACATACACACACACAGAAGCACACACACAGAAACACACACACAGAAGCACACACACACACAGAAACACACACACACACACAGAAACACACACACACAGAAACACACACACACAGAAGCACACACACACACACACACACAGAAACACACACACACACACACAGAAGCACACACACACAGAAACACACACACACACACAGAAACACACACACACAGAAACACACACACACAGAAACACACACACACAGAAGCACACACACACACACACACACACAGAAACACACACACACACACACAGAAGCACACACACACAGAAACACACACACACAGAAACACACACACACAGAAACACACACACACACACACACACAGAACACACACACAGAAACACACACACACACACCACGCCCCCCCAGGCCCTACCAGTCAACCCCTCGGTTCCGGCTCCACGCACAGAGCGCGCTCGCCTCCCATCACAAAAAGAACGTGGGCCGCAAACAAAACCTTCTGTCTCGTGGAAGACAGAAGGGCTTCCTGTGGTAGACCGTACCGCCGTGGTTACCGTCCGTGATTAGATAGGAGTTACTTTCATCTATCGGGTTGTTGTTTCTTAGTCAAGCTTGAACCGAAACAATCCCACCCCTCCCTTAAGGCCTCCCTCCAAAGCCACGCCCCCAAAACACATGACTAGCTCGTTAGCTTTAGCCACAGGTCTGCTAGCCTTGTGGAAGACTCCGGTCATGTGTTACCAGCTCGTTAGCTTCCACCCTAGATCTAGCATTCTGACTAGAGGGAAACAGCTGGATCCACCCTAGATCTACCATTCTGACTAGAGGGAAACAGCTGGATCCATCCTAGATCTACCATTCTGACTAGAGGGAAACAGCTGGATCCACCCTAGATCTACCATTCTGACTAGAGGGAAACAGCTGGATCCACCCTAGATCTACCATTCTGACTAGAGGGAAACAGCTGGATCCACCCTAGAGCTACCATTCTGACTGGAGGGAAACAGCTGGATCCACCCTAGATCTACCATTCTGACTAGAGGGAAACAGCTGGATCCACCCTAGATCTACCATTCTGACTAGAGGGAAACAGCTGGATCCCAGGCAGCCTTTTTTCATCTGTGTGTGCACCAGATTGTTTAGAGTTTATTCTCCCCTCTAGTGGATAGGAGTTGATGAATGCACATTGAAGAGAATACACACATTGGTGTCTTTGAATTGGCTTGCTTGTCCCCTCATTCCCTGTTCACTATCTAGTAAACACTGCATAGTAACCTATTTAGGGACTAAGTACAGGGGGATTCACCCACTAATTATGTGGCGTGACGGGTATTGCATAAACAAGTCGACTCGAGTTCGATGGCTCCCTCGTTCGCATAGATAACCTGCGTGTCACACCGTCTTTATGGGATGAATCCGATGACACACCGCTATGCATCATGGGGGATGAGGTGCGGTGGTACGTGTACATTAGCAGTGCACTTTTCTTACGGTGAACGATGGATATTAAGTAGTGCACGTGGGGGGGGGTGGGGGGGGGGGGCGGGGGGGATTAGCGTGCCAGATGTGCGCACTCACAAGTGAACCAATTCAAACAGCCATTCTTCCCTTTGTCTGGCCTTTAAGTGT
>JACYXH010000511.1:570000-582500 GCA_026745465.1 Lota lota
TTCTCTCTAAAAAATCGTTTTTTCACACACAATATCAATTATACAATGTTATTATAGCGTCCATTTATATTCAGTACAGGGAAATGAATAAACAATGCATTTTCATGATTCATGTTTTGCTGATTTGAGCCACTTAAATGTGGTTTACTAGTTAGAGCCTCCCAGCAGGGACATTCATTATGAGCAATGATAATCTAGCAACACTGTCTTAGACTGGAAACACGGCAGAGAGGTTCACATAAATAGACAAGGGATCTCGCAGCCGCAGTTTAATTTGTTTTGAAGTCACGTGGGTAAGAAGGTGTCCAGCAAGTTCTGTCCTCATCCGAGATCTCTAGATGTTAAAACACATCAGGGTATTGAGATGAAAAGCAGCTCCACTGTTACCAGAATGAATTCTCATTGCAGGGATGATAAAATACAAAAAACACTGACCACCCACTGGACTGAACAGAAGAACGTAATCTATCTCACACAAGAGACCGCAGGTTCGATTCCCACCTGTGGTCCTGTGCTACATGTCCATCCCACTTCTCTGTCTGTCCTGTCCTGTCCCGTCCACAAAGCCATAACAAGCGCACAGAAAAAGGGTTCAAAGTTTGGCTGACTAGATGAGTTTATTTTGGTTGCGAAGATTGCATGGCATATTACATCAGACTACCCGGAGTTGAGGCAACCCCAAAACGATGTACGGGGATTGTGACTGAGCTAATTGCAGCTAATGATATGATAAGATGGCTCCCGTCTCTCTGGGGACCCGTCCGTTGTTTTCAGGACCTAGGAGGGCCCCTGGTGTAGGATTATGTAATGTTAGTCATGTGAGACGTTAGCGATCTTTAGGATTATTCTGTAGTCCAGCCTAACCCTAACCCCTAACCCCTAACCCCTAACCCCTAACCCTAACCCGTCCTCTCCGACAGAGATGGTGCACTCATTAGATGATGCTGTGGGCAGACCTCCACATCACCACCAGGTCCTTAGGGTACGGGCAGGCTAGGGTGGGGGTTGGCATGGTCTTGTGGGGACCTCTTATCATGTAACACACACATTGAAAATCTAAGCCGTTCGTTGAAGACATTTCCCATTTGGAAAGACCAACACCCGTTGTACTGCAACAATTGAAACGCTTGTAAAGAAAAGGTGCTTTTACTAACCATTCAGCGTTTATTTTGAAGCCATTCTTCTTCCACGTCTGAAGACCTTGTGAGGCGTCTGTCCGAAGTGCAACGTCTAAATAGACGAAGTGAAACGCTGAACAGAAGGAGTGTTCCCCAGGTTCCTGCGTTGAGACCTTTGTGACCGGCTTCAACCGGTTCTGTACCTTCCCTTTGCACCGGTGTGCTTCCCGGTGTTGTGGAATTGGATTACGTGATGACTTGTCAGGACAGGTTGAGGGCCAGCCGGTCAACCATGTGACGGACAGGTAACGACCTCAGCTGCCACTCAGCCCTGTGAAGACGAGGCTGCTGAGGGGGGCATAACAACATTGTTTTGGGGGATCCATCTTGCCTGTCAATCACAGGTGCGTGAACACTTGTCGAGGAGAAACGAAGGCTTCGTTGTTTATTTTCAAAAGTCTTCCCCTCAAACACGGCCTTCGGGGGGGGGGGGGGGGGGGGGGGGCAAGGGGGGTATTACGTGCGTAATCATTGCTGGCCTCTAAAGACTGAGTTTGATTTCTTTCACCAAAGTCAGCATTCTCAAGCTTATAAGCCAATATATAAATGTTAAACACACATAAAGAAATATGTGGCCCTTTCGACATCAGGGGCTGAGATGTCACGAGATGCAACGTCCCTACAGACTGAAAGTAGCTCCTACACAAGCGTGAAGGCTCCTCTAGACGTTCATCTTAACATCTTCAGGCTATGGCTCCCTCTTGTGGACATATGAGGTATGGACGATAGATAATAACTAATGCTCTGTCAGGGGAAATCACACTGCAACAGCAGCCAGTACAATATCAATTCATGCATCATAGACATTTTCCTTCACATCATTTCAAATGTTAAAAAGTTAGCCCTTATGACTTCCAGATGATTCCCAGGAAACAGAATGCAGTAGCAGATAAGTGCGTGTGCGCGCACACACACACACACACAAACACACGTACGTACACAAACACATACACACGCACATACACACACGCACACAAACACAGAAGCACACGTACACAAGCACACACATACTCACCTGCATACGTACACAAACACAACCACACACACACACACACACACACACACACACACACACACACACACACACACACACACACACACACACACACACACACACACACACACACACAGGGACATTAAAGATTGAGTATGAACACCAATGCAAATGTAGTATTTTTGGGGAGCAGCGAAAAGTAGAGATAAAAATAGCGATTAGAAAAAGGTGAAAGGGGCGGGGAACCAATTGGAATGGACTAGAGACAAAAAGATTGAGAGAGTGAGGAGAGAACACACATCCTACTGAATCCTACTGATCTCACACTGGCTACTGAATTGGAATTTAGTTGATTAGACGGCCTGTGAACCCATACTTCTAATGCATACTGAACACATTGAACTGAACTGAAAACCCCTTTATGTACTGGATTCTATTCTAGAGAGGAGAGGAAGGGATCTCTTAGAAGAGTTAACTTGTGAGTCGTCTGCAGGTTAGGTCTCAGCGGACCTCGCGGTGCGTGTGGTCGCCACCGTCTCTGCATCAGTCACTCGACGAAGCACGCTCCCTCCTTGGTAGGGAAAAGCTGACCTGGAGTCAGCTATACTACTCCCTATTTAGCCTCTTTAAAACTCAAAAGATCCAATACGTTTAACATACGCATCATTTATTGCCAGTTACTTTTCTAATCATTTTTTATTTACAAAACATCGTTTTGTGGCTACTAGTCCCCACTAACATTTCACTCATTCACTTATCAACGGTGAACAGCGTTAATAAAATATGACCAGAGGACTGTTGTGGCTGTACTATAGGGGGCTGACTCACGCACACGAACGAACACGCACTGTCCTTTACTAGTACTGTCCTTTAGACTGCTGTCATGATAAATGCTTTAACTCACCGTTGTCGCGCCACGGGGGCCAGGGCCCCGCCGCCGGACTGCTTGGTCCGCTAGTGCCGTCCATGGTGCATGTCCAGTAAAGACCCGTCCACTTCACTGGCGCGCTTGTTCACTTGTTCTGCCCTAGATCGCTTATTATCTCACTTTACAGTGGATGCTAGTTTATTTCACCCTCCCTCCTCCCTCCCACACACGCGCTCACACGCACACAGTCACACGCACTCACGCGCAAACTCACACCACGTTTTCTTTATTTACTTTCTTAATTGCTTTAGGCCTACTTCACTGTAAGTTTTTTTTAACGCCGATTTACTTTTTTGAGGCAATTTCCTTTTCTCCAATCTGATCAAGTTATCGAATATTCATAACTGTATATATATGAAAATGTAAAACGATTACCACGTGATCCTCAAATCCAATTCAATTAAGAGAGTAGGATATCGCCAGAGAGCGCTGTCAAAAGCAATGCCCATTTCGAATCCGAATCAATCCACATCCAAGTGATCCTATAGGTCTAGATGTACGAGAGATACGCTGCCTCGTCCCTTACTGTCACTCGCAGCTCGCGCCAGACGTCAGAACAGTCTCGTGCAGCTCAGCCGAGTGAAGGGACACGCGCATCAAAAACAGTGCGAAAGAGAGCGAGGGAGAGAGCGCGAGAGAGTTGTGCATGACGTCATTCCAGGTTCCAACCAATCAGTCGGTGTGGTACGTAAGTTTGATCCCGCACAATTACCTACCTCCGCCCCGCGGGGAACGAGATAGCCTCGTGATAGCCACCAGATATTCAAGTTAAGGTTTCGTGATGAATATCAGGCCGACCTTGACTGGACATTTGGCCAAATTGATTTCCAGATATCGCCGTGCCTTGCGTAAACTCCAGCCAATCAGAGTGACGCTCTTGCCCTTTTCGCTCTTGTTGAATCCAGTTGAAAGTTAAGCAAAAACATTTCATCTGAAAATGGCCTAAAATGCAGACTTATATATTTAGATATTTTAACATTGTTTGAGTGATTTTGATTGCTACAATTTCCTCGTGAGCTGCCGTTATAAATAATTTCCGGCAGACTGCGGCGCTCCCTGTCTGGCATGAGCTGAAACGTCCTCCCCGCTGATAGGTCAAGTCGTTTTGAACGGGACCCCAACAGACAAATAACAACGCTGTCGTTTTTATGAGATGATGATCGCTAACAAACGAAACACCCCACTTCCTGCGTTCATAGTCCATTCCACGGTTCAGAACCGGTTCTCTTCAGCACCAGAGCTGGTGAACAGCTCTAATGCCTGAATGACTAGCAGAGCTGAGCATGAACATATGGGAATAGAATAGAACATACATTATACCGTCCCACTTGGGGCAAGTACAGAAACAAAAAAGAATAATAACAAAATGTCAGTCACTCGACCCAGTCTGTCTGTTTGACCGTTTTTAATGAAGTAACCTTTGCAGACCCGGACACATATCCATCCTTTCATCTCAATATGTGTACTATTGTTATCGTAAACCAGTACTATCGTTATCCTAAACCAGTACTATCGTTATCCTAGACCAGTACTATCGTTCTCCTAAACCAGTACTATCGTTATCCTAGACCAGTACTATCGTTATCCTAAACCAGTACTATCGTTATCCTAAACCAGTACTATCGTTATCCTAGACCAGTACTATCGTTCTCCTAAACCAGTACTATCGTTATCCTAGACCAGTACTATCGTTATCCTAAACCAGTACTATCGTTATCCTAGACCAGTACTATTGTTATCCTAGACCAGTACTATCGTTATCCTAGACCAGTACTATCGTTATCCTAAACCAGTACTATTGTTATCCTAGACCAGTACTATCGTTCTCCTAAACCAGTACTATCGTTATCCTAGACCAGTACTATTGTTATCCTAGACCAGTACTATCGTTATCCTAGACCAGTACTATCGTTATCCTAAACCAGTACTATTGTTATCCTAGACCAGTACTATTGTTATCCTAAACCAGTACTATCGTTATCCTAGACCAGTACTATTGTTATCCTAAACCAGTACTATCATTATCCTAAACCAGTACTATCGTTATCCTAAACCAGTACTATTGTTATCCTAGACCAGTACTATTGTTATCCTAAACCAGTACTATCGTTATCCTAGACCAGTACTATTGTTATCCTAAACCAGTACTATCGTTATCCTAAACCAGTACTATCGTTATCCTAAACTTTTCCTAAAATCCTAAAATTGTTACCATAAACCAGGACTATTGTTACCATAAACCAGGACTATTGTTATCCTAGACCAGTACTATGTTACGATAAACCAGTTATATTGTTATCATAAACCAGTTATATTGTTATCATAAACAGTGCTATTATGATTATAAACCAGTTATATTGTGATCATAAACAAGTACTATTATGATTATAAACCAGTTATATTCTTATCATAAACCAGTACTATTATGATTATAAACCAGTTATGTTGTTATCATAAACTAGGGGTGCCACAATCCTTTCAGCGGTACAGGGGCCAATCAGATTAAAGCATTGAAATCTAGTTATGCACTACTAGTCTGTTCAGTCTACTCAAGTTTGACTCTTTTCTGAAGTTGCTTCGCTGTATTGATTTAAATAAACAAAATCACCTACATCTGTCTCTCTCTCCCTCTCTCTGCCTCTCTGTCTCTCTCACTGTCTGTTTCCCTTTCTCTCTTTCTACCTCTGTGTCTCTCTCTCTCTCTCTCTCTCTCTCCCTCTCTCTGCCTCTCTGTCTCTCTCACTGTCTGTTTCCCTTTCTCTCTTTCTACCTCTGTGTCTCTCTCTCTCTCTCTCCCTCTCTCTGCCTCTCTGTCTCTCTCACTGTCTGTTTCCCTTTCTCTCTTTCTACCTCTGTGTCTCTCTCTCTCTCTCTCTCTCTCTCTCTCTCCCTCTCTCTGCCTCTCTGTCTCTCTCACTGTCTGTTTCCCTTTCTCTCTTTCTACCTCTGTGTCTCTCTCTCTCTCTCTCCCTCTCTCTGCCTCTCTGTCTCTCTCTCTCTCTCTCTCTCTCTCTCTCTCTCTCTCTCTCTCTGCCTCTCTGTCTCTCTCACTGTCTGTTTCCCTTTCTCTCTTTCTACCTCTGTGTCTCTCTCTCTCTCTCTCTCTCTCTCTCTCCCTCTCTCTGCCTCTCTGTCTCTCTCACTGTCTGTTTCCCTTCTCTCTTTCTACCTCTGTGTCTCTCTCTCTCTCTCTCTCTCTCTCTCTCCCTCTCTCTGCCTCTCTGTCTCTCTCACTGTCTGTTTCCCTTTCTCTCTTTCTACCTCTGTGTCTCTCTCTCTCTCTCTCTCTCTCTCTCTCTCCCTCTCTCTGCCTCTCTGTCTCTCTCACTGTCTGTTTCCCTTTCTCTCTTTCTACCTCTGTGTCTCTCTCTCTCTCTCTCTCTCTCTCTCTCTCTCTCTCTCTCTCTCTCTCTCTCTCTCTCTCTCTCTTTCTACCTCTGTGTCTCTCTCTCTCTCTCTCTCTCTCTCTCTCTCTCTCTCTCTTTCTACCTCTCTCTCTCTGTCTCTCTCTCTCTCTCTCTCTCTCTCTCTCTCTCTCTCTCTCTCTCTCTCTCTCTCTCTCTCTCTCTCGGTCCCAGTCTAAATTAGGTTCGGGGGGGGGGCTGCCCCTCTAAGTACAGAGTGCTCCACATAAATGCCAGCAAAGTGCCAGCAAAGTGCCAGCAAAGTGCTGGTGCAGCGTGCAGAAGACGCAGCGCTTGTGTCGCTGCAGGGTGGCAGTAATCTCTTCATACGCGCTCAGTTCTTGAAACATTTGCACATTTGAAATCTGCTCTGTATAAGCTATATTCTGGTCCTTCTCACTGTGTGTGTGTGTATTTTGACTCCACTGTAGAGGTTTTAGCAAGGCAGGCTTTTCTTCAGCTGTACGTTTGCAGTAATACATGTCTGGAGTCTAATGGATCTCTGTCTTTGGTGGTTCCAGTTGGAAGTGTTGATCTTTCTTTCACAAAGAGTGGTGGTGGTGTTGAAAGCCGGTTTATTGTACGGTTTGCAGGTGATGCTACATGGCCTGGTGCTCCATGCTGCCATGTAGGAGATCTCCCTGAGTGTGTGCGGTGACGGCTGGTGTAACCTGTGCACACTGATTGCTCAATGCACAACAGGTGTGCAGCCTCACCCAGCCCCAGAGTCCAATCAGTCTGACTCAGGCCAGGTGAGGCTGCTTAAACCAGCCATCATCCACATAATATTATTATTATGTAATCCATGCACATGTTGTCAAATTATTCATTGCAATGAGAGTTTTGCATGTGCGTTTGTGCGCGCATGTGTCCGTGCGTATGTATGTATGTGTGTGTGTGTGTGCGTATGTGTGTGCGTGCGTATGTGTGTGTGTGTGCGTGCACGCGAGTGTGTCCCCCCCCCCCCCCCCCCCCCCCCCCCCATTAGCACCATAGTAACTGCTGTCCTCATCAAACAAATCACGGACTGGGTTTATTGGCGACCTAAAACCTAATGTAGGTATACTGTGCGCAGGGAACCTCTTGAGTCGAGGGATGCAGAGAGATGAGGTACACATGAGTCCTGGTGTTGTGCAGGCAGCGGAGTCTGCTAAGAGGCCTAGTAATGGAGCAGATTACATTACAGCCAGACCGACCGTAGGGACATGTCATCTCTCTCCTTATCTCCCATGCTCTCGCTGTATGTCTGCATTTGTGTCACCGCTTCTACCCCGTCTGTTCGATCATGAACGGTTTCTTCCAGAGCACTTTGGTAGGTGACCTTTCATTCCTTGCTTCAACAGGTAAAACATTTTCTATGGAGTAGAGAAGCAGGAAGGTCGACGTCAATTCCTTCTAGACGGTGGTTTCCTAATTATTTAATGACAAATAAATAGATTGAAATAACGAGCATCGCAAATAAACAACCGTCTTTTAGCAGATATTACACTCACTAAGCAATCGTATCTGTGTCTAATCACTCTTGTAATTGTGTTTGTCAGTGTTAGGGTCTATGTTCTTGTTGTTTGTGTCCTAAATAAATCAAATCCAAATCCTAAATCGTATCATCCATCCAACTGTCCACTTATCTGGTCGTTGCTCCTCCACCCGGCATCGTCCTGCCATTATTCAT
This sequence comes from Lota lota, assembly GCA_026745465.1. Taxonomy (NCBI): domain Eukaryota; kingdom Metazoa; phylum Chordata; class Actinopteri; order Gadiformes; family Lotidae; genus Lota; species Lota lota. The sequence continues at coordinate 578,177 of JACYXH010000511.1, forward strand.
TCATTTATGATCCCTCCCTCTCGGTCTCATCCCCTTATGATTGAATATAGTCTTCCTCTGTTAATCTTGATCCAAAAACATACCATTAGATTCAATTAGATTAACTTTGTTTGTCCCTGCCAGGCGAAACCAGGAAATGGTAGAGCGCAAATAGCGTAAACGCAGTAGATGATGAGGTTCGTTAACATAGCAAAAATAACTAAACTTACATTTTCATCTCTAGTGTATGCATGTATGTATGATGACGATAATTGTGGTATATTTTCATTGTTTCATTTCTAATGTATGTACTTTTATATATTTATCCCAGCCTGACGACAGAATAGGTTGTTTGTATGAAGGTTTGAGCCAACTATCGATGTATATAAAATGTATTTATAAAAGGAAAGGTTGGAACGGAGTTGTTTCGGCGGAAGCGAACACAAACGTCCGTTGTGTCACACGAGAACACGTCCCCCTAATCCGTCCCGAAGGATACCTTTCATCTCTGGGTCACTTTACATTTTTTATTTAAAAATAACATCAGTTACATAAAATAGCACTCAACACAGCAGCGCACAGATATGATTCACCATGGCAACGATAGAAAACGTTGCATTAACTAACACGCCAAACATCGTATAGATTCACTGACTGAAGATTACGAATGGAAATGCACACTTATCGCTAGAAATGTTATCAAAACGCATTTTAATGCTGAAACTATCATTAGTCTACATTAGTCTTACTTATTAATGGTGTTCATGCTTACTTATTGGTGTTCTTTAACTAAGTTAATGGTGTTCGTGTTTACTACGATATTAATGTATAAATTATTAGGGTCCCTAATCCTATGCCAATGCTATATAATAATGCTTATTACTGCATTAAGACTTATGACAGTGGCTCCTTTGAAGTAAAATCCCGTTTTCAGAGGAGAAAAGTGAAAGCTGCAAACGGCAGCAATTAATCACGTTGATTATTGTTTTCAATCTTTCAAATGTACAATCTTATTGTACAATCTATCTTTTGTTTCTGCGTTTGTCTTTCTCCATCTTCTGTGTTCTCTGGCAGAATGTTGATATGTTGTGAGAGGGTTAGGGTTAAGGGTTAGTAATGTGAGTCTGTCCTCGTATGCTGGCAGACTTACATAAGAATGATGTGCACTTCCTGCCTACCTTTGACACGCGCACACACAGTCACACACTCCTGCGCACTTCAAACACACACGCACACACAGTCACACACTCCTGCACACTTCAAACACACACGCACACATAAGCACCCAAGCACACCCACTCCCACGTGCGCACGCACACACACACACACACACGCACACAGTGAAGTGGGCTGATTTTGGCTCTGCCATTATGTTGTTACACAACCCACTACACTGAAGAGAGTGTGTGTGTGTGGTTGTGTGTAGTTGTGTGTGTGTGTGTGGTTGTGGCAGCATGTGTTTTAATCATAGGAGCGGATAACCTTTGACCTTCCTCATAGCATGTATTGCTATGTATTTCCAAGAGCATTCAGCATCCGTCTAAAGAAGTCTACCAGTGTCCATTTAAATGATCTGATTAGAGATTTAGTCAAAAATAAAGGAATTTCTTTATATCCATAGCAACATTAAAATGAAGAAATGATTTATGGAGAGATGGTAGACACAGAGGGATGCCTGAATCATCTCTGCTGGGAGTTTGATTACTAATAAAGCTGTGCAAGCTCTTCCTGACCTCCACTGTTTATGCCTCGAACCGAATGCTTGACAACAGAAAACAAACGCTGGATAAATCTGTTCTGAACGATTTTTACCAAGGCTGGTTACAGAGTCTAGGTAATGTACCTGCAGTCTGTCCTCTGAAATCTTCTGGTAAGGCCACGCCGTTCTGTTCTAGGTAAGGGAAGTTGTGTTGTGGTTCTCCACCAGCAGTTCTACTGAGCCACAGCGCAACTCCTGGGGGGAGGCGGCACAGACCCTGGGCAGGAAGCTAAGAACTACAAGGGGCGGATCTACGGCTGGTTTCCTGTTTTAGGATATTCTACCGAACTCTGGATCAATCCTTCTGAAGGGGATTTTAATAAGTGTAGTTCTACAGTGGCCAGGTGTTGATTTGAAACCTTTACAGACACTTTTTCTAATAACGTGTGTGTGCAGTTAGCCAATTACGTGCTTACAGCTCCCCGCCTCCTGTCACATGATTGGTCGAACCAAATATGAACCAAAATAAATGGGAACGGCCCGTTAAACCAGACTGAGGTCCTCTGCTACCAGACTACAGATGTTAATCTACAGTCTGAGGTCCTCTGCTACCAGACTGGAGATGTTAATCTACAGTCTGAGGTATGAGGCTACCAGACTGAGGTCCTCTGCTACCAGACTACAGATGTTAATCTACAGTCTGAGGTCCTCTGCTACCAGACTGGAGATGTTAATCTACAGTCTGAGGTATGAGGCTACCAGACTGGAGATGTTAATCTACAGTCTGAGGTATGAGGCTACCAGACTGGAGATGTTAATCTACAGTCTGAGGTATGAGGCTACCAGACTGGAGATGTTAATCTACAGTCTGAGGTATGAGGCTACCAGACTGGAGATGTTAATCTACAGTCTGAGGTATGAGGCTACCAGACTGGATATGTTAATCTACAGTCTGAGATATGAGGCTACATGGTGAGCCATAACCGCAGAACTATAGCAGAGTTGTGATTAGTGCTTTGACAGCCAGAGTCACCACATCACAACAGAGAGCATGAGCAAGAATACTTCTGATGTTTTTGTTGGAGGTGAAATTCTCCACATTTTCATGTAGGCCTAATCAAAAGGAGCAGCTATCTGCCTGAGTGCCAGTCATGGGAACCACTAATCACAGTTCTATTTAGAGGACCAAACCACACGGCACCAAACAATCTACTGTGCAGTGACCTTGGACAAGTGTGTGTCTGACTGCAGCTGACATCTATTATTTTAGTTTTTGCTCAATCTTCCTCTCTCCTCTTTTTCGTTCCGCATATGTGCGCAAGTGTGTGACAGGTTTGACGGGTTTAGGTTGAGCAGATGTGACTGCAGCTGCTGTTGGAGTGCAATTTAAATACACAGAGAAAGGTGTTTGTTTCCCAGCTTGAAAGTGTTGTGGAAATGAGCTGCATCTTCAGAAGGCCGGTGCAGTATTGTGGCGATGCATTGATATTACTTTATATATCTATGAGAAAGTCACTTCTGACTAGAGCACGTCTGGGAAACACGCACATCTGCTCAATGTACAGCGATCCTCTAGACTGAAGACTAGCAGTAACAACGTTTGCTACGTTTCCATCCAATTATTGGATGTTGAAGCCTGGTCCTCCAAATCAAACGGGAAAACGTAAATAATATGAATATGTTCATAACTATGATAAAATGCGTTTTAAAAACGGCTATATTTTTAAGATTTTAGTTGTTGTTGCCCATCACTTTAACAATTGTTCGTAACGATTAATTCATGAGACCAGCTATAGGCCTACAAATGAGCAGAAAGTGTAAACGAGAGAAATAAATGGGGTGTTTACTTTCGGAACCAGTTCCGTTGAATTAAGATCCGGCTTCCTCGCCTCCACTGAGTGATAGTGTGGATCTGTGCGTGTTCTTTAACTCTTCAACTGTGTTTGTAACAGGAACAGGAAAACGTGCAAGTAATAAACCAACGGTTTTCCCTGTTGGTGTTGTGAGAGTTCAGTCTTTTTACGTAGCAGGGAAACAGCGTTGGGCGTGCGAGAGACCGCCTGTTGACCTGTGACGGTGGGTCGTGCTCTCTGAAGGCGACTGGTAGGCCTACCAGGAGAGGGCATGGGGATATCCCACCATGCCCTCTCCTGGTAGGCCTACCAGGAGAGGGCATGGGGATATCCCACCATGCCCTCTCCTGGTAGGCCTACCTAGGAGAGGGCAAGGTGGTATAAAGCCAGACGATTTGCTAACCCGTGTTAGTCTGGAACCACTCTGTTCCTTTTCGGTGTACTGTCCAGTTCGTTAAATACTGTCTAGGTAGCGGCCCTGGTGTTCACAAGTGATTCATGTGTTACCTACTGGCGCCATCTTGTGTCCAGAATATGTATCTCTGAGTATGAATATGTATTCCCCCAGTGAATGAAACACCTGTTGCTCTTGGAGGTAAGGTGCAGATTGAGTCTGACAGTTGGGGAGGAGGGGAGGTTGGGGGGGGGGACGTCCAACCAATTCACTGACAAATAAGGCATTTTATTAATAATTGTGAATTTTAAACTATTTAAGACTTGTTAAGGACTCCTCGCTCTCCCTGAAGGTCTCTCTCTGTGTGAAGACAATACGTGAACATTTGATTGACTTGGC
>JACYXH010000511.1:602500-617500 GCA_026745465.1 Lota lota
AACACACCACACACCACAACACCCCACACACCACAACACACAACACACCACATACCACAACACATCACACACCAGAACACACCACACACCAGAACACACAACACACCACAACACACAACACACCACAACACACAACACACAACAACACACCACAACACACAACACACCACAACACACCAGAACACACCACAACACACAACACACCACAACACACACCAGAACACACCACAACACACCACAACACACAACACACCACAACACAGTCGAAGAAGATAGCATGAAACTGTAGACTGCTTAGGGTAGTGTCCAAATCGTGGGGTTACATGACTCGATCTGTGTTCCAGGGGAGCCGGGTGTATTTTCATCGAGATGCTGCAGGGGGCGCCAGCGTTCCCGGGCTCGGACGACGTCATGCAGCAGCTGCAGAAGATATGGACGGTAAGTCGACCCCGTGGAATGCCGTCCGCTGCTCTTTCAAAGGAAAGGATGGCGATGAAACAGATTCCCAGGGCGGTTTACGTTCGGTGGTTTAGCAGACTTTGAGCCAAGGGTTAGGGTTCAGAGAGCAGATACTCTTAAGGAGCAGGTCGAGGTGTGGGCATTTGGGAGTGAACCCAGTGCTCCTTTGAGCTGGGAATCAAACCATCCCACGCCTATGTTACCCTCCCCCCCATAGTTATGACACAAGACAAGACCCTGCCAATGATCAGTTCACTACAGATTCTGCTGAACACGAGCGGTCGCTGAAGAGCGGACGGTTCTCATCCCAACTGAGTTCTCCGCAAAACCTTCTGTTGTCACTCACACTGCGGTCCTCTCCTAGGTCCTCGGCGTGCCCACGGAGGAGAGCTGGCCCGGGGTGAGCGAGCTGCCCAATTACAAACCAGGTAACGTGGGACTCTGTCATTCTAGCCAATCCGAGCGCCTGAATGAGGTCATGAGGTCATCATAAGGAAGTGTGCCTCGGCCCACACTGGTTGTTTCTTGCCTTAAGTAGGACTTTGGAAAGTACTTCAATTTAAAATAAGAGTAATAAGAATACTAACCAAGGAAATATATAATGAATTCCGTCTCCATGGGCCTCTTTTCGGGAATAAAGGTGTTGAGTTTCAATTTTAAGTGGCATTCAAACTGTGAAGAATGTATTGTGTAATGCGTTCGTGGCCTGCAACTCTCATCCCAGCCTGCAATGGTTTCTACCACCACTAGGGGGTGCTGTTGGGCTAAGTACGGAGGGGTTTGCGTGTGAACGTTTCTGAACCATTTGAAAAGCCTGTTTGTTACTGTACACGACGGAATTCCCCCTCGCTAAGCGCCTGCTTCCTCCAGAAGTCATTACTCTTCCAGAAACTTCCGCCCTAGACAAACATTCCCGGCTGTTAATTTTGAGGGAATCTGTCCCCAATTAAGATAGCGTAATTGACAGTGACGGGCGAGAGAGAGGAAGAGAGAGAGACGGAGACGGACGCAGAGAGAGAGACGGAGACGGACGCAGAGAGAGACGTGTCTGTGTGTTGTAAGGCTAGTCGTTACAACACACTTCCCGTGACGGTCGGACCGACTCCCAACACCACCCCACCACCACCACCCCCCCCCCCACCACCACCCAGCACCACCCAGCACACCATCACCCCACCACCACCACCACCCAGCACACCACCACCACCACCCAGCACACCACCACCACCACCACCACCACCACCCAGCACCACCCAGCACACCATCACCCCACCACCACCACCACCCAGCACACCACCACCACCACCACCACCCAGCACACCACCACCACCCAGCACCACCCAGCACACCATCCACCACCACCACCACCCAGCACACCACCACCACCACCACCACCACCCAGCACCACCCAGCACACCATCACCCCACCACCACCACCACCCCCACCTCCACCACCACCCAGCACACCATCACCCCACCACCACCACCACCACCACCACCACCACCCAGCACACCACCACCACCACCACCACCCAGCACCACCCAGCACACCATCACCCCACCACCACCACCATCCACCACCACCCAGCACACCATCCACCACCACCACCACCACCCAGCACACCATCACCCCACCACCACCACCCAGCACACCATCACCCCACCACCACCACCATCCACCACCACCCAGCACACCATCCACCACCACCACCACCCAGCACACCACCACCACCCAGCACACCATCACCCCACCACCACCACCACCACCACTCCCCCCCCCTAGTCCACCGTCCCGTAGCGAGATGAGCAGATAAGAAAGGAATGTCGGGGCCAGTGGGTAATCCTACACGCTGCTCCAGACACTCAGCATCCAGCTCACTGGCTGGGAGGAATGTCTCGCAGGAACGTCAGGAGGAGGCAACAGACAGGCAAGACATCACCGCAGAAAGTACTAGAAGGAGAGGGGGAGAGGGAGAGCTTGGGAGGAGGGGGGGAGGAGGAGAGGGAGGAGGAGAGGAGAAGGAGGAGAAGAAGGAAATAAAAGACATGGGGTGGGGACAACTGTAGCGCTCTGGTGAGGAAAATTTAAGTTTAAGACCACAGTGGGCTCCCGGGGCCCGAGTGGGCTCCCGGGGCCCGAGTGGCAAGCAGTTCTGTCTCCTACATTGAACCACTTACTGCATGTAGTGGTGTTACTTTAGGTTGGAGGTATGGCTCCAGTCTTTACTGGTTCTCCCCGCTGTAGGACTTAAAGCTCCAGTCTTTACTGGTTCTCCCTGCTGTAGGACTTAAAGCTCCAGTCTTTACTGGTTCTCCCCGCTGTAGGACTTAAAGCTCCAGTCTTTACTGGTTCTCCCTGCTGTAGGAGTTAAAGCTCCAGTCTTTACTGGTTCTCCCTGCTGTAGGAGTTAAAGCTCCAGTCTTTACTGGTTCTCCCTGCTGTAGGACTTAAAGCTCCAGTCTTTACTGGTTCTCCCCGCTGTAGGACTTAAAGCTCCAGTCTTTACTGGTTCTCCCCGCTGTAGGAGTTAAAGCTCCAGTCTTTACTGGTTCTCCCCGCTGTAGGACTTAAAGCTCCAGTCTTTACTGGTTCTCCCTGCTGTAGGACTTAAAGCTCCAGTCTTTACTGGTTCTCCCTGCTGTAGGACTTAAAGCTCCAGTCTTTACTGGTTCTCCCTGCTGTAGGACTTAAAGCTCCAGTCTTTACTGGTTCTCCCTGCTGTAGGACTTAAAGCTCCAGTCTTTACTGGTTCTCCCCGCTGTAGGACTTAAAGCTCCAGTCTTTACTGGTTCTCCCTGCTGTAGGACTTAAAGCTCCAGTCTTTACTGGTTCTCCCCGCTGTAGGAGTTAAAGCTCCAGTCTTTACTGGTTCTCCCTGCTGTAGGACTTAAAGCTCCAGTCTTTACTGGTTCTCCCCGCTGTAGGAGTTAAAGCTCCAGTCTTTACTGGTTCTCCCCGCTGTAGGACTTAAAGCTCCAGTCTTTACTGGCTGTAGGACTTAAAGCTCCAGTCTTTACTGGTTCTCCCTGCTGTAGGACTTAAAGCTCCAGTCTTTACTGGTTCTCCCCGCTGTAGGACTTAAAGCTCCAGTCTTTACTGGTTCTCCCTGCTGTAGGACTTAAAGCTCCAGTCTTTACTGGTTCTCCCTGCTGTAGGACTTAAAGCTCCAGTCTTTACTGGTTCTCCCCCGCTGTAGGACTTAAAGCTCCAGTCTTTACTGGTTCTCCCTGCTGTAGGACTTAAAGCTCCAGTCTTTACTGGTTCTTCCCCGCTGTAGGAGTTAAAGCTCCAGTCTTTACTGGTTCTCTCCCGCTGTAGGACTTAAAGCTCCAGTCTTTACTGGTTCTCCCCGCTGTAGGACTTAAAGCTCCAGTCTTTACTGGTTCTCCCGCTGTAGGACTTAAAGCTCCAGTCTTTACTGGTTCTCCCCGCTGTAGGACTTAAAGCTCCAGTCTTTACTGGTTCTCCCCGCTGTAGGACTTAAAGCTCCAGTCTTTACTGGTTCTCCCCGCTGTAGGACTTAAAGCTCCAGTCTTTACTGGTTCTCCCCGCTGTAGGAGTTAAAGCTCCAGTCTTTACTGGTTCTCCCTGCTGTAGGAGTTAAAGCTCCAGTCTTTACTGGTTCTCCCCGCTGTAGGACTTAAAGCTCCAGTCTTTACTGGTTCTCCCCGCTGTAGGACTTAAAGCTCCAGTCTTTACTGGTTCTCCCTGCTGTAGGACTTAAAGCTCCAGTCTTTACTGGTTCTCCCCGCTGTAGGACTTAAAGCTCCAGTCTTTACTGGTTCTCCCTGCTGTAGGACTTAAAGCTCCAGTCTTTACTGGTTCTCCCCGCTGTAGGACTTAAAGCTCCAGTCTTTACTGGCTGTAGGAGTTAAAGCTCCAGTCTTTACTGGTTCTCCCTGCTGTAGGACTTAAAGCTCCAGTCTTTACTGGTTCTCCCTGCTGTAGGACTTAAAGCTCCAGTCTTTACTGGCTGTAGGACTTAAAGCTCCAGTCTTTACTGGTTCTCCCCGCTGTAGGACTTAAAGCTCCAGTCTTTACTGGTTCTCCCCGCTGTAGGACTTAAAGCTCCAGTCTTTACTGGTTCTCCCTGCTGTAGGACTTAAAGCTCCAGTCTTTACTGGTTCTCCCCGCTGTAGGACTTAAAGCTCCAGTCTTTACTGGTTCTCCCCGCTGTAGGACTTAAAGCTCCAGTCTTTACTGGTTCTCCCTGCTGTAGGACTTAAAGCTCCAGTCTTTACTGGTTCTCCCCGCTGTAGGACTTAAAGCTCCAGTCTTTACTGGTTCTCCCTGCTGTAGGACTTAAAGCTCCAGTCTTTACTGGTTCTCCCCGCTGTAGGACTTAAAGCTCCAGTCTTTACTGGTTCTCCCTGCTGTAGGACTTAAAGCTCCAGTCTTTACTGGTTCTCCCCGCTGTAGGACTTAAAGCTCCAGTCTTTACTGGTTCTCCCTGCTGTAGGACTTAAAGCTCCAGTCTTTACTGGTTCTCCCCGCTGTAGGACTTAAAGCTCCAGTCTTTACTGGTTCTCCCTGCTGTAGGACTTAAAGCTCCAGTCTTTACTGGTTCTCCCTGCTGTAGGACTTAAAGCTCCAGTCTTTACTGGTTCTCCCTGCTGTAGGCCTGAGGAGGATTTTGACTTGAGACAAGTGACTATGTTTGATTGTGGTTTGAATCTGGATGAAGTGGACAGTCGGTTACTCCGTACAGTAGACAAGCTAAAAACGAAACTCCAGACGCAAATAGTTGGGAGGGAAAGAGAGCAGCGTTATCGGTGTGTGCGTCTCCGGGAACAAGACGAGTCAGGTTTAGCTCTCCAAGGTGAGACCTCTTTGTTTAGACGTCTTCCTGAGGCACTGTGGGAATAACAAGCATTGAACAGTCTGGAACAACAGGTTTACAGGGAGGTGGGGGGGGGGGGGGGGGGGGACATTCACAAATCTCATGTTACACACTCGAGTAATCATTTAGTCATCCACCGTTCACCAATCATGTGAGGGAGATTTTACGTATCCAGGCGGCGAACACAACAATATTGTCTGTTGATTGATATTGGGATGTTGTCATGTTTAAAAGACAGACTAGGCAAAGGAGATGACATTCCCAGGGACAGCTCTGGACTGCGGTTTCATCTATCACTTGATTTTGTAAACTTTGTTTACAGTATCCAACACTAGGGTCATTAATAAAGCGTATACCAACTATACAATGACAAGTCCTCACAATAAATGAAGGTATAATAATATTAATAATAATTGTAATAAATGGCCGCTCCCCCACCAGGGCACCACAGTGTGTGTGCGCGCACATGCGTCTGTGGGCTCTCACCTGGCTGAGAGTGCTTGCTCATCAGTGAGGGTCCTGTGTGGTTGTGTTTGTGTGTCTGCTTGGCGGGCACGGTCAGTTTACATAGCTGCCTGCCTGTCTGTCTGCCTGCCTGTCTGTCTGCCTGTCTGTCTGTCTGTCTGTCTGTCTGTCTGTCTGTCTGTCTGTCTGTCTGTCTGTCTGTCTGTCTGTCTGTCTGTCTGTCTGCCTGCCTGCCTGCCTGCCTGTCTGTCTGTCTGTCTGTCTGTCTGTCTGTCTGTCTGTCTGTCTGTCTGTCTGTCTGTCTGTCTGTCTGTCTGTCTGTCTGTCTGTCTGTCTGTCTGTCTGTCTGTCTGTCTGTCTGTCTGTCTGTCTGTCTGTCTGTCTGTCTGTCTGTCTGTCTGTCTGTCTGTCTGTCTGTCTGTCTGTCTGTCTGTCTGTCTGTCTGTCTGTCTGTCTGTCTGTCTGTCTGTCTGTCTGTCTGTCTGTCTGTCTGTCTGCCTGCCTGCCTGCCTGCCTGCCTGCCTGCCTGCCTGCCTGTCTGCCTGCCTGCCTGCCTGTCTGCCTGCCTGCCTGTCTGTCTGTCTGTCTGTCTGTCTGTCTGTCTGTCTGTCTGTCTGTCTGCCTGTCTGCCTGCCTGCCTGCCTGCGTGTGTGTGTGTCTCTTCAGCCGCCCCCCAGATGTAGTTTTGTGTTTTTATTGAGATGATTTAATAGTTTTTCTTTTAATGATGTGAAAAGTGATGTGTGTCCAACAGATTTTCTGCTTGAGTAGCTCTAAGAAAATACCACTGGTACCGCACACACACACACACACACACACACACACACACACACACACACACACACACACACACACACACACACACACACACACACACACACACACACACACACACACACACACACACACACACACACACAGCTGTCTATAAGACCTCTACCTTTATATTCAGCCTCACTCCAGGGTGCCACAGTCACCACCCGCTGCCAGAGTACTTAAGGGCTAAGCAGGGTGCAACCGCTCACCGCTCACCGCTCCTCTGAGCATGGGTGGCCCCACACACACCCTCCAGTGGGAGTCAAACTACCAACCCAGCGCTCTAACGGTCGAGAGACAAGACAGGTAGAAGTTAAGAAACTTACCACATCTTTTTCCTCCTGTGTGAATAAACACACAGGCCTGGTCCGCAGGGTGGGGGTCTGGAGGGTGGGGGTCTGGAGGGTGGGGGTCCGGAGGGTGGGGGCTGGAGTGTGGGGTCTGGAGGGTGGGGGTCTGGAGGTGGGGGTCTGGAGGGTGGGGGGTCCGGAGGGTGGGGGTCCGGAGGGTGGGGGTCGGAGGGGGGGTCTGGAGGGTGGGTCCAGGTTGGGGTCTGGAGGTGGGGGTCCGGAGGTTGGGGTCCAGGGTGTGGGTCCAGGGGTGGGGGACCAGGGGTGGGGGTCCGGAGGGTGGGGGTCTGGAGGGTGGGGGTCTGGAGGGTGGGGGTCCGGAGGGTGGGGGTCAGGTGGTGCTGGGTAGGCGGTGCTGGGGGGGTAGGAAGGGGCGGTGGGTCGCACAAAGTGCTTCCTGTCGGCACTCCCCCCTGCCAGGGGGGAGGGGGGAGAGATAGAGGGGAGATAGAGGGGTGTGAGGAGAGAGGATAGAAGAAGGGTGAGGAGAGAGGGAGGAGAAGGAGAAATAGAGGGGTGAGGAGAGAGGGTAGGAGAAGGAGAGGAGTGGGGAGGAGAGAGAGCGTTGAGGAGGTGGAGAGAGGGAGGGAGTTAAAGAGAGGGTGAAGGAGAGAAAGTTAAGGAGAGAGGGATGAGTAGAACATTGGAGAAGGGGGAGAGAGTAAAGGAGGAGGAGAGAGAGATTGAGAACGCAAACAGAACACCAAGTGTGTGAAGGGATGATTGAGGCTGAATTTTCACTTTTTCATTGTGTGTGTGTGTGCACACTAGGCCAAAGAATAAAACATCAGGGCTCACCCTGACACAGGTTGGAAAATATACACGCGTGTGTGTGTGCCACACCCACATTCATGCATGGCCATGCATGAATGTTTGTGTGTCTGCGTTCTGGACCCGTCTGGGTTTGTGTGACGGTGGGAGGAGAGGACACCCATGCTGCGGGGCTTTCAGGGTGGCCAGGGGGCGCTGTCCTCTCTCCTCTCTCTTGCTCTCTCTCTGTCTGTCTCTTTCTTTTTCTCCGTCCCCCTCATCTCTCTACACCCCCCTCTCTTCTCTCTCCCCCCCTCCTCCCGCCCCCCTCCTCTCTCTCTTCTCCCTCTCTATCGTCTCTCTCTCTCTCTCTCCTCTCTCTTGCTCTCTCTCTGTCTGTCTCTTTCTTTTTCTCCGTCTCTGCCTCTCTCCCCCCTCTCTCTCTCCCCCTCTCCCTCCCCCCTCCTCTCTCTCGTCTCTCTCTCTCCCCTCTCTTCCCCCCTCTCCCCTCTCTCCTACCCTCTCCGCTCCCCCCTCCTCTCTCTCTACTTAACTCTCTCTCTCATACTCTCCCTAAGTACTGCCTCTCCGATCTCTCTGAATGTGTCTTCTCTCAATCTGTCTTTCTCTTTCCTTTTTCTCTGTCTCTGCCTCTCTCCCCCCCTCCTCCTCCTCTTCCCCCAAAATGGCCCCTCCTCTCGACTCTCTCTCTTCGTTCTCCCCTCCCCCCTTCTCGCCTCACTCCCTCTCCCTCCTCACTCTCTCTCAAGTCTCTCTCCCGTCTCCCCCTACCCCTCCTCTCTCCTCTCTCTTACTCGTCCCCCTCGCTCTCATCTCTTACTCTTGTCTCCTCTTTCTCTCTCTCCTCTCTCTCATGGTTCGTCTCTTTCTTTGGAGCCCACTATTCTGGTCCTAGACTCTCTCCTCCTCGTCTCACACTATTCTCTTCTGGCTCTCCTCCTACCTCTCAGTCACTCTCTCTCTCTCTCCTCTTCCACCTCTTCTGTCTCTTTTACCTTATCCGTCTCTTGGCCTCTCCTCATTCTCCCTCTCTCTCTCTCCCCCTCTCTCCCTCCCCCCCCCCACCTCTCTCCTCTCTCGCTCTCTCTGTCTCTCCACCCTCTCTCTCTCTCTTCTCTCCTCCTTTCTGTCTTCCCCCCCCTCCTTCTCCCATCCTCTCATCCTCTCTCTCCTCATCTCTCTCTCTCTCGTCCTCACTCTGTCTCTTCTCTCTCCTCGCTCTCCTCCCTCTCCCTCTCCTGTCTCTACTCTCTCATCTCTCTCTCTCTCTCTCGTATCTCTCTGCCTTCTCTCTCTCTCTCCTCTGCCTCTCTCCCCCCTCTTCGTCTTCTCTCTCTCCTCTCTCACTCCTTCTTTTCTCCTCTTCATTCCTCGTTCTCTTCTCTCTCCTCTCTCTCAAGTCTTCTCTCTCTTCTCTCTCTCTCCTCTCTGTCCTCGCTCTCTCCCCTGCCTTCTCCTCCCCCTCTTTCTCCTCTCTCCCTCTCTCTCTTCCCCCCCTCTCTCACTCTCTCTTAGCCTCAGTTCCCCATGGTCTCTCTCTCACTCTCTCAGCGGCTCAGTTAAGTGCGAAACAGTACATTGATTATTGCCGAGGTGTTTTTCCTCCTAAAACCACATGTTGGTTCAGCTCAGGTGTGCTGGAGAAAGCGAGCGCTAGAGAGCTGCTTTCCGTGAGGATGCTATGCTATGCTATGTCACGTCTTGCGTTTCCTGTCCGGCTCCCACGTGACAGGAAATGGAGAGATGTTTTGGCATGTTCATAATAGGGAGACCTTTCCCGACTTTGAGTGAAAGGTTTGCGTTAGGTGGTCATGTGATGGAAGGGGGCTGTAGGTGACGACCAGGTGTATTGGCATGGAGAGTTAAACGCTTCAATTACCACAGCAGTTTAGAAATGAATCAAAGGAAAAGTAACAAAATACTAACAAAAGGAAAAAAAACGAAGTGATATTTTGATAATCAGCACCAGCGAATAAAATAAGGTTATGGTCTGGAATGAGTAAATCAATTCACAGAATGAGTCTTACCCATCTCCATTATTGACTACAATGTAGAGGCACACAACATAACCGTGTGGACCGGGCCTCCTGGGAGCCCAGTGGGCCGACAGATGCCAGCGGACCCCCGCGGGGCCAGATGAGGGCGTGTGTACAAGGCAAACGCCCAACAGCCACGTCTAGGGTGTGTGTGTGGTAAACCGTTTTTATGGGTGTGTCGGTTGGTGGGGGTGTGTGGGTGTGGGTGTGTGTGTGTGTGTGTGTGTGTGTGTGTGATGATCCGTGTGTGTGTGTGTGTGATGATCCGTGTCCGTATGTCTGGGACTCCAGGAGCCAGAAAGAGGGGGAGACAGAAGAGTACGTGTGGAAGGAGGGAAACAGTAACGCACAGAGGGGAGAGAGAGGGAGGAAGTGGGAGAGAGAAGGGAGGGCGAGGGGAGAGAAGAGGGGAGGGAAGACAGAGGGGAAGGGGGAGAAAAGAGAGGGGGAGGGGGAGGGAGAGACGGGGGGGGGCGGGGAGGGGGAGAGGGGAGAGTGGAGAAGAGAGGGGCGGGGGAGAGAGAGCGGGAGGGGGGGAGAAGAGGAATGGAGGGTGGTTGGAGAGGGGGATGGTGAAGAGGGGGGGAGCGGAGAAGAGGCGAGGGGGATACGGGGGGAAGAGGGGAGGGGAGGAGGCGTGGAGGCGGGGGAGGGAGGGTGGGCGCCGCCTGGATGCTCTGACCGGGTAGTTGGTCTGTGTAGGCCGTCTGGGTGTGGTTTGGTGATTGTGTGTGGGTTTGCTGGTAGTGGTGTGTGCTCCCGGGTCTTGGGTGTCGTCCCGTGTTGTTGTTGTGTGCGTTTGCGATTCTGGTGTTGTTTTGCACGACCGCTGGGTGCGTTTGGGACTGGAGTGGCGGGCCCGTGGGGGCGGTGGGTGGGGTCGGGATTGGGAGGTAGGTGAGGGAGAGTGTCCTGGGGAGAGGGTGTGGGAGGGGTGTGGGTTCTGCCCGCCTCAGGAAGGCTCCGTGGACCGGAGCTCTTGTTGTGGGGGGGGTGGGGTTGGAGGGGTGCGTGTGGGTTGTGGTTTTGCGGGTGGCTGACTCGGTGGGTGTCGTCGTGAGAGTCCGCCTCTGGGTGATGGCCGCGCCCGCAAGGTGAGCAGCCGATCACTATAAGAAAACAGAGAGTTTACCACTGGCACCAATAAAGCAATCAGAGATCAGGACACTTGGAAAGTTCTGCCCCTTCGTGCCATAAGGTCCAGGATCAGCGGTGGAGGGGATGAATCAGACTTCCTCACGGACAACGGATCACAGTGTTTGCAGAGCTGGTATTACACCAGGCACGCCTGGCAGTTGGTCAACGCCCTGCCAGGGTCGAACCAACTCAAACAAAACATGTCCCCAGACCACCACCTGAGGCCTGTTTCTCCATAATAGTGTGATTCCTCTGATGCGTTGAACATGTTGTGGTTTTAGGTTTGCTGTCGGTTTGAGCTGGACTCTGGCTGGACTCTGGCTGGACTCTGGCTGGACTCTGGCTGGACCCTGGAGCACAAGTAGCGTCCGCAGACTAGTAAAAGATAGGAAGGGAAGCTTAGCAGGAGTGTGCGTGAGTCAGCGTGATTCAGACCCTTAAGCACGCTCTCTGACTTCACAGCAGGGGGGGAGGTGGAGCAGTGAAGTAAGCCACCAGGACATTAATCATCAAAGTGTGTGTTTTAAACTGGGATCTCTTACTGTAAACTTCCAACCCAAAGGTGCAGTATTTCAACTGGACCAAACTCTCTGTGTGTGTGTGTGTGTGTGTGTGTGTGTGTGTGTGTGTGTGTGTGTGTGTGTGTGTGTGTGTGTGTGTGTGTGTGTGTGTGTGTGTGTGTGTGTGTGTGTGTGTGTGTGTGTGTGTGTGTTAGTTTTTTTTACGAGAATTTTCTAGATATTTCCCAGGATGCCGCAGTCGATGATACGAGTCTATGCCGCTAGATTATTCCCTGTGAGAACAGGCCTCTCATATCACATGAGAGACAGTTTGGAACTCATCACATGAGACAGTTTGGAACTCATCACATGAGAGACAGTTTGGAACTCATCACATGAGACAGTTTGGAACTCATCACATGAGACAGTTTGGAACTCATCACATGAGACAGTTTGGAACTCATCACATGAGACAGTTTGGAACTCATCACATGAGAGACAGTTTGGAACTCATCACATGAGACAGTTTGGAACTCATCACATGAGACAGTGTGGAACTCATCACATGAGACAGTTTGGAACTCATCACATGAGACAGTTTGGAACTCATCACATGAGAGACAGTGTGGAACTCATCACATGAGAGACAGTTTGGAACTCATCACATGAGAGACAGTTTGGAACTCATCACATGAGACAGTTTGGAACTCATCACATGAGAGACAGTTTGGAACTCATCACATGAGAGACAGTTTGGAACTCATCACATGAGAGACAGTTTGGAACTCATCACATGAGAGACAGTTTGGAACTCATCACATGAGACAGTTTGGAACTCATCACATGAGACAGTTTGGAACTCATCACATGAGACAGTTTGGAACTCATCACATGAGACATATCACATGACGTTACTCAGGTCCCTTTCAGAGGGTTAGGGGACGACATTTGAATCGGGGACAAAACAGGTTAAAGTTAAGACTGTAGGTCTTTGGCCTCTGCCGGCATGTTTGTTTGAATGTTTGAAATGTTTGAATTTGGAGTCCAAAGAGTAACTCACGGCCCAGTCACACCAGGGATCTTTTTCCCTCTTTAAATCCGTTTGTTTGGAGAAGAAATAGACATGGAAGAATGGCCTTGGATGCTTGAGGGTTCTTTTGTCCTCAGATTTGATCGATGCTGGTGAAAAGGAACCAAATCTTCAGTTGTTCTTGTGATTCACGGCTGCCACCTTAATCATAACTCAGACTAAGTGCTGGAGTCTGGAGTGGCAGCCAGGACTTCCTCCTCTCCTCCTCCTCCTCCTCCTCCTCGCGCGGTGGGTCGGCGATGGCTCATTGCTCGAGGGCTCTGCCCGGGAGAGGTTGCCGGTCATGGGTCACGTGGGAGTTACCGGGTCAGTGCCGTTCTCGCCAAACAGTTCTCGTAAAAGTTCCCCAACGTTTCGGAACAGCCCTGTACAGGGAACAAGTAAAAACACCCCAGCTGGTCTGAGGTCACGGCCTGGGAGGTCATGGGGGGAGGGAGGGGGGAGACAGAGACGGAGAGGGAGAGAGAGAGAGAGAGAGAGAGAGACGGAGAGGGAGAGAGAGAGAGAGACGGAGAGGGAGAGAGAGACAGAGAGAGAGAGACAGACAGAGAGAGAGAGAGACGGAGAGGGGAGAGAGAGACAGAGAGAGAGACAGACAGAGAGAGAGAGAGACAGAGAGGAAGCGAGAAGAAGAGAGAGGTGAAGAAGAAGACGAAGAGAGCGAGACTTCACACCATTTGTTTCCCATGCCACAATAGGCGTCGTAGGGTTTACGTTGTCGGCATGGTGGGACATCCCATGTACAGCTCCACAGACAGTGTGTGTTGTCCTGGCCTCGCCTGCAGCATGAAAGCATGAAAGTACGCTAGCTACAGGCACTTTGTACGCTAGCTACAGGCACTCTTGTACGCTAGCTACAGGCACTTTGTACGCTAGCTACAGGCACTCTGTACGCTAGCTACAGGCACTTTGTACAGCTAGCTACAGGCACTTTGTACACTAGCTACAGGCACTTTGTACACTAGCTACAGGCACTTTGTACACTAGCTACAGGCACTTTGTACACTAGCTACAGGCACTTTGTACGCTAGCTACAGGCACTTTGTACACTAGCTACAGGCACTTTGTACGCTAGCTACAGGCACTTTGTACACTAGCTACAGGCACTCTGTACACTAGCTACAGGCACTTTGTACACTAGCTACAGGCACTTTGTACACTAGCTACAGGCACTTTGTACGCTAGCTACAGGCACTCTGTACACTAGCTACAGGCACTTTGGTGCGGCCCGCGTTTCGGTAAAAAAAAAGAGAAAGAATTCCAGATGAATAAACGGAATGGATTTTGGCTGAAGAACAAGGAACGTCGGGCCTTTGGGAACGCTGTCAGTGGGCCCCTGTGAGGTAGCACACTGGAGCCCCGAGTTGTGAAGCCATTTTGGGGCGTTAGTGATGTTGGCTGGAGGTTGGCCACGGCGTTTAACGACACACACACACACACACACACACACACACACACACACACACACACACACACACACACACACACACACACACACACACACACACACACACTCAGACACACATACACACACACATACACACACACACACACACACACACACACACACAACACACACATACACACAGACACACACACTCAGACACACACACACACTCAGACACACACACTAAGACACACACACACACTCAGACACACACACACACACTCAGACACACACGTGCACGCTCAGACACACACACACACATACTTAGACACACACACACAAAGCTCAGAACTGTAGAGGTTCATTGGCTTCAACAACCCACTCTGGGGTATTTTGTTAATATAGTATTTGTATGATAGCAATGTGCCAAACTAACATTGATGACAAACTAAGAGCGAAGGAGCAGGACGGGTATGCTGCTGTGAACGGCTCTGCAGGAGTACAACTGTTCTCCTAAAGTCCCTCCTCTTCCTCCTCCTCCTCCTCCTCCTCCAGAGTAAATCTAATGTCAATCTGTTCTTCTAACCTTCCTCCCTCCTCTTCCTCCTCCTCCAGAGTAAATCTAATGTAAATCTGTTCTTCTAACCTTCCTCCCTCCTCTTCCTCCTCCTCCAGAGTAAATCTAATGTAAATCTGTTCTTCTAACCTTCCTCCCTCCTCTTCCTCCTCCCCCAGAGTAAATCTAATGTCAATCTGTTCTTCTAACCTTCCTCCCTCCTCTTCCTCCCTCCTCTTCCTCCTCCAGATCTCTTCGCTCCAGCTCTACCACTGCAGTTCAAGAGTGTTTGGAAAAGGTGAGTTGAAACCTCGACTCCTTCCTCCTCCTGCTCTTTAACACTAGTTGTGAGGACTCCTCCTCTTTAACACTAGTTGTGAGGACTCCTCCTCTTTAACACTAGTTGTGAGGACTCCTCCTCCTCTTTAACACTAGTTGTGAGGACTCCTCCTCTTTAACACTAGTTGTGAGGACTCCTTCCTCCTCCTCTTTAACACTAGTTGTGAGGACTCCTCCTCTTTAACACTAGTTGTGAGGACTCCTTCCTCCTCCTCTTTAACACTAGTTGTGAGGACTCCTCCTCTTTAACACT
>JACYXH010000511.1:622500-625000 GCA_026745465.1 Lota lota
TAAACAGCTGACAGGGTTGATGTATGTTTTACATTGTTCTTCATTCAGTCATTTATCCAAACCTAATGTCAAAAGCATATCAATAAATATTGGAGCTACAAAAAATGTAATCAAGTTTTTAACAAAATCAACTTGCCATAGTTCAGAGTACGTATGAGATATCAACCTCATTTTTCTAATTAATATTATTTAGCATGAAGGATAGTATTTCCCCAAAACACCAGCTGTGAGACTGGGCTCCATACATACGGGTTTAAACGAAGCTTTGTGGGGACATCGTGTCAAATGGGCCTCGAGACTGTTACTGTGATAAAGGGCTTTACTAATAAAGTTGACTTGAATTGAGTTGTCACCGCCCCTCCACCCTCAGGCTGTCCCAGCTGCCCCACAAGACAGAAGACCTGGTCCAGAGCATGCTACTGGCCGTCCCACGAGATCGTGTCTCCGCACTGGAAGGACTACAACACCCATACTTCCACACGCTGCCACCTCCCATCATGCATCTGAGAGACAGTAAGGACACTGTACTATAACATGCTGTACTGCACTATACTACACCATACTATACTGAACTATACTATACTAAACTGTACTAAACTATACTAAACTAAACTGTACTATACCATACTAAACTAAACGACACTATACCATACTAAACTAAACTACACTATACCATACCATGCTAAACTATACTGTACCATATCAAACTGTACTATACCTTACTATACTGTACTATACCTTACTATACCAAACTGTACTGTACTATACCATACTAAACTAAACTACACTATACCATACCATGCTAAACTATACTGTACCATATCAAACTGTACTATACCTTACTATACTGTACTATACCTTACTATACCAAACTGTACTGTACTATACTATACTATACTAAACTATACTATACTAAACTAAAGTAAACTATACTGTACCATACCAACCTGTACTATACCTTACTATATCAAACTATACCGTACTATACTATACTATACCATACTATACTATACTATACCGTACTACACTATACCAAACTATACCGTACTATACTATACCGTACTATACTATTTGGCCATGGGTGGCCTCAATGGGGAATCAAACCCCCAACCCTGGCAGGGTTAATCCAATTCTCTACCTATTGAACTCCCCGGAACGCCGCCATCTTGCTTTTGATTTTGTTATTCCGAAGGTTGACAATCTCAATAAACCGATCTCAACCGACTGCGTTCAACCCGCTGCCAGTAAGCGTGGCTCATGGGCTCAGGCGAAGCCTTCTGAAGGACGATGTGAAAGCCCGTCTCACGCCACCTCCCTGCCTCTCTGCCTCGCCGTGTGTTGTTGTGTCGCCGTGTGTTGTTGTGTCGCCGCGTTGATCATCATGCGCCAAGTACGCCTTGTGTGTCAGTGTGTGTCGTGTGTGCGTTCGTCTGCGGTGTGTGTGTATTTCTGTGTGTGTGTGTGTGTATTGCTGTGTGTGTGTATTTCTGTGCGTGTGTATTTGTGTGTGTGTGTGTGTGTGTATTGCTGTGTGTGTGTGTGTGTGTGTGTGTATTGCTGTGTGTGTATTTCTGTGTGTGTGTGTGTGTGTGTGTGTATTGCTGTGTGTGTGTATTTCTGTGTGTGTGTATTTCTGTGTGTGTGTGTATTGCTGTGTGTGTGTATTGCTGTGTGTGTACTGTAGCCCATACCTTCAGCGTAGCTCCTGGCCCCCTGTGTTGCTGTGTGTGTGTGTGTGTGTGTGTGTACTGTAGCCCATACCTTCAGCGTAGCTCCTGGCCCCCTGTGTTGCTGTGTGTGTGTGTGTGTGTGTACTGTAGCCCATACCTTCAGCGTAGCTCCTGGCCCCCTGTGTTGCTGTGTGTGTGTGTACTGTAGCCCATACCTTCAGCGTAGCTCCTGGCCCCCTGTGTTGCTGTGTGTGTGTGTACTGTAGCCCATACCTTCAGCGTAGCTCCTGGCCCCCTGTGTTGCTGTGTGTGTGTGTGTGTGTACTGTAGCCCATACCTTCAGCGTAGCTCCTGGCCCCCTGTGTTGCTGTGTGTGTGTGTGTGTGTACTGTAGCCCATACCTTCAGCGTAGCTCCTGGCCCCCTGTGGAGGGCAGACTGAGGCGAGACGTCGAGTCTCTCGCTCAAGGTGCCAGAGGTTTGTCTTCTTCTGCAGCCGCGTTCTGATTAAAGACACAGGGGCCCCCTGCCGGGCCCTTTGGGCACTTTGAACGTGCTCAAAAAGCCCCCAAAGGACGGTGCCCCCCCCCCCCCCCCACACACACACACACACAGACACACACACACACACACACACACACACACACACACACACAGAAATACACGGCTTGTATCATCTGCTGTTGCCGTGACTGATGATATTGTACACAAACATGGACACACACACACACACACACACACACACAGCCACACACACACAGCCACACACACACACACAGACACACAAAAGGAAAACATTTTGGAAGGCTGTGTTTATCCTGCAAGCTGCAG
>JACYXH010000511.1:630000-635000 GCA_026745465.1 Lota lota
CCACTGGGTAAGGATGGGAATCTTTTCCTCCAAAAATGTGTTTTTCCTCCAGGTGTCTTCGGGACGGCGTGTAAAAGAGACGGTAAACTGTTGGGGGTGTGGAATGTGTGTCCAGCCAGGGCGACCTTTGACCTATCATTGTTGGTTTTTGGACAACTGTGTCGTTACTGGCGTAGTTAAAGAATACGATGTTTCACGTTAATTATCCATGGTGTAATGATGATTATTAAATGTCAGAACTGTACCTATACTTCACGTGTCTGCGGTCATTTCACACGTGGATTCAAACGCCAAATGGTGGTCATTGACATGGTGCGTGTAAATGTGCTACACAACGCTACACAACGCTACACAACCCATCTTTCTCGTCCCTCTTTTGTACAAAGGAAACCCTTCAGCCGCCCTCCCACTAGACGCTCATTCTCACCGTGGCGAATGAGCTCAGTGACTGGTCTTTGCTCGGTTCCACTGGGTAAGGATGGGATTCTTTCCCTCAAAAAGTGTTTTTCCTCCAGGTGTCTCAGCCGCCCTCTCCCACTAGACGCTCATTCTCACCGTGGCTGAATTGAGCTCAGTGAGAAACGCAACAGTAATCTGTAAGCCGTTCGGATGGGAAATGTGGAGTTTTCCTCCCTTCCTGCGGCCACTTGCTTCGTTCCGCAGGTGACCGCCATCATCACCTGGAGGGTCGGTGCTCCGAACTGTAGGCGAGCCTATACTGTCGGGAGCGTGTCAGTGGCAGGTCATCTTTCTCGACACGTGGATTAACGCCAAATGGTACTCTCAGTGGACATGGGGTGCGTGGTATTAATGTGCTACAACACGCTACTGTATTTAGATACAAAAACTCTGTTTGTGCGTCACCATTTTCTGGGGGTAGCGGAAAGGAATATAGTCCTGGGTACGTAGCCGCCCTCCCAGTCTGGGGGTACGGAGCTAATTCAGTCACCGTGGCGTAGGCGGAGAGCTGCTGTATTTAGGTCCTGTGAGTAAAGCGAAGGCTCTGTAAAACAAATTTAGTCTGGGGGTAGCGGATGCTCTGTAAGCCGGATATTTAGTCTGGATGGTAGTTGGAGGCTCTGGTCCTCCTTCTGACGCCACCGTTCCAGGTGGACCTCATTCAAACCTGGCTCACGTTAGTCTTGGGGTTACGGAGGCGGGTCTTTCAGTCTGGAGGGTAATTCCAGGAGCTCTGTCATATAGGTCTGCTGCGGGGTAACGTAGGGCGGGACTTTCAGCTGGGGTACGTAGGCTCAGTATTTAGTTAATGGGGGTTCGGAGGCTCTGGTATTTAGTCTGGGGTACGTAGGCTCTGTATTTAGTCTGGGGGTACGGAGGCTCTGTATTTAGTCTGGGGGTACGTAGGCTCTGTATTTAGTCTGGGGGTACGGAGGCTCTGTATTTAGTCTGGGGGTACGGAGGCTCTGTATTTAGTCTGGGGGTACGGAGGCTCTGTATTTAGTCTGGGGTACGGAGGCTCTGTATTTAGTCTGGGGGTACGGAGGCTCCTGGTTAGTCTGGGGGTACGGAGGCTCACGTTAGTCTGGGGGTACGGAGGCTCTGTATTTAGTCTGGGGGTACGTAGGCTCTGTATTTAGTCTGGGGGTACGTAGGCTCTGTATTTAGTCTGGGGGTACGTAGGCTCTGTATTTAGTCTGGGGGTACGGAGGCTCTGTATTTAGTCTGGGGGTACGGAGGCTCTGTATTTAGTCTGGGGTACGTAGGCTCTGTATTTAGTCTGGGGGTACGGAGGCTCTGTATTTAGTCTGGGGGTACGGAGGCTCTGTATTTAGTCTGGGGGTACGGAGGCTCTGTATTTAGTCTGGGGGTACGGAGGCTCTGTATTTAGTCTGGGGGTACGGAGGCTCTGGTTAGTCTGGGGGTACGGAGGCTCTGTATTTAGTCTCCCCAGGGGGCGGTGGGGAAACAGTTGTCATTCCTCTGCTGCCCTGCGGAGGCGCTGCTGCTATCTCCAGGGCCATCTGTCTCCTCTCTCCTGTCTCCTCTCTCCTGTCTCCTCTCCTCTCTCCTGTCTCCTCCTCCTCCGTCGGGGGCGGGGGGGCTCCTGGTCACGCAGAGGCGGGCCCCCCCCTCTCAGAGCGCCCAGTGGGTGGGTGGGGGGGGGGGGAAGAGAAGCCTGTTAGCTGTTTCTGTTTTGGGTGGATGACCTCACGACCCCAGGCTCCTGAGAGTGTGTGTGTGTGTGTGTGTGCGCGTGTGTGTGTCTATATATGAGTGGCAGGGAGCCTTTACATACACATTGAGGCATCT
Source organism: Lota lota (assembly GCA_026745465.1). Classification (NCBI taxonomy): domain Eukaryota; kingdom Metazoa; phylum Chordata; class Actinopteri; order Gadiformes; family Lotidae; genus Lota; species Lota lota. The sequence continues at coordinate 632,272 of JACYXH010000511.1, forward strand.
CCTGACTCACATCCAAGTTACGTAAGCAGCATTTAACATTCATTTGATATGTCCATGGAAACAGCAAGCTAGCTTAGTCCTGTCGGCCAATCAGCTTCCACACCTGTGAAGTATATATATATATATATATATATATATATATATATATATAGTACTGTTAGACAGTTTTTCTTAAATGATGAATGCTTGTTGGTATCTGTAACCTGACACCAGCTTCAACCTGGCCTCAAGTAAAACTATCTGCAGGCTGAGCCATTAGGCCTACGTCTGGAATGTTCCGTGGTGCCCACTAGGGGGCGCCTGTGGCTCTTGACTTCGTTGCCCAATTAAATACGACGGAGCTCGTGATGTCCATTCTAAACGTTCTGACGAGGCAGCTGGGTTTGCCACGGTGGTGTTTCTGTCTCAATTCACCTCTCTGTCTCTGTCTCTCTCTGGCTCTCTGTCTGTCTGTCTGTGTCTCTCTGGCTCTCTGTGTCTGTCTGTCTCTCTGTCTCTGTCTCTCTCTGGCTCTCTGTCTCTGTCTGTCTGTCTCTCTCTCCATGTTCTCTCTCTCCATGTTCTCTCTCTCTCTCCCATGTTCTGTATACTCTCTCTCTACCTGTGTGTCTCATCGGTTCTCCCTGTTCTCTCTCTCATCTCTCTCTCTCTCATCTCTCTCTCTCTCGCTCTCTCTCTCTCTCTCTCTCTCTCTCTCTGTGTGCTCTGCTCATGTACAGAAAGTCTTGCATATGACGCCCACTTGCTCACACAAACAACCTCAGTGTCTCCCTCCCTCCCCCCTTCTCTCAGAACACACACACGGCAAAGCCTTACACACACCTCGGTGCAATCTCTGCGTTGATGAGTCTCTCATTGTGTCTCTTTATCTCCCTCACACACACACACACACACACACACACACACACACACACACACACACACACACACACACACACACACACACACACACACACACACACACACACACACACACACACACACACACACACACACACACACACACACACACACAGCTGCCTGGGAGAGAGGTGATGAAGATGAGTGTTTATTTGGCTAGAAAAAACATCCAACTGGAAGTGTCAGCGTGCCAATTACCCCTAGGTGTCAGTGTGTGAGTGTGTGTAGAGATATATTTTGTGTGTGTGTGTGTGTGTTTAGCCAGTACCTTTCCTCCCATGATCTGGTTGTATATGGACAACACCTACCTACAACCCCCCCCCCCACACACACACACACACACACACACACACACACACACACACACACACACACACACACACACACACACACACACACACACACACACACACACACACACACACACACACACACACACACACACACAGCTAATTCATTTGATTGTCTAGACTTCAATGACATAATCGCATTGACTCCGGTGTGACATCCACATTAATTAATGATAGAACTAATTACAACTCCAATTAGTAAGGCTGTTGTCTGATTGGTCGGAGGGTTGATGGTTCAATTTCCTCTTGACTGACTCAGACTTCAGGTGCTCCTCACCTGGTCCTTCACAAAGACATGCTGTACATACTAAACACACACACACAGATACAGATACACACAGACACAGATGGTCAGTCATATACACAAACACACACAAACATACATTTGACCAATGTAACAACCACACACACACACACAGAAACATAGACACACACACACACACACACACACACACACACACACGCGCGTCATTGATCACAGATCAAAGGACATCATGTCCAGTAATTGATCTGTCCCGACCTTTCAGGGTGGGGGTAGACGCAGCTCCTCATAATGACATTCACACAGCAGGTGTGCCCCCCCCCACCCCCCCCCCCCCCCCCCCCGCAACAGACAACATCCACACCTCACCACGATTGGCTCCCACACACACCCCCACCTAATTGTCGGCTGTCAGCTGCTTCCTACCTCGCACATCCCCCCCCCCCCCCCCCCCCCCCACATACACACACACACTCCCCCACACATACACCCCCCCCACACACACACACTCCCCCACACATACACCCCCCCCCCCCACACACACCTCAACCCCCGTTTCACCAAGTTCTGAGATCACGACCTCAGCATATCAAGCCCACTTTGTGATGTCATCGCCCCCCCCCTCCCCCACCCAAACAGGTCACCTTATGAACGCCGTGATTGTCTCTCATTGATGGATTAATGTTCAGACTTTACCGGGGGGGGGGGGCATTGCCCTCGGTGGGGGAGGGAGTGGGAGTGAAGGGCCGCGCTAATTGAGAGCTAATTGCTAAGCTGCTAACAGACCACTATTTACTAATTAGTCTTTGACGAGAGGATTTTGTCCAAAAAGCGTCTCCCAGTTAATTCATGTCATGTCATTAAGGAACAGGAAGCTAAGAAAAAGATGCTTTACTTTCGGGGGCCGCGAACCCTAAAACCTTTTGGGCTGGGAATCAAACCCCCGAGCCGGTGTACAACACCACCCAGTCATTCACAAAACAAACAGGTGGGGCACATGCTGGGATTCTCTCTCACCTGGACACTTTTCCACACTTTTCCACACTTTTCCACACTTTTCCACACTTCCTCAGCTCGCATGGCGGTGAACCAGCGGTTGCTAAGGTGGGATGAGCGAAAGCTGGAGCCCCATGTCACACGGTGGAGAGACAGTGGGAATCTCCAAGACCAGTTTGGTCCTTTTAAGGGCTTGTTCCCTGCTGCCAGATGGCTGGCTC
>JACYXH010000511.1:645000-662500 GCA_026745465.1 Lota lota
ACGGTGCGTTGGTGAGACTCCTCCCTGGCCACCGCCATCTTGTTAACATGCCCCCGCTCTCCATGTACAGCGTGTTTGACCTGAGGGTTAGGGGGGCCACAGACCACTGGGGGCCCCGTGGCTGGACATGGGGGTGGTGGGGGGGTCCCACTGTTTGTGTGTGTGGAGCTCAGAGCGCGCACACGCTACACAGCTAGTGCACGCTACACAGCTAGTGCACGCTACACAGCTAGTGCACGCTGCACAGCTAGATGACCCCTGACCCTACCTGTAGGCCTCCTACAGCCAGATGACCCCTGACCCTACCTGTAGGCCTCCTACAGCCAGATGACCCCTGACCCTACCTGTAGGCCTCCTACAGCCAGATGACCCCTGACCCTACCTGTAGGCCTCCTACAGCCAGATGACCCCTGACCCTACCTGTAGGCCTCCTACAGCCAGATGACCCCTGACCCTACCTGTAGGCCTGAATTCACTGAAACACAAGCACACGCACAACAAAACACACACACATACACACACACACTATGTTTAGACCCCCAGCGCCCCAGCAGCATCACAGAACCCCTGCTGTGGGCCAATGAGAGGTCAACAAACTGTGTATTTATGAGAGTGTGTGTGTGGGTGGGCCCACATGCTGGTGTGTGTGTGTGTGTGTGTGTGTGTGTGTGTGTGTGTGTGTGTGTGTGTGTGTGTGTGTGTGTGTGTGTGTGTGTGTGTGTGTGTGTGTGTGTGTGTGTGTGTGTGTGTGTGTGCTATACATATTGATTTATGTGTGTGTGTAGGCAGGCAGTGCCTTAAACAAATACACTAATTACTGAAATAACTAAGTGAACATTGTACTAAGCTCATCTCTGATATTTCTTAAGAAACTTTCTGCGTATCATTTTAGTTCTGTCAATTCTGACGTGTAATTCTGACTGAGGCTTTGTCTTTGTTATTGGCTTTCATTTACTCCTCTTTTAAATGTGAGTATTGTATTGCTTGTATCATTTTAAAGATAGTTCCAAAATATAAACATCTAACACTAAAAAGTATCTGACAGTCTGACTCACTCATCACCTCTCTCTCTCCCTGTCTCTCTCTCTCTCTCTGTCTCTCTCTCTCTCTCTCTCTCTCCCTGTCTCTCTCTCTCTCTGTCTCTCTCTCTCTCTCTCTCTCTCTCTCTCTCTCTCTCTCTCTCTCTCTCTCTCTCTCCTGTCTCTCTCTCTCTCTCTCTCTCTCTCTCTCTCTCTCTCTCTCTCTCTCTCTCTCTCTCTCTCTCTCTCTCTCTCTCTCTGTCTCTGTCTCTGTCTCTCTCTCTCTCTCTCTCTCCCTGTCTCGCTCTCCCTGTCTCTCTCTCTCTCATTGAGTGCTTGCTGTGGTTGTCAGGCGGTGATGAAGGCTCCCACTGTTTCCTGCTGGTAGCAAACGCAGGCGCACACACATCAGTGCACACAGAAATACATGGCGCGCACACACACACACACACACGTGCACGTAAACACACAAGCACGCACACGCAAACACACACACAAGCACGCAAACACTCATACAACACATGCAGCATACAGATATGCATACACACAAACACAACATTTGTATACACACACTCACACCAACAGCTTTGTCCTCTCCTCTGTGTGTGTGTGTGTGTGTGTGACACAATTGTTGTCCTAATCACGCTCTAACACTCACTACAATTCAATTGACCGTGATTCAATTGGAGCTGATCGAACCCACATGAGACGTTTGACTTGGGGGAGGAGGGGGGAGGAGGGGGAGGAGGGGGTGTCCTGAACATGCTATCCAAAATGGCCGGAGTTGCTTCTGGATGTGGCAAACCTCAATCAAATGTTTTGTGTTAAATGTGTGTTAAATGTGTGTTAAATGTGTTTTAAAGAGCTCCCGAATGAAGCCAGCATTCTGTGCTCTCCTTGTTTTGCTTCGTCTCGGACAGCGCCGTGATCCTGAAACCTTTTCAGACTGTGTGAGATGCACTTTATCTAGAGATTACCCCAACGCCAGGGCCACCACGCCATGGCCGGGGAGAATGTGTGTGCGTGCGTGCGTGTGTGCGTGCGTGCGAGTGTGTGTGCGTGCGAGTCTACGTGTCGCTGGGTTGCAGACTCTTGTTGCATGGGGTCTCTGGAATCAGAGAGAAAAGGTGGTGCAGATCCATCTCTGTCGGGATGTATCTCTCTCTCCCCCTTCCCCTCTCTCTCCCCCTCCCCCTCTCTCCCCCTTCCCCTCTCGCTCCCTCTCTCCCCCTTCTTCGTTCCCTCCCTCTCTCTTTCTGGCGGTTTGTGATGGAGCACACACACACACACACACACACACACACACACACACACACACACCAAGGGAAGTCGTCAACCCCGTGACCCCGTGACCTCCTGTCAACCCTAGAGGTCAGATTGCGATGCAGGGGTCTTTAAAAACGTGTTGCTTTGGGGGTGCAGTGGACCGCAGCCCCAAAGTCCCCCAATGTCAGGGAAAAGGAGGTGTGTGTGTGCGTGTGTGTGCGTGTGTGTGCGTGTGTGTGTGTGTGTGTGTGTGTGTGTGTGTGTGTGTGTGTGTGTGTGTGTGTGTGTGTGTGTGTGTGCGTTGGTACGTGAGTGTGTGTGTAAAGGGGGCAGGGGGAGGATTTCTAAGGAAAAAGCAGAGCAGAGAAAGGGGGAGAGAGGGAGAGAGACAGACAAAAGAGTGAGACAGTGTGTGTGAGAGAGAGCTTCCAAGTGGATCTGGGAGGGAGAGATAGAGAGACAGTGAGTGAGAGAGAGAGAGCTTCCAAGTGGATCTGGGAGGGAGAGATAGAGAGACAGTGAGTGAGAGAGAGAGAGAGAGAGAGAGAGCTTCCAAGTGGATCTGGGAGGGAGAGATAGAGAGACAGTGAGGGAGAGACTCACGGTGAGCCTGAGTGTGTTGACTGATAAATATGTATGACTTCAGAACACTTGTGGTTCTGTGCGGAGGGACGCTCTCTTCGTTTCCCGCTCTTTGCAGGGTGGGTCTCGCCGTGGGCGCGGTCCAATACTAAACACAGACCAACACAGTGTGGAGCGGGCGCGGTCCAATACTAAACACAAACATGTTTATCATGTCCTGGGATGTACTGCACGCACACATGCACACACATGCACGCACACACATGCACATTTACACACACATTTACACACACATTACACACACACACACACACACACACACACACACACACACACACACACACACACACACCTGTGCTGCCTGTCCGCCTCGCTTCACTTAAAATCCTTTCCCACCCTCCCAGACCTCCCCTCCCCTCCCCTCCCCTCCCCTCCCCTCCCCTCCCCTCCCCTGCCCTCCCCTCCCCTCCCTGTGTTCTGCTTTATTATCTCCACCTCTCCGTCTTTCTAAACCCCGGCCCGGTGACTGACCTGTGGGCGGAGCGCCATTGTTGCGGCCGTCCCAGAATGCACCGGGGCCCTCCCTTCAGGAGGCTTGTCATGTAAATGTGGCTGAATGGGATGGTAATAGGATGTTAATATCATGTGCTCTTTAACATAGCTACCACTGTGCAGGGGTGTACCCCCCCCCCCCCCCCACCACCACGACCTGCACCCCCACACCCCCCCCCCAGAGACCCCCGCCCCACCATGACCTGCACCCCACACTCTCCCCCCCCATCCCAAAGAGCTCCTGGCTGGGGAGCACGGTGCCCAGAGGGGAGGGGGGAGAACCAGGGTGAGTGGGGGATGTGTGAGGGGGTGACGTGGCAGTGGGGAGGGCCCCCGTTCTCAGGTCCCTTCAAGCACAGTGGAGCGAGAGAGAGGGAGAGACACTGGGAGGGAGAGAGAGAGAGGGAGAGACACTGGGAGAGAGAGAGAGAGAGGGAGAGACACTGGGAGGGAGAGAGAGAGAGGGAGAGACACTGGGAGGGAGAGACACTGGGAGAGAAGAGAGAGAGAGGGAGAGACACTGGGAGGGAGAGAGAGAGAGGGAGAGACTGGGAGAGAGAGAGAGAGAGAGAGAGGGAGAGACACTGGGAGAGAGAGACACTGGGAGAGAAGAGAGAGAGAGGGAGAGACACTGGGAGGGAGAGAGAGGGAGAGACACTGGGAGAGAAGAGAGAGAGATGGAGAGACACTGGGAGAGAAGAGAGAGAATCTGACACACGGTTGATGGGTGGGGGTGGGGTGATGGAGGGGTGGTGATGGGGGGGGGGGGGGGGGGGGGGGGGGGATGGAGGTGACGGAGTCCAAAAAGTGAGGGAGATAAACATTTGTAAAAACAGATGAAGCGAAGACGCAGAGAGGGGCGCACCAACGCGTGTTCGAATGACTCAGTGAACGGAAACGAGCCAACGAGCGAGTCTCCACAAACCCAGGTGACTGCCCCCCCCCCCCCCCCCCCCCCCCCCGTGCCACAGAACACTTGTGAGGTCTGCGGGGTTTCAGGCGGTTGCATCATGGCTCGTGGCCGTCGCTCTGCGAGTCACTTTGGTGAATCCGTCGTGTGTTTCTTTAAGGTCAGGACCGGCGTTTCATTAGCACGGCGCCGTAGCATTGCTAAGGTTAGCATCGTGCGCCAACCGGCGTTTCATTAGCACGGCGCCGTAGCATTGCTAAGGTTAGCATCGTGCGCCAACCGGCGTTTCATTAGCACGGCGCCGTAGCATTGCTAAGGTTAGCATCGTGCGCCAACCGGCGTTTCATTAGCACGGCGCCGTAGCATTGCTAAGGTTAGCATCGTGCGCCAACCGGCGTTTCATTAGCACGGCGCCGTAGCATTGCTAAGGTTAGCATCGTGCGCCAACCAGGAGGAATCACAAGGAAGGGCCAACGGGACCGTAAACTCCAGCGGTTAACCAACATCCTCCGCTTGGTTTCTTGAGTCGACTGTAGCAGCTCGACCGAACACGATCAGTGCGTGACTCTTACAGAGAGCGCCGTGCGGACAGTAGCCTGCTGCTACTGAACTGCAGCGTCTTGTGGCGCCTCCTATAGACAACAGGAATGGCTCTGCTTTCCCCCAGGCTAGGCTAGCTCTCAAAGCTAACTGCTTACACTGCTGGTTCTCTTAGTCCCCTCGTTGTCTCACAGTCTGATTTTAGATGAATGATCTAACGTCTGATGCAGGCAGACGCCCTCAGATCTGGGTGAACGGGGGCTTTTGACCAATCAGGTCGCTGGAGGCGGGGCTCTGTGAGAGCGTGTGAATGGCGAACAGCACACACACGTTCTTAGACAGAGTGTCAAGTCAGCACCGTGCAGACGGCCGTACAGAAAAACACGTCGTGAGAGATTCTCTTCTGGGGAACGCCTCCGTAACCAAACAGGAAACGGGGCGTAGCTCCGCCCCCTGCGGTTGCTGGTTTCCGGCCCAGGCTCTGTGCCCCCCCCCCCCCACATGACCGCTGGACACCAGAGTACAACTCTGGTGTCGCTGAGGTGTGCGTTCTGAAAACGGGTTTCTTCAAAGCTCTCTCTCTCCCGGAGCGTGATTGGCCGCCGAGTGGACGGCTCCCCATTGGCTAGAGGGGAGGGGGGGTGGGGGGGTCAGTGAGGGGTCAAAGGTCGGCGGTAAAGTGGAGTCACTGCTGGAAGGAAATGCCTTTACGGACGGCCATACACACACACACACACATAAGCACACACACTTGCGCACACACACATATATATAAGCACACACACACATATAAGCGCACACACACACAAATGCATACACACATATACACAAACACACATCCGTGCCTACACACACACACACACACACACACACACACACACACACACACACACACACACATTCTTGCTCTCTCTATCTCTCTCTAACACATGCCCATATATGGCATGTATTCCCAATGCAAATTCAAGCCTAACAAAATCTTAAATCCAGATCAAATCTGTTTCCATAAGTCGGAGTCATATTGAGTGTGGCCCCACATGGTTTGAATCTGTAATTGTTTTTAATGATAAAGTTGAGTTAGGAGTCCTCTCCTGCAGCTTGTTTCAGGTTGCTTTGGAAACCTTCTTTCTTCACAGTGACTGTGCTCTGATTACATCACTTCACGTACTAACCTGACAGGAGCAGTACACACTTTCAGCTGTGATGTCCTCTGATGGGGGGTGGCTGTGTGAGCTTGTGTGTACATGTGTGTGTGCTTAAGTGTGCATGTGTCTGTGAGCTTGTGTGTGCATGTGTGTGTGCGTGTGTGTACATGTGTGTGTGCTTAAGTGTGCATGTGTGTGTGAGCTTGTGTGTGCATGTGTGTGTGAGCTTGTGTGTGCATGTGTGTGTGCTTGCGCGTACGTGTGTGTGCTCGCATGTACATGTGTGTGTACATGTGTGTGTGCTTGCGTGTGCATGTGTGTGTGCATGTGTGTGTGCATGTGTGTGTGCATGTGTGTGTGCTTGCGTGTGCATGTGTGTGTGAGCTTGTGTGTGCATGTGTGTGTGTTCTGGGGTCCTTCACATCTGGTTAACCTATCAGCAGGGTTTGGGGGGTGCTTATTAGAGGACTCATGGTGTTAGGCCAGCGAGCCGGCGGGGGGGGGGGGGTGGGGGGGTGGGGGGGGGGGGGGTCCATTGCGTCTGCCTAACAAACCCGTCTCTTTTACCCCCACCAGAGATCAAAGATGGCGGCACCCCCAGGAAGCTAATGCTGCGGGACAGTCCGCCCCCCCCAGGTAAGGCTGTGGTCCTCACAGAGAGGACGTGCGACGAGCGTTTTCCGAAATGTTTCCGATAAGTTGAACGTTCCGACGTCGGTGTTTTGGGCCAAACTCACCGCCGATAAAAGAATCCACTCAACACTCGATTCACACCAACAAGGGGGTCGGCCCAGGGAGGGGGGAGGGAGGGGGGAGAGAGGGAGGGAAGGGGGAGGGCAGGAGCGGTGGACACTCTTGAGACTAGGCCGGCCCGGCGCCTGGAGTTGCTCAACGGCACTTCCCTGGAATCTGGAGAACACTGGAATGTAGCTCAGGGTGACAGAGAGGGGGGAGAGAGAGAGGGGGGGGGGAGAGAACAGACAGAGAGGGGGGGAGAGAGAGAGAGGGGGGGGAGAGAACAGACAGAGAGGGGGGGAGAGAGAGGGGGGGGGAGAGAGAACAGACAGAGAGGGGGGAGAGAGAGGGGGGAACTGGGGGATCCGAGTGGAGAGACAGACAGAGAGTCTGTGGATAGAGATAAGGGGGGGGGGAATGAGAACAGACCAGAGGAGGGGGGAGATGTTGAACAGTACAGACCGAGAGAGGGGGGATAGGAGGTGAGGTAGACAGAGAGAGGGGGAGAGAACAGAATCAGGAGAGGGGAGGCAGGTTAGAGAGAACAGACAGAGGAGTGGGTGCATCAGAGAAGAGGGGTGGGGGGGAGATGAGAGCGAGGGTTGGGGGAGAGAACTAACCAGAGAGGGGGGAGAGAGCATCAGACGACAAGACAGAGGGTGGGAGAAGAGAACAGACAGAGAGGGGGAGAACAGACGGGGGGAACTGGAGGTTTGTGGTTGAGCCGGGGGAGAGGAGCATCAGACGGACAGACAGAGAAGAAAGGGACGGAGAGAAAACTAGACGAGGGGGGAGAAGAGCATCAGACAGACAGAGAGAGAGATGGAGAGAGAGAGAGATGAGAGAGAGAGAGGAGAGAGAGAAGAGAGAGAGCGGAGAGAGAGAGAGAGACGGAGAGGGAGAGAGAGAGAGAGAGAGAGAGAGAGAGAGAGAGAGAGAAGAGAGAGAGAGAGAGAGAGAGAGAGAGAGAGAGAAAGAGAGCACAGAGAAGAGAGAGAGAGAGAGAGGGGGGGTCCTACTGAGGGAGAGAGAGGTCCAACAGGTATCACTGCACAATAATGGTACATTAATTAACCAGTAGGTTCATTCAAATAGCATCAAGCATTAACCAACAGTGATTGAATGGTGTGGTTATCATTTACTAATGGTGTTGATGTTGACTATGGTGTTGATGCAGACTACGGTAATGGTTCATGTGAACGAAGGTATTATGTATACATCACCTACACCATTGCTAGGTCGTTAATCCTGATGCTTTGAATGCATTGTGGGAAATAAAAAGGTCTAGTTTGCAACACATCCATAGCAGGATGTCCAATAGTTAGTCAGTGTTCACTTTTAATAGTCATTTTGTTCGGTTCTGACTCACAGTACAGATTGTATTTGTTGTACGAATCGGAATGGTTGTTTATCCTAATGCGTTTGTGCGTGGGTGTGTGTCTCCGTGCGTTTGTCTATGATGCATCTATGAAGAACACATGGCTTTGCATGTATGTTTGATGCATGCAAAAATCTGTTTTAGTGTGTGTGTGTGTGTGTGTGTGTGCGCGCACATTTGTGCGTGTGCTTTCCAGCGTTGCTCTGTGTCAGAAGAGAGAGAGCTAATTAATCAGAGAATGAATGAAACATGAGCTGGGAGTGTGAGTGAGTGTGTGCCTGCATCAGTGTGTGTGTGTGTGTGTGTGTGTGTGTGTGTGTGTGAGTGTGTGTCTGCATCAGTGTGTGCGTGCGTGCATCAGTGTGCGTGTGTGTCGAGTCGACTGCTCTGTTGGAATGTGAGTGCTTATCTTCAGGCTTTTCATCTCTCGCTCTCTCGCTCTCTCTTGCTCTCTCGTTCTCTCGCTCTCTCTCGCTCTCTCCTCTCTCTCTCGTCTCTCTCTCTCACTCTCTCGGCTCTCTCGTTCTCTCCTCTCTCTCTCTCGCTCTCCCTCCTTACTCATGCAACCTCGTTGACCCTCAGGATTCTCTCCTGAATACTCTCGTCTCTGCCGCTCCTCACTTTTCACTCGTCTCTCGTCATTGTCTCTCCTCGCTCTCCCTAGGCCATCCCCCTGTTATCCTGTTTCTCTCTCTTGTTTTATCTCCTCCCCGTTCTTCCTCTCTCCTTCGTCAGCTCAATTTACAGAACACACCATGACGTCTCCTGCATAAAGAACTGTTTGTGTTCATGACCCTCTGTCCTGGGTCTCTTGTTTCCTCACTCGTCTCTGGCTCCTCTCGGTTGTTCTCCTCACCTGCTGTCCTTCCAGCAGCCACTATTGTGTTGGCGTCTGGCCTGTCAGAGAATTTTGTGTTTCTCTCCGCCTGTTTTCCGAGTTCTGGGTGATTTTCTGGGTGCTGGGCTCTGTTCCCGTGGTGTTCTCTCCACAGCCTTTCGTCTGAGTGGGTCCTGCTGCTGCTCCGCATCTGGTGTATCCTGTCAGCCTCTCTCCCTTCCCTCAGTCTCGGTCCGCTTGTTCTCTCTCCACCTTCTCCCTCTCTTGTTTCGGGGTTGATTTGCGGACAGGTGAGTGTTGATCCCTCTCCTTGCCTCCCGGTCGGCGTGATCCTCCCGTCCCCCCGCTCAGTCTGTCCCTATCGGTTGTGGACTCCCGCTGTCCACCCCGGTCGGGTGGTATCCACGGTCGGTGTTGCCCCCCGTGGCGCTGGGAGTTTCCTCGTTATAACCTCTCCGGCCCCCCTCTCCTCTCCCGTCGGTGTGGGTCCTCTCTCCACTCTCACCGGTCGGGGTGTCCTCTCTCCCCCCTCTCTCCCCGGTCGGTGTGGTCCTCTCTCCCGGTCGGTGTATTTCCCCCTTCGGTGTTCCTCTCCCCGTCCGGTCACCTCTCCTCTCTCTCCCTCTCTCCCCCTCTCCCGGTCGGTGTGATCCTCTCTCCCGGTCGGTGTGATCCTCTCTCCCGGTCGGTGTGATCCTCTCTCCCGGTCGGTGTGATCCTCTCTCCCGGTCGGTGTGGTCCTCTCTCCCGGTCCTCTCTCCCGGTCGGTGTGATCCTCTCTCCCGGTCGGTGTGGTCCTCTCTCCCGGTCGGTGTGGTCCTCTCTCCCGGTCGGTGTGTTCCTCTCTCCCGGTCGGTGTGGTCCTCTCTCCCGGTCGGTGTGATCCTCTCTCCCGGTCGGTGTGTCCTCTCTCTACGGTCGTGTGGTCCTCTCTCCCCGGTCGGCTGTGATCCTCTCTGTTCCTCTCTCTCCCGGTCTGTGATCCTCTCTCCCGGGTCCTCTCTCTCCGCTCTCATCCTCGTCTCCTTCCCTCTCTCCCGGTCGGGTGATCCTCTCTCCCCAGCGGTGTGATCCCTCTCTCCCTCCCGGTGTCCGTGTGATCCTCTCCCCTCCTCTCCCGTCGGTGGTGATCCTCTCTCCCGGTCCGGTGTGGTCCTCACTCCACCGGTCGGTGGTGTGATTCCTCTCTCCCGGTCGGTGTGATCTCTCTCCTCGCTCGTCTGTCCGTCTTTCCCTCCTCCCCCGGTCGGTCCTGTGGTCCTCTCTCTCTCCCGGCGGTGTGATCCTCTCCTTCCAGGTCGTCGTGTGATCCTCTCTCCCTCCGGTCGGTGTGATCCTCTCTCCCGTCGTGTGATCCTCTCTCCGTTCGGTGTGTGGTCCACTCTCCCCGGTCGTGTGATCCTCTCTCCCGGTCGGTGTGATCCTCTCTCCCGGTCGGTGTGATCCTCTCTCCCGGTCGGTGTGATCCTCTCTCCCGGTCGGTGTGGTCCTCTCTCCCGGTCGGTGTGATCCTCTCTCCCGGTCGGTGTGATCCTCTCTCCCGGTCGGTGTGATCCTCTCTCCCGGTCGGTGTGATCCTCTCTCCCGGTCGGTGTGATCCTCTCTCCCGGTCGGTGTGGTCCTCTCTCCCGGTCGGTGTGATCCTCTCCCGCCAAACGCTCCCTGGAGCGTCCAGTCCGGTTCGTGGTTCGCTTGTTTGGTAACGATTAAAGAAAGGGAGGATGTTCCCGCCCCTTCCCGCGCGGCGTTGACGGATCCAAGATGGCGGCTCAGGTCTCCGTTCACAAACACAAAACGCAGCGCTGACAGCCCCCCCCCCGCTCATCACTCCCGGGGGGCTTTATGAGCGTATGTGATGGGCCACAAACGTTCTGCTCTCATTGACATTGTGTTGTAGTGAGCGATAAATCATTCTATCCACACAGCCCCTGCTCCTGGGGGAGACGTGCTTTGGGGGGGGGGGGGGGGGGGGGGGGGGAGACGTGCTTTGGCTTTCCTCTAAGGGGGAGAACGTGCTTTGGGCTCCTCTACGATGTGTGAGCTGTCAAATGTGAGGGATTGAACCTAGCTGCCCCCCCCCCCCCCCCAAAGACACATTCACACACACACACAACCACTCACACACACTAACACACACATTAACACACTCGCACACACACCCACACTAACACACTCACACACACACTAACACACAGACACACTCACACACTAACACACCCACACACACCCACACTAACACACTCACACACACACTAACACACACACACACTCAAATCCCCGTGCTTCCATGTCCTTCCGCTTCTCTTCAGCGCTCCTCCGCCCTCTTGTTGTGCTCTCATCCTTTCCACTCTTTCTCCTGTTTTCTTCTTGTCTTCTTTTCCTTTATCTCTTTCATCCCCTTGTCTCTCTTTCTCCTCTCCTCTCCTCTCTCGTTCTCTCTCCTCTCCTCTCTCCCTCTCTCCTCCTCTCCCTCTCTCTCCTCCTCTCCCTCTCCTCTCCCTCTCCTCTCCCTCTCTCCTCTCCTCCTCTCTCCTCTCTCTCCTCCTCTCCCTCTCTCTCCTCCTCTCCCTCTCCTCTCCTCTCTCCTCTCCCTCTCCTCTCCCCCTCTCTCCTCTCCTCCTCTCTCCTCTCCTCCTCTCTCCTCTCCCTCTCTCCTCTCTCTCCTCTCCTCTTCCTCTCCTCTCTTCGTTCTCCTCTCCTCTCTCCTCTCCGTTTCTCTCCCTCCCTCTCGTCCTCTCCTCCTCCTCTCTCCTCTCCCTCTCTCCTCTCTTCTCTCTCTCTCCTCTCCCTCTCTCCTCTCCTCTCTCTCTCCTCTCCTCTCTCTCTCCAGTCTCTCCTCTCTCCTCTCCTCTCTCGTTCTCTCCTCCTCTCCCTCTCTCTCCTCTCCTCTCTCCTCTCCCTCTCTCCTCTCCTTCTCTCTCTCTCCTCCTCTCCCTCTCCTCTCTCCCTTCTCTCTCTCTCCTCTCTTTCTCTCTCTCCTCCCCTCTCTCTCCTCTCCTCTCTCTCTCCTCCTCTCTCTCTCTCCCCCCCCTTCTCTCCTCTCCCTCTCTCCTCTCCTCTCTCTCCTCCCTCCCTCTCCTCTTCTCTCTCTCCTCCTCTCTCCTCTCCTCTCTCCTCCTCTCTCCTCTCCTCTCTCGTTCTCTCCTCCTCTCCCTCTCTCTCCTCCTCTCTCCTCTCCCTCTCTCCTCTCCTTCTCTCTCTCTCCTCTCCCTCTCTCCTCTCCTTCTCCCTCTCTCCTCTCCTTCTCTCTCTCTCCTCTCTCCTCTCCTCTCTCGTTCTCTCCTCCTCTCCCTCTCTCTCCTCTCCTCCTCCTCTCCTTCTCTCTCCCCCATCTCTCCCCCCCTCTCTCCTCTCCCCCCTCTCTCCTCTCCTCTCTCCTCCTCTCTCCTCTCCTCCTCCTCTCCTCTCTCTCCCCCCCTCTCTCCCCCCTCTCTCCTCTCCCAACGTCCCAACGTCAACGTGTTGGACGTTGTCTAACAGGAAGTGAAAGCTGGGGACGGACAGCGAGAGAGAAAGAGGCCATGACGGATAGGGAGGGAGGGGATACTGATCGGACCCCGGGGAGGTGTTGGGGTTTGGGGGTCTCTCGTGTTTGATGGCACCGCGTGTTGTCCGCGGCTCCTTGCCCTAAAAAGGCTGCGGCGAGCGCGGCGTGTTTGGGTTAGCCGCGCGCCGTGTTTACGCGGCCAAAGAGTTGTGGGCTCGTGAGACGTGCGGCAGGTTCAGGCATGTGCACCCCCGACCTAACACACACACACACACACACACACACACACACACACACACACACACACACACACACACACTAGACACACACACACACACACACTAGACACACACACACACACACACACACACACACACACACACACACACACACTAGACACACACACACACACACTAGACACACACACACACACACTAGACACACACACACACACACACACACTAGACACACACACACACACACACACACACACTAGACACACACACACACACACACACACACTAGACACACTTTCCCATGCCACCAATGACCCGTCTGTGTGTCTGACGCATGGAGGTATGTAGGTCAAGAGAGACAATGGCTGCTTAGGTCTGCAGAACACAACATAGTACATGCTAGCCTAAAGAACATAGTACATGCTAGCCTAAAGAACATAGTACACGCTAGCCTAAAGAACATAGTACATGCTAGCCTAAAGAACATAGTACATGCTAGCCTAAAGTACATAGTACACGCTAGCCTAAAGTACATAGTACATGCTAGCCTAAAGTACATAGTAGTCTTTAGACCATCGTACGTGTTAGAACATTGTGAATGTGCAGTCTGTGGAACACCTGTGTTTTATTTAGAACATAGCTAACCGCCAAATAATAATCAATGAAGAAAGGAAGCTGATTTACTCAAAACATAAAACATGAGGTGTAATAGATAATTAACGAGGATTAAGAAGAGATAAAGAGAGAGTATAGAGAGAGATAAAGAGAGAGCGCTAAAGAGAGAGAGATGAAGAGAGAGAGAGGGAGAGAGAGAGGGAGAGAGGGAGAGAGAGAGGAGAGAGAGAGAGAGAGAGAGAGAGAGAGAGAGAGAGAGAGAGAGAGAGAGAGAGAGAGAGAGAGAGAGAGAGAGAGAGAGAGAGAGAGAGAGAGAGAGAGAGAGAGAGAGAGAGAGAGAGAGAGAGAGAGAGTCAAGCTGCTCCAGATGTACCTGCATTCCAAACCTCTTAGCTGTCTGTCAAGGAGCCAGCGTAGCCTCTTGACCTTTCCCTGACCCCGAATAACCCGAATTCTCCCACCGGGCCGCATCCTCCTTAGAATGGGTGTGGTGCGTACTGTACACTCTGGTGTGTGTGTGCGTGTGCGTGTGTGTGAGCGTGACACCCACATCGCATTCAGCTTGTTATGCGTTTGCATGAGTTAAATTTGGCTAGCGCCGTCCCTCCCTCGCTGAGAACGGGACGAGATAAGGATTGGGAGGACGAGTCTGCAGGGAGAGAGAGACAGAGTGAGACAGAGGCAGAGAGAGAGACAGAGTGAGACAGAGGCAGAGAGAGAGTCAGAGTGGGAGAGAGAGACACAGAGTCAGAGAGAGAGAGAGAGTCAGAGTGGGAGAGAGAGACAGAGTCAGAGTGGGAGAGAGAGAGAGAGTCAGAGTGGGAGAGAGAGACAGAGTCAGAGTGGGAGAGAGAGACAGAGTCAGAGTGGGAGAGAGAGACAGAGTCAGAGTGGGAGAGAGACAGAGAGTCAGAGTGGGAGAGAGACAGAGAGAGACACAGAGTCAGAGTGGGAGAGAGAGACACAGAGTCAGAGTGTACTCTACGTTGTGAGGACTCTTTTCAACATAGGTTTGATGGGAGCAGATGCAGTGAAGAGGCAAACGAACAGATGACTTAGGAGATCACATGTTCACACACGTGTCATGTGATGTGTTCTCACACAAACACACAGACACAGTTTGAAACTCATTTAGCGTCTGAGTGGAGAGAATGTGTTCCTGACATGCTTGACCTGTTTGATTCCACAGTGACGGTACACACCAGAATAAACTCACTTAGCTGCAGTCACACATACTTGAAGACGCTGCTATTCAATGATTGTGTGTGTGTGTGTGTGTGTGTGTGTGTGTGTGTGTGTGTGTGTGTGTGTGTGTGTGTGTGTGTGTGTGTGTGTGTGTGTGTGTGTGTGTGTGTGTGTGTGTGTGTTTTTTCGCTGTATTTCTTCTCTGTAAGGTTGGGTCGTGTTGTGTCTGTATAGCTGTGTGCGTTTTTGTATCTACTCTCCGTGTGTGTGTCTACTCTGTGGGTGTATTTATACAGTGTGTGTGTATCTACTGTGTGTGTGTGTCTCTCTCTACTGTGTGTGTGTATCTACTATGTGTGTGTGTGTGTCTACTATGTGTGCACAGGGTATTTGCAGTAAGTCTTTGAGACAAGCCAGGTTCATAGTTTTGGGGGGGGGGGGGGGGGGGAGGGGTGGAGGTGTTTCTGGTATGGGGGGGTGGGGGGGGCTAATCCAGCGTTGACCCCTCAGTGACCTGATCTCTCCATAAACCACATGACCACTCCAGGGCCCTACCGTGTGATTGGCTAATAGTCAAAGACCGCGATAGAGAGAGGAGAGAGATAGAGAGAGGAGATAGAGAGAGAGATAGAGAGAAGTGAGAAGGAGATAGAGAGGAGAGAGATATAGAGAGGAGATAGAGAAGGAGATAGAGAGATATAACGAGGAGATAGAGAGAAGTGAGAAGGAGATAGAGAGGAGAGAGATATAGAGAGGAGATAGAGAAGGAGATAGAGAGATATAACGAGGAGATAGAGAGAAGTGAGAAGGAGATAGAGAGGAGAGAGATAAAGAGAGGAGATAGAAAGAAGTGAGAAGGAGATAGAGAGGAGAGAGAAGTGAGAAGGAGATAGAGAGGAGAGAGATATAGAGAGGAGATAGAGAAGGAGATAGAGAGATATAGAGAGGAGATAGAGAGAAGTGAGAAGGAGATAGAGAGGAGAGAGATAAAGAGAGGAGATAGAAAGAAGTGAGAAGGAGATAGAGAGGAGAGAGAAGTGAGAAGGAGATAGAGAGGAGAGAGATATAGAGAGGAGATAGAGAAGGAGATAGAGAGATATAGAGAGGAGATAGAGAGAAGTGAGAAGGAGATAGAGAGGAGAGAGATAAAGAGAGGAGATAGAAAGAAGTGAGAAGGAGATAGAGAGGAGAGAGAAGTGAGAAGGAGATAGAGGAGAGAGATATAGAGAGGAGATAGAGAAGGAGATAGAGAGAGAGATATAACGAGGAGATAGAGAGAAGTGAGAAGGAGACAGAGGAGATAGAGAGAGGAGAGACATATAGAGATAAGATAGTGTAGATGAGAACCGATGACAGAAGATAGAAGATAGAGAGGAGCTCCAGTTAGGAGGAGAGATGATGGAGGGCAAATACACTTGTTTGGTGTTACATTCAGCATTTGAAAGACAATGACAGACAGACAGAGCGGCAGACAGACAGACAGACAGACAGACAGACAGACAGACAGACAGGCGGGCAGACTCCTCAAGGTTTCCTTCTAGGCCTTCTGGGAGATGAGGGGTTAGAAGGTGCTGCCATTACATCGCCCTGGAATGTAGACCTCTGACTTTAGGATGAGAGAGAGAGAGAGAGAGAGAGAGAGAGAGAGAGAGAGAGAGAGTGAGAGAGAGAGAGAGAGAGAGAGAGAGAGAGAGAGAGAGAGAGAGAGAGAGATAGAGAGAAGAAGAGAGAGAGAGAGAGAGAGAAAAGAGAGAGAAGAGAGAGAGAGAGAGAGAGAGAGAGAGAGGTCTACAACTTAAGCCCCTCCCCTTGTCTCCGTCTCAGAGGCAGAGGAGCACAAGAAGAAGTCCCACGCGTCCCAGGTCACTACAGTGAGACCAAGCCCCGCCCCCTCCAGCCTGGCCACACCTTCTGGGCCGCGTTCCAATCGCCATCCCCCTGCCTCTCATGGCTTCCTTTACATAGCGGCATGGGAAGCCTCTCGCTCCACCCGGCACTGCCATCACTGTGATCTATTTTTTAAAAGCCCATATCCTCCCATATCCGCAACGCCAGGGGTGGGGGGGAGGAGAGGAGAGGGGGCGGGGGGGGGGGGGGGGGTGGGGGGGGGGGGGGGGGGGGGGGGGGGGGGGGGGGGGGGGGCGGGGAGGAGAGGAGAGGAGGTGTGGTGGTGGAGGGAGAGGAGGGGAGGAGAGGAGAGGAGGATGAGGAGGAGGGTGTGGTGGTGGAGGTGAGAGGAGGGGGGAGGAGGAGGATGGAGGAGTGTGTGGTGGTGGAGGGAGAGGGGGGGGAGGAGAGGAGAGGAGGATGGAGGAGTGGTGTGGTGGTGGAGGGAGAGGAGGGGAGGAGAGGAGAGGAGGATGGGGGAGAGGAGAGGAGGAGTGGTGTGGTGGAGGGAGAGGAGGAGAGGAGGATGGAGGATGGAGGAGTAGTGTGGTGGTGGAGGGAGAGGAGGGGAGGAGAGGAGAGGAGGATGGAGGAGTGGTGTGGTGGAGGGAGAGGAGGGGAGGAGAGGAGAGGAGGATGGAGGAGTGTGTGTGGTGGTGGAGGGAGAGGAGGGGGGAGAGGAGAGGAGGATGGAGGAGTAGTGTGGTGGTGGAGGGAGAGGAGAGGAGGAGAGGAGAGGAGGATGGAGGAGTGGGTGGTGGAGGGGGAGGAGGGGAGGAGAGGAGGATGGAGGAGTGGGTGGTGGAGGGAGAGGAGGGGAGAGGAGAGGAGGATGGAGGAGTGTGGTGGTGGAGGGGGAGGAGGAGAGGAGGATGGAGGAGTGGGTGGAGGTGGTTTAGGAGTGGTGGATGTTGTGACAGCGTGCGGCAGCATGGGTTAATCCATAACCACATCCACGGGTGGTACAGGCGGAGCGTACTGCTGTGATTGGAGGGAGGCTGATTGATGTATGTTCACACACGTAAATACCATCGATAAATAAAATAAAATGCAGTCAGAGAACTGGGAGCTGTTGAAAGACAGACAAACCGAGAGAGAGAGTCAGACATAGTCAGACATGAGCAA
>JACYXH010000512.1:0-107500 GCA_026745465.1 Lota lota
TTTTATTTAGGAATTATGATAATTGTATTATTGTTTGACATAATCATGTCATAATAATGATACAAACATTATTAATAATAGTTATGTGTGTATTTCATATTCTATTAGAAAGTATTTTGTTTATAGCCTTATTAGTAGGGCTATTATTTTAAATAATCTTCCATAGTTATTTATATTTTATTATAAATTATTTATTATTGTCATTTTTATTATTATTTGATTCAGTTTATTATATTAGACATAACAACCAAATAATCATGACTATAATGATACATGTATTTCATATTAGATTTAAATACAATACTAATAATACTGTTTAATGTTTATCATTAACAACAACAGTAAAGATTTAGCAGCCTAATCATGTCTTGTTCTCCCGTCAGATGCCTGTGAACTCACACTGGACCTCTCTCTCCTTAGCTCTCTCTGTTTCTCTCTTCCTCTCCCCCTCTCTCTCTTTCCTCAGTTCTCTCTCCTCTCAGCTCTCTGTCTCTCTCTCTCCCTCTCTCTCTCTCTTTCCTCAGTTCTCTCTCCCCCTCTCCTTCCTCAGCTCAGCTCTCTCTCTCCTCATCTCTATAACGCGGCCTGTGAAGCCCTTCAGATCTGTGGTCAAGCTCACTGTCTCTCTCTCTCTCCTCATCTCTATAACGCGGCCTGTGAAGCCCTTCAGATCTGTGGTCAAGCTCACTGTCTCTCTCTCTCTCCTCATCTCTATAACGCGGCCTGTGAAGCCCTTCAGATCTGTGGTCAAGGGCGTTCTAAACTGATTGACCTGATGGGACGTGTTGCCCTGGCCGAGAACATATTGCACAAATACATTCAATAATTATTCTGATGACATGGAAATAAAACACAAGACTACGCACACACACACGCCACACAACCACAGATCCCAGATAAGACTCACGGTGTAGCGTCCTGTAGCTATACATCTCTGGAGACGCAGCGGTGCAGAATGAAATGCATGATCAGAAGATAAATAAGTTACTGGGTGTGAGGAAACATTCTGTGAGATCTATACCAGTTTACCCAACAGAGCCATACAGCCAAATACAAACATGTTGCCCTGGCTTATGAGTATCTTACTTTTAATGAAAGTGGTCTGACAGCAACACAGAGTTTATTAATATTGTTTACCATCATAATTAATCATACTTTTGTAACATGTAATAAGTATTATTATATATTATTATTGAGTAATTATGATAATTAGTATTAGTATTGTTTGACATAATCATATCACAATAATACAGACATTATTAATAGTTATTATGTGTGTATTTCATATTCCATTAGAAAAAGTACTTTCTTTATTATAGCCTCATTATTAGGCCTATTATTTTAAATATTTTCCATAGTTATTTATATTTGAAATGAAGATTATAGAACTATTAGTCTTACTATTTAATAGTATCATTATATGAGACATAAGAACATAATAGTGATGCTAATACTGACATTATTAATCATAGTAATTAAACATGCATTTCATATTCAGAACATGATATAAAATAATTGTTATTTTATTATTAATGCTATTTTTATTATTTAATTCAGTTTATTATATTAGACATAACAACCTAACAATCGTGACTGTAATGATGCATGTATTTCACATTACATTTTAACTACAATACTATTATTACTGTTTATTGTTTGTCATTAACAACAACAACAACAACAATAAAGATTTAGCAGGCTAATCATGTCTTGTTCTCCCGTCAGATGCCTGTGAACTCACACTGGACCCAAACACAGCCCACAGAGAACTCTCTCTGTCTGAGGACAACAGAAAGGTGACGTGTGTTAGAGAGGAGCAGTCGTATCCTGATCACCCAGAGAGATTTGACTACTGGACCCAGGTGTTGTGTAGAGAGGGTCTGACTGGTCTCTCTCTCTCTCTCTCTCTCTCTCTCTCTCTCTCTCTCTCTCTCTCTCTCTCTCTCTCTCTCTCTCTCTCTCTCTCTCTCACTCTCTCTCTCTCTCTCTCTCTCCTCGGACGGCCGGGGAGTTTCCCCAACAGAGCCATCCCACCAATACAGACATGTTGCCCTGGCTTATAAATATTTTACTTTAAATGAACGCAGAAAACAGGAACACAGAGTTTTCACAAAAAGGTGCTTTTATTTATTTATTGTAAATAATAAAACAGGTAGTGGAGAACCGATGAAAGAAACACAACTGAGACTGAAATAATAGAAACATGAATGAATGAGGTTCAACATAACACTGGTTTGTGTGGATGTTAATTATGTATGTTAGAATGAATAAAAGTAAAACAACATGACATATCTATGTATTCTTTATATATGTAACCCTGAGCCGCTGTCTATGATGACGTTAGTAGAACAGATAGTCTTCATACAAATGATAAGCATCATTTAAAGCTTTAAATATAACTGCCTTTTA
Organism: Lota lota; assembly: GCA_026745465.1. Taxonomy (NCBI): domain Eukaryota; kingdom Metazoa; phylum Chordata; class Actinopteri; order Gadiformes; family Lotidae; genus Lota; species Lota lota. Next base: position 2,410 of record JACYXH010000512.1, read on the forward strand.
GAATCACAGACACACACAGACACACACACACACACACACACACACACATAGACAACGTCAGCAAAACACACTAATTCTGCCGTTCCCATAGTGTGCTGAGTTGAGTTGTATAAATATGAATATAAATCTGTAGTGGAATGCTGGACATGTCCACTTCGCTATCTACATTATACCTCTAAATGTCTTTATATTAAATGAGAAATAATGTTGTTTGTGTGTGTGGTTGCATGCGAGCGTGAGTGATGGCATCTGATAAGAGTGTAAGAAAAACATTTCCTGACACTGATGGTTCAGATGACAAGCTGATGATTGGTCAGAATTCAAACATGTGACGTTTTTCCATCTGATATAGCAGAGCTGAAGCCTGAGAGCAGAAGCAGTGGAAGGTGACAGAGAGGAACCATGGACCACATCTATGAACTGGACCCTGGACCCACTGAGGAACCTGAGGACACATCTTTGGACCCTGGACCCACTGAGGAACCTGAGGACACGTCTTTGGACCAGGAGGAGATCAGGAAGAGAAGATTTGGTAGGAGCCCTTTTTAAGAATTTAAAAGAAATAATCCAGTAAAAAAAGATGTTTTCATCTACATACATTTAAGATTTACATTTAGCAAACGTTTTTAGCAAAATTGACCAACCTGATGAACCAGCGACCGCACAGACAGATTTATTCTCCTAAATAACAACATGTGTATGTTCTAGACAAACAACACACATAGACAGATTTATTCTCCTAAATAACAACATGTGTCTGTTCTAGACAAACAACACACATTTAAGTTTCCAGAACAAACAACCTGTGATTACGGCCATGAGTTACGGACTATTACTAGGCTTCTCAAGTAGTTGTGTATTTCATGATATATGTTTGGTTTAGTATTTTCATTACTTATTATTAGTGGTAGTGCAACGTAACATTAGAGTGCCAATGGGTTTTTTTTATCCACATTTTAGTATTTTAATAAAGGCTACTCATTTAACTGAAGTGATCTCAAGTGGACTTATGGATTTAACACAATTACATAAAGTTTGTAATTAATATGAACATTTCTCAAACCATCCCAAACAACATATCCTAATATTTTCTGCGTGTGCCGTTGTGAATTTTACTGTTTGTGTACGTATGTATTACTGTATGTTTTACTATATGTATTACTGTATGCATAGCTGTATTACTGTATAACTGTATGTGTGCGTATATGTGAATAATGAGGCAGCTACAGTACCAGTAATCACTTATTGAGGTGTTTCTTGAAGATGGGGAGGGATTCTGCAGACTGTAGGGAGACTGTGAATGATAGCCACGCAGTACGAATATATCTGTGTATATTACAATGTGTGTATGCATGTGTGCGTGTGTGTGTGTGCGTGCGTGCATGCGTGTGTGTGCGTGTGGTTGTGTATGCGTTTGTGTGTGTCTGGGTGTGTGTGTGTGTGTTGGTGTGAGTGTGTGTGAGTGTGTGTGTGTGTATGTGCGTGCTTGCGTGCATGCTTGCATGCGTGTGAATGTGTGTGTGTGTGTGTGTGTGTATGTGTGGGTGTGGGTGTGTGTGTGTGTGGGTGTGTGTGTGTGTGTGTGTGTGTGTGAGTATATACATGTGTTCCCGTGTGTGTGTGCGTGTGGTTGTGTGTGCGTTTGTGTGTGTGGGTGTGCGTTTGTGTGGGTGTGTGTGTGCGTGCGTATATGCGTGTTTTATGTGTGCGGGTGTGTGTGTGTGTCCTACTCCTGAACAGCTCTAAAGTCGCACACCATTGTCACTGTGGGCGTTGGACTGCTGAGTATTCTCCTAATCTCCCTGCGCTTCAGTGAGTATAAACCATATCATCCTGAATATAATTACAATAGTACGTTTTAATAATATTAATGATTATAATAATAGCATTGATAAGGATAATTATTGTTAATGTTATTAGAATTAGTATGAATAATAATAATAATAATCATAATAATAATAATAATATGCTTTCCTCTAGGGGGGATGGACTTTGTGTTTAGAGACGATGTCGTTCAGTTTTAATTTTTTAATTTTCTTTAATCGTTTATTTTGGTGAAAAGTATTAGCAAACAATAAACACAATGCCGGGTTTACAGGTCACCTTTCATATTTTCTTTTTCCCCACCCTTCCACCCCGCCCAACCCCCGCACACAACAACACACATTACGAAAATAAATAAAGAAAAAATAATGACAAGGGGAATACATTCATAACTAATTAAAGCTAATGCAATAATACTTACAATAAAAAATAAAAAATAAAGAAAATAAAAAATAATAATAATAACAACAATAATAATAACAACAATAATAATAATAATAATAATAATAATAATAATAATAATAAATTAAATCAGTTTCAACTTATTTATATTTGTCCATTTGGTTCAGGGGTATATTATTGTTGTTGTGTTTTAGAGCTGATTTCTTCTGTACTCCTCTGTCCTGTCCTAGACTCAGCGACACCTTGGACGGAGGGGAGAGAGCAATTATTGGATGAACTTGGTAAGTGATTTATAGAAGTTATGAAATGTATTAAATCAATCATGTTACAAAACTTTCTTTCAAAAATACTCTCTGCTTTTGTGATTTATGTTTGAACATCCCCTCTTCCGTATAACTGCCTTTATTATTGCTCTAACAGAGCATAGACTGTAAAGTACTACCAAATAAAATAAATAAAGGATGTCCCCCTTCTGGCAGCATGGTGGTACTGCAGGTGTTGTTAGTCTCCTCCTCCAGCAGGGGCAGCATTAGAGTCAGTACAGAGGAGCTTGTCTTTGTTATGCGCTCCATTAAGCTAGGTTTACAGTTCTATGTAATGCACTTCCATGAAGACAGACATATTTATATTGTGGTCTACTAAGGTCAGGTTTCAATTGTGGTCTACTACACAAGGTCGGGTTTCAACTGTGGTCTACTACACAATGTCAGGTTTCTATTGTGGTCTACTACACAAGGTCAGGTTTCTATTGTGGTCTACTACACAAGGTCAGGTTTCTATTGTGGTCTACTACACAAGGTCGGGTTTCAACTGTGGTCTACTACACAAGGTCAGGTTTCTATTGTGGTCTACTACACAAGGTCGGGTTTCAACTGTGGTCTACTACACAATGTCAGGTTTCTATTGTGGTCTACTACACAAGGTCAGGTTTCTATTGTGGTCTACTACACAAGGTCAGGTTTCTATTGTGGTCTACTACACACGGTCAGGTTTCTATTGTGGTCTACCACACAATGTCAGGTTTCTATTGTGGTCTACTACACAATGTCAGGTTTCTATTGTAGTCTACTACACAATGTCAGGTTTTTATTGAGGTCTAATAAGGTCAGGGTTCTATTGTGGTCTACAACAAAAGGTCAGGTTTATATTGTTGTCTACAACACAAGGTCGGGTTTCAATTGTGGTCTACTACACAAGGTCAGGTTTCTATTGTGGTCTGCTACACAAGGTCAGGTTTCTATTGTGGTCTACTACACAAGGTCAGGTTTCTATTGTGGTCTACTACACAATGTCAGGTTTCTATTGTGGTCTACTACACAATGTCAGGTTTCTATTGTAGTCTACTACACAATGTCAGGTTTTTATTGAGGTCTAATAAGGTCAGGGTTCTATTGTGGTCTACAACAAAAGGTCAGGTTTATATTGTTGTCTACAACACAAGGTCGGGTTTCAATTGTGGTCAACTACACAAGGTCAGGTTTCTATTGTGGTCTACTAAGGCTGGGTTTCAATTGTGGTCTACTAAGGTCAGGTTTATATCGTGGTCTACCAATGTCATGTTTCTATTGTGGTCGACTAAGGTCATGTTTCTATTGTGGTCTACTAAGGTCAGGTTTCTATTGTGGTCTACAACAAAAGGTCAGGTTTATATTGTTGTCTACAACACAAGGTCGGGTTTCAATTGTGGTCTACTACACAAGGTCAGGTTTCTATTGTGGTCTACTAAGGTTGGGTTTCAATTGTGGTCTACTAAGGTCAGGTTTATATCGTGGTCTACCAATGTCATGATTCTACTGTGGTCGACTAAGGTCATGTTTCTATTGTGGTCTACTAAGGTCAGGTTTCTATTGTGGTCTACTAAGGTTAGGTTTCTATTGTGGTCTAGTACACAAGGTCAGGTCTCAGGGTTGTGTGTCACAAGTAATGAAGACACTAAGATAAGCAGTTCTGTGTTTGTTAAGGATTTTCTTTTACATTCAACAGATGATTTGGCCCTTCTGGGCTGGCTGTTTTTCGACCAGAGTCTCTACTTTATTTCTACTACTGAGAAGAGCTGGACAGACAGTAGAGAAGACTGTCTGCAAAGAAACGCAGACCTGGTAGTTATCAACAGCAGAGAAGAACAGGTGTGTGTGTATGTGTGTGTGTGGGATAAATTTTTCATTCAGTCAGCTGTGTTGTCATGACAACAGATGCTATTACTATTGGAAACAGGGGTTTGTCAGCAGATTGAGGGGTGCTACCTGGATTGGACTGAGTGATCGAGACAAAGAGGGGATCTTCAAGTGGGTGGATGGTACCCACATGACTTCAAGGTAAGGCTGATGACTCTATTCAGCAGCATCTCTTCTCTGAGAGTGATAGAGTGACATCACCTCAACACTGGGCTCAACTTGGTAATCCTTGTGGTTCTCAGTTGGAGACAAGGTGAACCACACGATGACGGTGGAGCAGAACACTGTGTAGCATGGGATGGCAGCTTGTCTGAAGAACCGTGTGACAGACTGCACTACTGGATCTGTGAGAAGGTCTTAGTCCTGGAACATCCGGAAGCTGACCTGAACAAAGAGGGTCCGTAGACTTTGTTTGTGTTCATGAGTTGAGAATGGTTCCTCCTTTCTATTCTCTGTGCAGTAGATACAGTATAAATACTCTTTATGAATGGAAAGGTGGTTGGATGTGTGTACCTCTGATCAGGGTCTGTGTCTACTAGTGATGCAGGGTTTAGGTATTTTCTCACCTGAATCCTCATCTTGCTGTAACTGCACCCGACCGCTACTCAGACCGCCGTTTGTAAACTAGAGAAAATGACCCCCGCGTCCGCTTCCCCCCCACTATTATAAAATGGTTCCCTTATGAGGCGAAAGTAGTAGTAGTATAATTCATTATTAATTTCAAGCTGTTATTCAACAATATAATTTGTCTAAATTGTTGCCATCTTTTTCAGCACATGAGAACAGTAATTCATTTGGATTAAAGCACCAATCAACTAACTGCATTCTTTCCTTATCCAGCTGAAATATTACAAAATAAAGAGGCATTTGCATGTGAACATTAATAAAGAATATAACAGGCGCAGATTAGGCTATAATAAAACATGTATCCTATTGTAAAATAACTCAGAATACAATGTGCATGTAATGTAAATACAATATTCTGTCCAACACATAAGATATTCTGAAAAAAATCACGTAGGAAAGGCTATAATGGCGTTAAAAAATATGCAATACCAATATTTGTGTTCTCCTCCGCAAGCTCCGCCCCCGACTCATTTATCTCTGAGCTGGAGTGTCTTCCCCTCCCTGGGAAATCTTTGTAGATACTGCTGTGATATTCAATCATGTATGAAAAGGCAGGCGAGAAAACTGGGTCTGAATCTTCTGGGTCGCCCTCTAGTGGACAGGTATGAGAGAGATTGAAGGGAGTGTTTTGATGATGCATCTTTAGATACGTGTTGTACAACGTTCACTCATTTCGTCCTGGTTTCTTCTGGTTCAGTGATGCCCGTGAAGGAGGAGGCCCCCAGCATCACAGAGTTCCACTCCTCTACCAAGGTGTTGCCCGTGGGCCACACCGCCCAATTCTCCTGCGATGCCGGCGGCACGCCGGAGCCCGCCGTCGAGTGGCTACACAACGGCAGGCCCCTGGAGAGGGACAGCACAGACAACCAATCAGAGCCTGCGGCCTGGGTGGAGAGGGGGTTCCTCTTCGTCAGAGGTGTGAAGTATGGTGTGAACACGGTCTGCTGCATGGCGACCAACAGCGCTGGCTCGGCCAATCACACCGCAGAGCTGCTCGTTGTTGGTAAGATCTGGATCCAATGAGAGATGTTTGTTGTTGATGTATTCATAACATTGTTGTTGATGTGTTCATAACATTGTTGTTGATGTATTCATAACATTGTTGTTGATGTATTCATAACATTGTTGTTGATGTATTCATAACATTGTTGTTGATATATTCATAACATTGTTGTTGATGTATTTATAATATTGTTGTTTATATATTCATAATAGTATATATATACTTATGTTTATGTATGTGTACTTATGTATATGTTTGTGTAAGTATGTACGTATATGTATGAGTACATGTCTATGTATATATAGTATGTATGTGTATGTATGAATACATGTCTATGTATATATAGTATGTAAATGTCTATGTATATATAGTATGAGTACATGTCTATGTATATATAGTATGTACATGTCTATATATATATAGTATGAGTACATGTCTATGCATATATAGTATGTACATGTCTATGTATATATAGTATGTATGAGTACATGTCTATGTATATATAGTATGTACATGTCTATGTATATATAGTATGTATGAGTACATGTCTATGTATATATAGTATGTACGTGTATGTATGAGTACATGTCTATGTATATATAGTATGTACCTGTATGTATGAGTACATGTCTATGTATATATAGTATGTACGTGTATGTATGAGTACATATCTATGTATATATAGTATGTACCTGTATGTATGAGTACATGTCTATGTATATATAGTATGTATGAACCAGTTCTATGGCTCCAACAGTTAATTTCCAGCCTGTATGTGAGCTCAGCTTGTTCAGTCTGTTGTTCACACAGGTGTCCCATTGAAGGTTGAGTGCAATGTATGCATATTGGGAAATCTAAAGGTTTAACATCTTGAAAGATATCACAAGTATTGCTTAGCTATTTCATATGAGTAATGAGCTTATCATGCTGAACATTTTGATGTATAATATGTGTATGTAGTGTAAATATTGAGGGAGTAAATGCTGTTTATACATTTTCCTTGGTTTCAATGTTTTGATTGGAACAGCCACTCACACACACATGGGATTTGCTATTAACTTTAATCTAAAACTCAGAGCAAACTATTCCACTGTAGTATTATCATGCATTTCTATGTTAGTTTGTAGAGTAGATGGCAAGTGAAAAAGGACAGGAATAAGAAGTATGCAAGAGAACAGTGTTCTAGTGATGATGATGATGATGATGATGATGATGATGATGATGAAGAACGGTTCAGCAGCTGATCATGTCTTGTTCTCCCGTCAGATGCCTGTGAACTCACACTGGACCTAAACACAGCCCACAGACACCTCTCTCTGTCTGAGGACAACAGAAAGGTGACGTGGGTTAGAGAGGAGCAGTCGTATCCTGATCACCCAGAGAGATTTGACTACCATCCCCAGGTGTTGTGTAGAGAGGCTCTGACTGGCCACTGTTACTGGGAGGTGGAGTGGGAAAGAGGTGTTGTTATAGGAGTGACATACAGAGGAATCACAAGGAGAGGAGGGGGTGATGACAGCGGGCTTGGAGGGAACAACAAGTCCTGGATTCTTTATTGTAATGATAGTGGTTACTCTGCCTGGTACAACGGTAGTAGAACAGACATAAGTCTCCCCCCCCCTGGCTCTAACAGAGTAGGAGTGTATCTGGACCGGCCTGCTGGCACTCTGTCCTTCTACAGAGTGTCCCCAGATGTAGTAGGGTCCTCAGACACACTGACACACATCCACACCTTCCAGGCCACCTTCACCCAGGAGGACCTCCTCCCTGCTTTTAGATTTAGGTTTGCGTCTGTGTGGCATTTGATGAAGAAGCAGAGGTGGACTGATTACTCAGTGTCTCTTTGTCAGTTATTGGCTCTATCTCGCTCTCGTGCTCAAAATGCCCAAAATACAATACTTTTGTATTTTGGTGGATTTAATTACATCTGAAACGTTTAGCCATTTAAATCTTTAAACCATTAAAGTAAGAGGGTTTTAAGATCTACCATAGGGTTAGCTAAGCAGGTTTTAAAAAGACTTGATTTCTAATTTGAAGTGTATTATAAATACTTATTGATGGTAAATCACATGTTTTTATACATATTTGTAGTTTCATACTAAAGGGCTCTGATATCAGTTTTTATTTTGATAATCCGAACATGGAACCTGATTTAAAGCAGATTTTATATTTTATTCATGAGATCAAGTGTTTTATGGGATAATGTTGCATGTTGTAATAGACATTAAACGGAATATTTATTACTTGTGTTCAGCTGGGAACAACACAGCAGCAGAATATGTTCAGTTATTAAAGAAATGTGCGCACCTGCTTATGATTTGTAATGTCTGCTACTTCTATTATTTTTTTCATGTGTTTATCATGTACACGTAAGTTTAAACTTTTCTGACTATTTTTCTGTTGTATTTGATATTAAAGCATAATGGTAATAAACAACTCAATGGATTCAACTGAATATTCTCGTGTGTTCAGCTGTTGATTCTTGTTTTAATACTAAATGATGCTAACAGATGTGGCTTAAGAATGATAAATCAATCCAAAAATATTGTGGGTGTGTGGGAGTGTGTGTTTTCGTTCTGCATCCCGCTATATGTGACTGTTAATTCTGTCAGGCAGATAATAGTGCGCCCTTACCTTTAGCCGGGGTCCTTTCTCCTTTGTAAACATTGTCGCAAGTTGCGCAATAATCTAGTTCGTTCCAGCACGTGACATGGAGCAACTGTGTGCGTTCTTGAAGAAGTGAGTCATGTTCATATAGGCTCTGTGCACCAGCGTAGTGACCAACTTCCGCTGTAGCCAGAAGACGGCATATCAGTTTCCGGTTTACCAGCGTCGCCCAAAGTGTTAGTTTTTAGTAGATGTTTACAAGACCTGCCTAAAATAAGTATCAGTGATGTCCATCGAGTCGTTGATGCCTGGTCCCCTGCTCCAACAAGCAAGCGCAACAAGGGATTCAAACTCTACGTATCGAGTTATCTGCACAACTACGAGGGTAAGTAGTTTAATGCGGTGTACCGGCCGGCTAGCGGCTAAGCTAGTTAGCGACGTGTTCATTTTTTTGTGTAGTATAGAAGCTTCTTTTTCTTAATTTTAAACGCAAACTGTCTGTTTTTTTGTATTATCATTTGTATTTTCTGCCCCTCTCAGTTTCTAATAAAGATCAGGACACAGGGGAAGTCGTGGTCAGGCCATTGTGCTACAGGTCCATGAGGAAAGCTGAGAAACCTCACAGTTTGAGTGTATGGTGAAGTTAGGATTGATAAGTACAAGAACAAGTTCAGGTTCAGCCAACACTTATAAGCTTGTTACTTTAATAACCCGGTGTTCCTAATATTCCTGGGGATTTAGCTAAGGTAATTTTTCATTTAATATAACTAAAATAATTTAAAATAAATCGAATGAAAACTTCATTAGACAGTAAGCAGGTAAGTTTACCTAGCCAATCCCCTCCGGGTTAAATGCGTTCTTATTCAAGTTTTCCTCAATTCAGTCATTCGTTTAAGATGCAATCTTGTGTTTAAGGTATTACGCTATCATGTTTCAAAGAAAAACGATTGTGGGTGCATTTGGCATATTATACAACATACTCTAATCCAACGTACAGAAATACATGACATTTGGTCTGTGATTATAGAATATAAGATATAGAAAATATTGTAAAAACAAGATTGTGTCCTAAAACAATGGTTAAACAGTGACCAAGCTAAGATAAATAAGTATTTACTATGACATTTTACTTATGCAGGTGGTACTGAAAGATTCCAGTCCGGTGGAGCTGTTACATCACAGCTGCACATGTGTTGCTGGAGCAGCATTATGCAACCACTGTGTCGCTTTGCTGTTCCAGTCAGCACATTACTCTCAACTGAATGTGCCAGTGGTCCCTCCTATGTTAAGCTGTACTGAAGGAGAACAGCAGTGGCACAAGCCCAGAACTTTGGTATGTTTGCACTGTAGTTACAGAGTTGTTGTATATATTTTCTAACTCTATTTTATCTCAAACTGTATAATTGCATAACTTGACAGGGCATAAAACCGGGCCCTGTGGATAAGATGGCTGTGCTTTCCGCTAAACCAAAGTGTAGAGCAACAACAGATGGTGTAAGGTAAAACCTGAATATTGTAAATGTATTACAATATGGTGCATGTTTGAATTAAAATACCTTTGTGGATATGCTACTTTCATTCATGTAAGTTTTATGTTCCACTCAGGAGCACACTCTACAAAGGCCTCAGTGGGTGTAACATTTTAGCCGAAGCTAATTCTCAATGTCAGTCCCTAGTAATGCTTCAGGAGTGAGATAAAAATCCAATATTCTATGCGGTGTTTTGTAATTTTCACTTTTAATGGCATGTTTTTATGATGTTCATGTTTTTATGAAAAATGTTAGTAAGTTTGTGCATTTATTATAATAATAAAATGTTTTGGGTGCTGTGAGCACCAAGAAAAAGACCAGCCATTTATTACCATTGTACTCAAGAGGAGGCAGACTTCTGTAGCACTACAGATAAGAGGAAATTTTTGGGGGTGAACTGCCCCTTTTAACAACTGTAAAGAACTAACTATGGCATGCCTGTGATTGAATTTGTTGCACCTTCAAGTTGTCATGAAAAATAAACAGTCAAGACTTGGCAATTTACAAAATGATAATTTTATGTTTAACAGAACAATATAGTTATCAATAGGGCTGCACAATTAATCGCTATTGTATCAAAACCGCAACATGAACTAGCACAATATCCAAATCACAGGGGGGTGCGCAATATTTGGTAAAGGCAAAATATGTGTCAAACCATTCTGAATGAAGTATTGGTACAGATCATTGCAAAAATCACACTATAATCATTTAAATTGAAACTGAAATCAAACTTCATATCTCCATTTCTTGACGAGAGGTCCATTCTGGTAATTTGAGAGGAGACAAGCGACAGTGAAGAGTTGGTTTATGCTCCCTGCAATGGAGAGAGGGATAGTGCTATCAAAGAGTTTATTTTCTTTAACTCTTCTGATCATCCTCTCAACATGCACCCTCAAACGGGCAATTGACTGCGTCTTCAGAACATCCACCTCTGACATTTGGGCCCTCTTGGAGAGGAAGGCAGGACGATGAACAGTCCCAGGTACAAGGTCATCCACCAAGAATCCCTTGTCAACCATGATGGCCATGTCAGGCTTCAAGAGTGGTGTAATCCCTGACTGACGAAACACCTCCTTGTCACTCATGGAACCCTCAAAGAGTGCTGATACAAAAGTCAGGGCTCCGTGAGGGGACATGCCCACCATGGCCTTAAAGGTGCAGTGGGACTTGTAGTTGGAGAAAACTTCGCTCTGAAGGAGCATGGATGAAGGCGTTTGACAACGTAGCTCTGTACAGTCGAGGACTACTTGTGTGTCACTGTAGCTGCCATCAAAGTCGTGCGGAAGATGGGCCTTCACAGCTGCGGGAGACATCCATATACAGACTGAGCCCAGTAAGCTATAGAGGAAGTTGGCCCAGGTCACAATGATTCGGCTGACTGTTGCTCGGTGGATGTTAAATCTATGACCCAACTCCCTCTGGGTACAGCCAGTGGACAGGTATGTCAGGAAGAGGAAGAGCTCATCTATTGGCAGCCGTTTCTGGGGGGGAGAAGTGTTTAATGAGTGATAGTTCAAAGAACACATTTTTAATGCTTAGGCATCGGTTTTGGGGGAGATTGCGTACTTACAGTTGGTCTGGTTAAAGGGCTTTCCGTTGTTGTGCTAGTGGCGTATGTTTTCTTTGCTCTGGTGACCCTAACTATTTTGGCTGTTGCTGCCTCGATCAGGTTCCAGAACGCCATCAGATGCTCGTATGAGGCGAATCTAAAATAAAGTATTACAATTGAAATTAGTTGTCTTGTCATACGAGGTCAATAATAGTATTAAGAAGAAAGAGGAAATAATTACATAACATAACGCAATCAGTTTTTTTCAAAATATGTTGATATAATAACTATCTTACCTGGTGTAAAATCTGATGTCTTCAGGAGACGAAGCGAACCGTTTTAGTCCAAAGCAGTTGTTTTACGTTGTTTACGTTTGGAGCTGCTCTCTTAACGCCTCGAGTTCCCTCAACATATCTTCATACTGCTCCCGGTCCAAACATACGGTACCGCTGGCCCCATAGTCGTGGTCCACGACCATCGGGACCATGACGGGTTGCTCGATATCCTCCTCAGGATCCGACGGATCAGGTTCCGGACTTGGTGGTCGAGATCGGCGCTATCAAACACCGGCCCGTGACTTCTTCATATAATTATTCCACTCAAATAATGAAGGAACAGAGCCTGCTGCTAAAACCCGTCTACCTTTAGCTGTAGTGAGGATTTCATGGTCTTGGAAATGTCGGCTGCATACCTTGGTGTGGGGGGTCACCGAAAATTCCACCCTCATTATTTTGTGGAGCCATCGCGAACGGAGACCGCTGTCTTTTGGGAAGCGGTGGAAGCTCAAATGGCTATTATAACGACCTGAAGCCGAGCAAAGTGGCACACAACAGTGCTCTTTAGACCCACCCACAGTACCTTGAAACTTAAATGAGTCACGTACATTATATTTCTTCTTTTTCCGTACAACAGCATCACCCATCTTGTTGTGAGTTTAGGTGTTTACTAATGCGGATTAGAACAGGAAGTAAACCGGAAACTGCAATGCCGACTTCTAGACAAAAGCGGAAGTTGTCACTACGCTGGTGCACAGAGCCCATTGCCATTTATGAATGAGAACAGTACAGTTCATTTATAAATCAATGCTGTATTAATAAGTTTCACTTTAACTGTTGTTTTGATGTGTTAGCCATCTTTACAGCGCTCGGTGCGTTAGCATCACGGCCCTTTCACATGCGCTCATTGTGCGCTTCTCATTTCTATTCAGTATAGACGCATGTGCATTTACCTTCATTTCAGTCATTACTGTCGCTCACATGTAGCGTGATGTAAGGTAAATCATTTATCCCATGGTTGTAGCCACTCATTTAATGTACTTCTATTCGTTTCCATTTCTGTTTCCTTTAGAAACACCACATATCACATACTTAATCCTGTATGCCCAAAACAACATAAAGGACATCCAGCCTATCTTTGCCTCCGTCTACTCTTTACAAGAGTCCCGCTGTGGATCAATCAATCAACCTAATATAAAAAAGCATCCCTCATACAATCATTCAGGTCTCTAACATGTAGGCTTACCTTATCTAGTCTAGTGATTTAAATGTGTTCTGCCCCATACAGTATAAAGTTATAAAAGTATAAACGCAAGGGAAGAAAATGAGGTTAATGTGTTCCTAAATCAAGTAAATCAGGTAAAAGTGATTAAAAGTGGATCTAGAGAAAGTTTGAGCTTCAGGGATCCTTCGGGGACAGTTTGGGGAAGCCCCGGAAACCAGGGTCGATCCACGCTGATGGATCCCAGTTCCAGTCGCAAATAACCACTACATCTCACCATTTTAGAGAAGTTATTGTGCAACTATTCAATTGTTTTCCACTGTGAACCAACGGAGAGAGAGAGAGAGAGAGAGAGAGGCTGTATTTGCCTTTATTCATGTTGTTTTGTAAAGACTTAATGGGTTATTGTGTGGTTTTATTTGAAGGGATACATGCTGTTTTATATGTTGTTAATGTCTATTGGACAAGCATATATAATGTAATATTTGTCTCTGCTTATTACAACAATATATCATTTGGTATGAAGTATCTCAGTACTTGGGTAGTATTTTCACTAGATATTTTCTTACTCTTCCTCAAGTCATTATCTGATGACTTATTTTACTCAGGTGGTATTGTTTTGAATATTGTGGAGCCAATCTCAATATTGCGTTAAGTAGTGTAGGCCTACTCTATATTTGAGAGGATCACTCGTATGAGAGGGACATGAAATCGTCTCAACACATAAATCAATGGTGATGACGTAGGGTTCATGTTTTTCAGGTCAGCCAGTTGCACTGACGGCATCTAACCAGCAGATGGTGCTACAGTGCACCTTTTTCTAGTGTTTCAAAACGGACATCAAATCAATTGGTTTAATATTCTCAAGAAGTTTAAATGATTCATGTAGGCTTATAGCTTCATTCTCCACGTTACTAGCTAGAGTTGAATGAAACAGACATAACTGCATAATATAGCAGTGTTTGCATTTAACTAACTGTAGGCCTGGAAACAATTATGTTCATTTAGTTCATTAGTTCATTAGTTCATTAGTTATTTATATCGTGGTGATCATTGTTTTTTGTTTCTATTGATGCAATACACACACACACACACACACACACACACACACACACACACACACGCTGTCTTTATTCAAATCAGTAAAGTGATCATACATTGTTATTCAGTATTCGTTAGCATAAACTTAAATCCTTTAAACATTTCTACATGACTGCAACTGTTGATGTTCTAGCATTAAAGGTTATAAAAGGTGTTGAGGAGAAAACAGACAGTGAACAGTACAGTATATGTAATGTAACCATTTATAATGGGTTATGTTTCTACAAAAGGCAGGGTGATTTTCTTACACACGTTACAGGAAGGTATTCAGAAAGACACACACACACACACACGCACACGCACACACACACACACACACACGGGTCTGTATGGGCAGGAGAGCCCTTCACCGGGGAGTGTCGCTCGAGGAGGGAGGAGCCGTGAGCTGTACAGGTCCGGACACACGGCACTTCCGCTCGCACCGCTCGCTGTCCATGTTCCCTCGTGAAGAGTCTGGAGCCTTCCGCCCCGTCAGCCTCCGCAGTCCAGTCAGCCTCCGCACCGCGCGGAGCGTCGTGTTGACGCTGAGTGAACTGTCTCTCCGCCCCCACGGGCCACGCCCCCTCTCGCCGTATGAACCAGGTGTGTCGCATTAGTCGTTCACCTCGTCCGACCCGGAAGTAGACTCTGTTCATCACAGTACGATTTGGGCTGAGGACACTCAGCCGGGGGTGGGTGGGGGGTGGGGGGGCGTGGGAGGGGTTATCCCCATGGTTACGACCCACGGCCACTTTGTGATGCTCTTTTTTTACAGTCGCTGAGTGGGAGCGTCATCATGAGCGATGTTGGATATGAAACGCACCACACACCGTGGCCTTATCCTACAAGTGTCCGAGAAGCTTCATGAACCTTCTCGGACCCCAACAATAACCGCTCCCCAGATGGAGCTGACGTTGTGACGTCACGGGGCCTCCGAAAGGGCCCGTAGACATCCCGGAAAGAACCGGACCGGAGTTCGGAGCAGCGTGGAACGGGTTTCTTTCTGCATTATGTGATTATTCTAGTAACGTTGACTAAAGAGCATAGGTTACTAAGTTTAAGATCATAGAAGACATACTAAGACGGAACAAGATAAGTGTTTATATTGGTAATGATAAGAATTGTAGATAATATAATTATATAGAATAATGAGCACTGACAATAACCTAACAGCCTGCTTTTATATTTAACAAGTACTTATTTAAAGTAATAATAACTCAAGTAGTAGAAAAGTATTCAGATAATGACTTGAGGAAGAGTAAGAAAGTATCTAGTGAAAAGACTACTCAAGTACTGAGTTACTTCAAACCAAATGATTTATTGTTGTAATAAGCAGAGCAAGATGAATGTAAATAGACAAACATTACATTGCATATGATTGTCCAATAGACATTTATAACATAAAATAGCACGTATCCCTTTAATTAAAATACACAATAACACATTAAATCTTTACAAAATAACATGAATGAAGGCAAATACAGCCACAAGAAATGTCTCTCTCCTCCATTCTCCCTTAAACATCTGTGTGTATTTATATGTGTGTGTGTGTGTGTGTGTGTGTGTGTGTTTGTGTGTATGTGTGTGCACATTCTTTTTTTCTACAACTGACAAGAGACACTGCTACCATCAACATTTAACCCAAACGCAGGGTGGAGGTCCTCCTGGGTGAAGGTGGACTGGAAGGTGTGGATGTGTGTCAGTGTGTCTGAGGACCCTCCTACATCTGGGGACACTCTGTAGAAGGACAGAGTGCCAGCAGGCCGGTCCAGATACACTCCTACTCTGTTAGAGCCAGGGGGGGGGAGACGCATGTCTGTTCTACTATCATTGTACCAGGCAGAGTAACCATCATCATTATCACAACGAAGACTCCAGGACTTGTTGTTCCCTCCAAGGCTGCTATCATAACCCCCTCCTCTCCTTGTGATTCCTCTGTATGTCACTCCTATATCAACAACTCCTTCCCACTCTACCTCCCAGTAACAGCGGCCAGTCAAACCCTCTCTACACAACAACTGGGGATAGGAGTCAAATCTCTCTGGGTGATCAGGATACGACTGCTCCTCTCTAACCAGCGTCACCTTTCTGTTGTCCTCAGACAGAGAGAGTCGTCTGTGGGCTGTGTTTGGGTCCAGTGTGAGTTCACAGGCATCTGAAGGGAGAACAAGACATGATTAGCTGCTGAACAATTCTTCATCATCATCATCATCATCACTAGTACTGTTCTCTTGTATACTTCTTATTACTTTCCTTTTTTGCTTGCTATCCACCCTCTCAAACATTAACATATAATGAAAATATATATATAATATGATAGGTACTATAGTGCAAATTGTTTTTAAGATTATTAAAGTTTAACTTAATTGCAAATATCATGTGTTTGTGGGTGGCTGTCCCAGTCAAAACATTGAAACCTAGAAAGTTATAAACTGCAAACTCTTCTCCCGCAATATGTACACTACATACACATCAAAATGTCCAACATGTTGAGCTGATTGCTCATATGAAGTATCTATTATATATATATATTTAGCAATTGTCTACGTACTTTTCAAGGTATTAGACTTTGAAAGGTTCCAATACAAATACATTGTAATCCACCTGTAACGGTGGATTGCAATTTCAGACATTATGTTCTAAAGTCTAAAATACTGATAATATGAATTGTTAGAAGACAACGAAGAAGAAAAAGAAGAAGTACAACAATAATAATATATTAACACACATTTGTAAAATAATTCTTGACAAAGATAGTGTTTATAATAACAAATAGACCTAATAATAAGTATTATACTTATAAAACAACAGTCGTTTTTATAAATCTATGTAAAACTACAATAATAATTATTGTATTTTCTACAAGTAGGATTCCCAGTAGTATCTGAATGATTGGATGTCACCTCCTGCTGTGTGGATGGACTTTCCATCTCAATAGTTAGTGTGTGTTGTGATGAATCTAACTAAACACTTACACTTCTTTAGAGCTGGTTTCAGCCTCCCCACTCCACCGTGCTCCACCCTGGGGGGGAAACAAAGTGAGAGCAGCATGTTGAAACATTCACCTTCATCATCTCCTGTCTCATCACTTTCTACACAACATGAGTTCCAGCTGCGTTTTCAAACCACTTCATCTAGCAGCTGGTTGAATCCTTGTAGGAGACATTGTCCCTGAGTGGTGAGCTGTCCTCTCCATACCTGAGAGTGTCCAGTCTCCAGCGTGGATCCTCCAGTCCAGCAGAGAGCAGCGTAACTCCTGAGTCTCCTGGGTGATTGTAGCTCAGGTCCAGCTCTCTCAGATGGGAGGGGTTGGAGCTCAGAGCTGAGGCCAGAGAAGCACAGCCTTTCTGTGTGACCAGGCAGCCAGACAACCTGCACACACACACACACACACACACACACACACACACACACACACACACACACACACACACACACACACACACACACACACACACACACACACACAAAGCATAATTTTTCATCCTCTGTGGTATCGTGGTTTCGGGCTAGGTATGGCTCGGAGAGTAGTAAATGTTAAACACGTTTATCTTGTATTCAGTGATACAAGATAAACAAATGTGTACTCTGGAAGTAGTTCATAAAGCATCTGCCGAATCCAGGTAAGAATTCAGTCTATATTATTACGAGGAATGGTTAAGATGCCACGGCTACAGGGTCTGGATCTGATGTCTGTATGTATGTTAAATCTTCAGTCTGTATTGGCATGGTGCAGAATGGTAAAGAAGCCACACCTGACTTATCTCAGACCCATACAACTTAATATGGTGGTAACCCTGGTGTTAGCACTATATGTGGTCCTAATGTTAGCTATAATATCGTGTAGTCTAATTAGGCATAGAATAAATAAATAAGTACATCATTACACACACACATTATTACACACACACACACACACACACACACACTTCTATCTGGATGAGTTATTCTTATGAATATGCAATTTTTAGGGGTTTGGATTTTAAATTCATGGATGTAAATCTGGTAAATGTCTTCTGATATTGAACCTTGTGGTGTAACTGCTTGCACATTGAATCAAACTGACCTGAGAGTTTCCAGTGTACAGTGTGGACTCCCCAGTCCAGCAGAGAGCAGCTTCACTCCTGAATCCTGCACATCATTGGTACTCAGGTCCAGCTCTCTCAGACTAGAGGAGTTGGAGCTGAGAACTGAGGCCAGAGCTTCACAGCATCTCTCTGACAGATGACAGCCATTCAGCCTTCACACAAAATAAACACAACATGTTAGGAACTGTGATTAAATGTGTTCTGAGAATTATAACCAAAGTATTTTTACATACATGAACAGAACATAACTAATATTAATAAACTGGATATTAAAATATAAAGAGCTATATTTCATAAAGATGTTAAATTATTAAACAAAACTTAACAATACAAGACAGTTTTATGAAGAGGCTGTAATTAAACCTTAATAAACAACTCTAAAGTCCACCTTACTGTCTGACTACATGATAAGTAGAATATGAATGTAATACAACATACACCATCATTAACAAACTGTAAGGATGTTAAGCGGCTTTGTTAAATATTAGTAGAATGACATGATTGGTCAATCATGTCATTCTACCGTCCATTATTTCTGTATAACAGACTCTTGCTATCAATAACACACCGTTGCTATGGGCAATATTCCGAACAGTATAATCGAACGGACCTTTTTTTATTTTATTTTTAAGCAGAAGCGATACAATCCTTTTTAAAGCAATAAAATAATTTTGTGTTGTTATATTTTGTGTCAAATTAAGGATTTGTTTTGCGTCAGGCTCCTGCATCACCCTGTTGGTTTATTTCACAATAATGACCGGCTAGCTGTACATTATCCCTTACATAACATTCCCCTTATACTGTCATGGCAACACAAATAATATGTTGAGTTATTCCTATGAAAATTATATATTCATGCCTACTAACGTTCATGGATATAATCTGTTAAATGTCTTCTGATTTTGAACCTTGTGGTGTAACGTTTTATTGAATAAAACTGACCTGAGAGTTTCCAGTGTACAGTGTGGACTCCCCAGTCCAGCAGAGAGCAGCTTCACTCCTGAATCCTGCAGATCATTGGTACTCAGGTCCAGCGCTCTTAGACTAGAGGAGTTGGAGCTGAGAACTGAGGCCAGAGCTTCACAGCATCTCTCTGACAGATGACAGCCATTCAGCCTTCACACAAAGTAAACAGAACATGTTAGGGACTTTGATTAAATGTTTAATGAGAATTATAACCAAAGTATTTTATATATACATGGAACAAATACAGTATAACTAATGATAATAAACCGGATCTTTTAATATAAAGAGTTAGATGTAACATAGATGTTAACTTATTAAACAAAACCTATTATTATACTTCCCTTAAGAAGTTTTATGACGTGGTTGTAACTAAATCTTAATAAAAATCTCAAGTTCACCTTACTGTCTGACTACATGAAAAGCAGAATGAGAATTTAAAAGAAACATAAACCTTATACCATCATTAACAAACTGCAAAACTTTATATCACTTCCTTGTTGAATACTCGATTTTGATTGGTCAATCATGGCACTCTACGGTCTGTTATTACAGACTGATGATATGAAAGAAGAACAATGCTATAGATGCTAATACAAACCAAATAATCCAACACTTTTTTCAAGCAAATGCTATAAAATAATTTTTTAATCAATTTTATCTAATCTGTTTATTTCACAATAATGAAAGGCTAGCTGTAAATTATCCCTTATGTACTAACGTTAATATACTCCTTATACTGTCATGGCAACACCAATATAAATATGTGGAGCTATTCCTATGAAAATAATATACTCATGCCTCTTAACTTTCTGGATGTAAATCTGTTAAATGTCCTCTGATATTGAACCTTGTGGTGTAACTGTTTGCACATTGAGTCAAACTGACCTGAGAGTTTCCAGTGTACAGTGTGGACTCCCCAGTCCAGCAGAGAGCAGCTTCACTCCTGAATCCTGCACATCATTGGTACTCAGGTCCAGCTCTCTCAGACTAGAGGAGTTGGAGCTGAGAACTGAGGCCAGAGCTTCACAGCATCTCTCTGACAGATGACAGCCATTCAGCCTTCACAAAAGATAAACATGTTAGGAACTGTGATCTTTACTTATAAATGTTTTATTAATTTAACTAATATATGACTGAATGATCTTAGTCCCATGTCGTGTGTTATTTTTCCACAACAGCCCACCTAGTCGTGGATCATCCCTTACATATTAAACAAGCCCAAAGACACAGTTTGAAGAAGAGGCTGATAACTGACCTGAGAGTTTCCAGTGTACAGTGTGGACCCCCCAGTCCAGCAGAGAGCAGCTTCACTCCTGAATCCTGCAGATCATTGGTACTCAGGTCCAGCTCTCTCAGACTAGAGGAGTTGGAGCTGAGAACTGAGGCCAGAGCTTCACAGCATCTCTCTGACAGATGACAGCCATTCAGCCTTCACACAAAATAAACACAACATGTTAGGAACTGTGATTAAATGTTTTATGAGAATTGTAACCAAAGTATTATTACCTACACGAAAAAATGAAGTAATATTAATAAGCTGGATCTTTAAATATTAAGATATAGATGTCACATATATGTTAAATTATTAAACAAAGCTATACTTTTAATTATTATTATATTTTTTCAAAATACAGTTTTATGAATAGGCAGGTATTCAACTTTGCTAAACAACTCTAAACCCCACCTTACTGTCTGACTACATGATAACCAGAATAAGAATGTAATACAACATACACATTAAACCATCACAAACAAACTAAGAATTGAATGTATACCTATACGGTAATGGCAACACAAATATAAATATGTGGAGTTATTCCTATGTGTTCCTATGTTATTCCTAAAAGTATTTTTAGTTTAACTAATATTTAAAACATTGGATATTTAAATGTAAATTATGGGGTGCACAATGTTAAATAGTTGTTTAGTAGTGTTTGATGTTTTTTTTAAACAATACTACTTTAATATTGTAGTATCAAGTATATTGTGTTGTGTGTAATGTAATATGTTATTAGTAAACATTCAGAGATGTGTTGTATGTTATTTTAACTTTTATATTCTAGTATTATGTACATTGCATTGTGTATTGTAATACATGTTATTTGTGAACCTACAGAGATGTTTTGAAGGCTTTGACCACTGGCAGCAGCCTCAGAAGGCCCTCCTCTGAAGCAGAGTATTTCTTCAGGTCAAACACGTCCAGCTCCTCTTCTGATGACAGTAAGATGAAGACCAGAGCTGACCACTGAGCAGGGGAGAGATATTCTCTTGAGAGACTTCCTGATGTCAGGGACTGTTGGATCTCCTCCACTAGAGAACGGTCGTTCAGCTCATTCAGACAGTGGAACAGATTGATGCTTCTCTCTGGAGAGAGATTTCCATTTATCTTCTTCCTGATGTAACGAATTGTTCTTTGATTGGTCCGTGAGCTACTTCCTGTCTGTCCCAGCAGAACTTGTTTAATCCGACTGATCAGGGATCTACTTCCTGTCTGTCCCAGCAGACCTCGTAGGATAATCTGATTGGTCTCCAGAGAGAGGCCCAGGAGGAAGCGGAGGAACAAGTCTAGGTGTCCGTTCTCGCTCTGTATGGCCTTGTCCACAGCACTCTGGTAGAGTTTGACCTTTCTTTTCTTTGTTTGTTTGTTTCTAACAAGAATAGACCACAGGGGTTGTGGTTTTCCTGAGAGCAGATTGACACCAGTGTCGATGAAGGACAGAAAGACATAAAGGGCAGCCAGAAACTCCTGGATGCTCAGATGGACAAAGCAGAACACCTTGTCCTGGTACAGCCCACACTCCTCTTTAAAGATCTGGGTGAACACTCCTGAGTACACTGAGGCTGCCCTGATATCGATGCCACACTCTGCCAGGTCTGCCTCGTAGAAGATCAGGTTGCCTTTCTCCAGCTGGTTAAAAGCCAGTTTTCCCAGACAAACAATGATCTCCCTGCTCTCTGGACTCCAGTGTGGATCTGTTACAGCTCTCCCATGATACTTCATGTCCCCCTGTATGTACTGAACCCTCAGGAAGTGGATGTACATCTGAGTCAAGGTATTGGGCATCTTTTCTCCTCCCTGGGCTGTTTTGAAGAAGTCCTCCAGAACTGTAGCAGTGATCCAACAGAAGACTGGGATGTGACACATGATGTGGAGGCTAAGTGATTTCTTGACGTGGGATATGATTTTGCTGGCCAGCGTCTCCTCTCGGAATCTCTTCCTGAAGTACTCTTCCTTCTGTGGGTCAGTGAACCCTCTCACCTCTGTCACCGTGTCAACACACTCAGCAGGGATCTGATTGGCTGCCGCAGGGCGTGTGGTTATCCAGATGCAAGCGGAGGGAAGCAGGTTGCCCCTGATGAGGTTTGTCAGCAGCACGTCCACCGAGGTTGGCTCTGTGACATCAGTCCAGATCTGATTGTTCTGGAAGTCCAGAGGAAGTCGACACTCATCCAGACCATCCAAGATGAAGACAACTTTGAACTGGTCGTATCTGGAGATTCCTGCTTCTTTGGTCTCAATAAAGAAGTGATGAAGAAGTTCCACCAAGCTAAACTCTTTCCCTTTCAGTAAATTCAGCTCTCTGAAAGTGAAGAGAAATGTGAAGTGTATGTCGTGGTTGGCTTTGCCTTCAGCCCAGTCCAGAGTGAACTTGTGTGTTAAGACGGTTTTACCAATGCCGGCCACTCCAGTTGTCATTATTGTTCTGATTGGTTGATCTTGTCCAGGTAAGGGTTTAAAGATGTCTTCACATTTGATTGGTGTTTCCTCCTTGGTTGGTTTCCTGGAAGCTGTTTCAATCAGTCTGACCTCATGTTCCTTGTTGACCTCTCCACTGCCTCTCTCTGTGATGAAGAGCTCTGTGTAGAAGTCATTCAGAGCTGTTCGCTGTCCTGCTTTAGGGATTCCCTCAAACACACACCTGAACTTCTCCTTCAAATTAGACTTGATTTTATGATGGCACTCGACAGCAGCAGGTCCTAAATGACAAAACAACAGAAGACATCAGTTAGTGGATGGTGATATAATTGGACACGTTTCAACATTTCCTGTAAAATGGTCAACTTCATGATATTTAGTGGCTTCATTACTTGTGGTTCGAGAAGCTGGTCGTGACAAGGACTGCATTTTACATATTGAAAATGTTCAGGATTATTTCATTATTTCTACAGCAATAATATTGGTCTAATGTTAGAATTAATGATAGTGAATCAGTGGAAAGTGACTTGCTATGCTGATATAACAAGACAGTGTTACATCTCTTCCACTGAGTTATTCTGATGTTCATCTGCAGTATATTGTTTAACATTCTTTAACCTGATAAACCCACAATAACCCTACATATCTGGCTCAAACCATTTAACCTGGTTCTCCCAGAGTAACCCTACATATCTGGATCAAACTATTTAACATGATACTCCCACAGTTACCCTATTTAACCTGATACCCCCAGAATAACCCTACATATCTGGATCAAACCATTTAACCCCCAAGAAGAAAGATATTTCCACATTAAAGAAATAGAAATGTAGAAATCTCGCATTTTGTCATTTTGTCTGAACTGTGCAAATACAGTGTCATACTGCTCTTCAAAATAAGTATTTCTTCTCTGTTTTTAAGATAAGAGTATCTTCTTCCCTTAAAAATAAGTATGTACTCTACGTCTTCAAAATAAGAGTCTCTTACCGGCCCACAGTGTGTTGGCCAGTTCCTCCTGGTTCATCTCCATCAGGCAGAGCTTTGCGATGTCTACCACTCCCTCTATGGCACGCCTCCTCTGCTCCTCGTTCTTACCATCCACCTCCTCCTCCCTCTGACTCTCTGAGCATTGTGGGTAATCTGGGAAGAGACCCCTCCAGAGCTTCTTCACCTCCTTGTCTAGAAAAGCGTGTGCGTTCTCCTCAGCCCTCTGGAACAGAACAAACATCAAGGAGAAGTTTACTCTGAACTAACTGAAGACATCAGAAGCATCTGTCCTAGATTCACGTCCGGCTGGTCTAAAGAGGGAAGCCTGGAGACTATTAGCACCACAAGAGATGCTTTTTAATGTTCATGTAGAGCTGAAGTCAAATGTCTTGTTGGACATTTACACACCTTGATCAGCTCTGTTTGATGCTGCTGTACAGACTGAGCACTGGTAACCTTTGACCTCTGCTGTTGTTGTCTGTGGAGAAAACACACAATCTATTGTATTTCCTTTGACTTGTAAACATCAGTATCAGTAGAGTCTGATAACACCAACTAGTCTGTTTTCATCATCTGTTTTATACTCCTACCTCTTCTTTCTGGATGGGCGTCCATCTTTAAATTCAGGAGGATGTTCCATAGACTGGTCACTCTTCATGGAGACACAGCTGGGTCCAGGGGAGTCTGCTCTCTCCTGCCTCCTTCTAGAAAAACAAACACCATCTTGAAGTTAGGATTTGTGGATGTCGTTTCATTTGATCATTTATTGCAGGATTGTTCAACTTTTTTCTTAGTAGGGTCAGGTTATTGTTATTATCACATTGAAGCACTGACATATAAACATAAAAAAACAACACTAAATACTCTTCATACTGTGCATAGAGAGTGTTGATTCACAGTGTGTTTATCAAACATAGAAAATAGGGCAATCAGTTTATAAATTTCTACACAGATCTGTGTTATTCTTCATGTATTCTGTTCTTCAATAAATAGCTTCACCTCAAAAGATAAATTCAAACTGATTAAATGAATAAGGCAGATCAAAAGACAGTTTAACATGCAACCTATAGAAATCTGATACAAGAAGTGTTCTGATTAATTTCATTCAAAGTACAGCAGGACAGGTTTCTTATTGGACCAAGAAGCCATGCAACACGGAGGGAGGCTATGGTACTGCTCTCTGGTTCCCAACAGGACCGGGCCGTTATAGCACCCTCTGGTGGTCGTTCAGAGAGGTTCTTCACTTTGATTCAACCAGCATCAGAACCATCGGGTGTGTTCCATTGAAGCTGGACTGATGTGTGATGAGGTGCCGTCTCACATTGTGTTCTTCTGTTACTGTGATAGCCGTGTTGCAGATCAACATATGGGCTTTGGTCCCTCATTACTAAACTGATATTTCACAATCCACTCCTCCTTTAAATGTCCAGTTTCATTGTCTACCTTTTGCCTTTCCAATGTGGGCAACCACTTTTTAGCTCTGGAAACGCTTTGCCACAGCAGAGACAGACGTTGGCCCACGCACAGAGAGGGCGGGTCGTAGGGGCGGGACAAAGTGGATAAAACGGTTTCCTATTGGATGAAATTGAACTGGCTCTAATTCTTGCACAGAAACAGCTTTCTCCTAGGGGTAATTGATTCTGATTGTTTATGTTCTGATAAATGATAGGTGGTCCGAATCAAAATGATCCATGGTACTCCAGTTGAATAGCCCTGATTTATTGGCTGAATCCTCACCTTTCCTTAGAAGGTTGCTGATTTCCATCTTTAAGGTCAGGTGGTAGATCCATAGAGCAGTTTTGATAGAAGCTGTATTTTAATTATCTCTGATAAATCCTTACCTTTTCTCACTAGACTGATTTCCATCTTTAAAGTTAACAGGTTCTCTCATAGAGCGGTTACTCTTCATGGAGACACAGATGGGTCCAGGGGAGTCTGCTCTCTCCTGCTGCTCTGGGCTTCAACACAACACACACACAGCTTTTACTCACTGCAATTTTCACTGAAGATAATTCTTCTTACAAGGCTGTTTTTAGGTGACTTGGTGACTTTAGGGGATTTCACTTGTTTCAAGCTTTTTTGTCCTTAATTATCTTGATAAGATATTATAACTTGTTACTGAGATGTTATTACTGGCTCTGAATAGCCAAATGCTTGAAACTAGAATTACAGAATTAGCACAAGTACAAAACTGCTTTGTCTTATCTCAAGCATGTTATCCTTTCCATCTCTTATACTAACAACAGATAATGACCAAATGGAATTCACTGTTTTACTGTCAATCTTGACAACAGCACTACAATCATGAGTACGAAATACAGTACAGAACAAAGACAGTACCCTTTTCATATCTGGGGAACTGCAAGACTTAAAGACCCAGTGAACCCACTGTTTTAGATGTAATTCGAACACTATGTGATTTAAAAGAAATTGTTTTGGCCCCTTGGTCGTGACGTCAGACCACCTCAGAAAAGGTAGTCTGAAGTCACGAAAAGAACGCCACCTGTGTTCAGCAGAGGGGAACGTTCACATCGTGTTTTAGGGAGAATGGCAAAAACATAGGATTTTACCCGTTATCTCTAAATTGGGGACTTATTTCAGTAACAGTGATAAAATGGCATAGATGACTATGTTGACGATCATATAAGACAAATGACCACGTTTAAAACAAAAAAAATGTGTTTTTGGGTTCACTGGCTCTTTAAAGCTCAATTCAGATTTATTGCTCTTACCGAATTTTTGGTTTGGCTGTTCACATTGTGTTTTAAATGTGGCAAATACAACGAATATGGATCTAGAGTGAAGTCAAAGTCGCATGAGTTCTGACATGACGCATTGAGAGAAATCCCACCTGTATCTGATTCAGGACCACATATGAAAATGGAACAAATCAGAATTGAACAGACCAGATTCCATGAGATTTGTGCTGTTCACACAATTCTGAAATAACTCGATGGGAGTCACGTTTGAGCAAAACAAATTGGCAACTCTTGCTTGCAGTGCGATGAGGCCATTAACCGCCTTTTTCCACCCATAACTTCTCCCGCCTTCGCCCCCCAGATCCATCACCGCTGAAGAAGCCCCCTCCATGCCTCCAACCGGTCACACTTTAAATCCTCACCTTTTCCCAATAGACTGATTTCCATCTTTAAGGTCAGGAGGATGATTCATAGAGCGATCACTCTTCATGGAGAGACAGCTGGGTCCAGGGGAGTCTGCTCTCTCCTGCTGCTCTGGGCTTCAACACAACACACACACACAGCTCTTACTCAGACTAATGATGGAGTCATGATATATCACTGCTGAGCTCTGAGATGGACAACAGTCACAGACAGTGAGAGATCCTCTTCTTACCTCTTAGCTTTGCTCTGGCGGCCATGTTTCCCAGACAGAGTGGTTTTAGAGGTAGGACCCCCCTCCTCTCTCTCCTCATTCATAGTAGACTGGAGACCTGGACACAAACACAACTCATTGATCATTTCATTTGGCTTTTGAACTTTAGATGTTGAGACAACACTGGGATGACTCTTTGAAAAAGTAGATCATTGTCACACTAAACCGTTATAGACGTCATAAAACCATCAATATGAACCCCACAACATAACCACACTGACCTCACTACAGTACAGATGTGTACAGCAGATGAGAAGATTAAACACCTTGGCGACTGTAGCTGTACTTAAACTACAATACAGAAATAAAATACAATTGACTTGAAAAAAACAATTGACTTGGTATCATCTTATTATCGTGATATAATAGTTTATTTCAGCATTACGAGGAGGCGCTGGCCAACGAGTCTCTTTCTCTCCCTCTATGGCTCCAGCTGTGGTTCAAACCACAGGAACAGAGTCTATACCCGCAGGAACCCCCCTGTGGAAGTGGTACAGTCCAGCAACACGTCACTAGGATGATTTATATAACGGGCCCATCCCCAGTCGCTACGCACAAATATTTAACTTGTGATTTAAAGATAAGGACATTCAAAGGATTTCTGTCACGTCCTTCTTTTCATTTTGAGTAGCATCAAGACAAACGAATCACTTGAATATAAAATGCAATGTTCAATTTACCACACGGGTCAGAAAAGGACAATATAACATCAAAATAACGTTGTATTTCTCTATAGTAAAATGAGTCTGGAAAATGTAATTGATAAGCGTTACACGGAACCGTTTCCCAAGATTAAATCATTTAATATACAAATAAACTCAAAGAATTGTCTTTGAGGTTAAACGGTACTATAAACGGTAGTAAACTAGGCCTACCTTATCTGTTCCGTGATTAAAATGTGTTCTGCCACATACGGCATAAAGTTATAAAAGTATAAACTCAAGGGAAGAAAAGGAGGTTAAAGTGTTGCTAAACCAAGTAAATCAGGTAAAAGTGATTAAAAGACGGTCTAGAGAAGGACTGTGTTTAGGGCTCCTCTTTGAGAAAGACCTGAGGAATGAGGAAATGAGGAAGAGACAGGACTATGACGCAATAGGAAGTCCAGACAGCCAATCACAGCCTCGGATAAATCACAGGAACCGCCTCCTTTCTGTGCTTTCTTCCATCCATCGGGGGCTGGCCCCTTTGAGGCTGTCGTCAATTGTCACGTGTTTTCAGGGAAAGCCAAGCCTTCAGATGCTCACAGACACAACCACGCACACACACACACACACACACACACACACACACACACACACACACATTCTAACATCTGGCCCAATGTAAACCTAGTAGTTCACACACACACACTCACACACCCTGAATAGCTCTGAATAATATCTTACTCACTCTCTCTCCCTCTGCCTCCTTCCCACTCCTCTCTCTCCCCCTCTCTCTCTCTGCCCAACTCTCTCTCTCCCAACTTCTCTCTCTCTCTCCATCCCACTCTCTCTCGCTCTATCCTCCCCTCTCTCTCCCTCTCTCTCGCTCTATCCTCCCCCCTCTCTCCCTTTCTCTCCCTCTCCCTCCCTCTCTCTCGCTCTATCCTTCCCTCTCTCTCTCTCTCCCTTCCTCTCTCTTGCTCTATCCTCCCCCCTCTCTCCCACTCTCTCCCTCTCCCTCCCTCTCTCTCGCTTTATCCTCCCCTCTCTCTCGCTATATCCTCCCCCCTCTCCCCCTCTCCCTCCCTCTCTCCTACAGTGAAGCTGACAGTCTTCGATGTGTGTCTCCATGTCAACCGCATTGGGCCTGTGTCTTCCATCCACACGGGGACTTAAAGTTAATATCTCTTTCACTCTATCCTCCCCTCTCTCTCCCTCTTCTCTTCCTCTCTCTCTCTCTCTCTCTTTTCTTGTCTCTCTCTCACAGTTTGGTTTTTCTCTCCATCTGTCTTTCTGTATCTCTAATACTTTTTCTGTATCTCTCGTGCTGTTTGTTAATCTCTCCTTCACATCTCATCTTCTTTCATTCTCCCTTTCCACCTTTCTTAATCTCTTTCCCTCCATCTTTCTTTATCTTCAGCTCTCTCTTTCTCCATTCAATTAAATTTGATTTGTTGGCATGAATGATGAAGCACTATTGGCAAATCATTTGACAAACATTTACATTTACATTTTTACATTTAGGGCATTTAGCATACACTTTTATCCAAAGCGAAGTACATTTGTCAGAAGAAAGAGAAATAACAATATATCGCTGTCAGTACAGTTAGGATGTTCATAGAACAAGTGCCAAACACTTACAATTGCTAGGTTAACCCATTCCCCATACAAAACAAAGATAGCTAGGATAAGATGCTACACGATGCTAAGTGCCATTTTTAAGTGCCAGGACGTACAAACATACAATAAGTGCGTAAGATTAGTGTTTTTCGGAGAGTAAGGGAGGAGGGGGGTAAGGAGGGAGGCTATGCAGAGTCCAGGTGAACTCTGAACAAGTGAGTCTTGAGTCTCTTGCGGAAGCTGGTGAGCGACCTGACATCGGCAGGGAGCTCATTCCACCATTGCGGTGCCAAAACAGAGAAGAGTTGGGACTTTGTTGTGCGACCTTTGCTTGCTCTTAGCGATGGCGGTACCAGGCGTCCAGGTAGATGAACAGAGTGCTCGAGCTGGGGTGTACTGTCTGACTAAAGCTCAGAGGTAGGCAGGGGCGGTTCTGTTGACCAACTTGTAAGCCAGTACCATTGTCATATATATATACATATATCTTATGTATCTTCTCTGTCTTTCACTCTCTTTCTCTGCCTCTCTATCTCACGCTGTATATTGCGTGCCTCTCTCTCTCTCTCTCAGTATTTGGTCTTTCTGTCCATCTGTCTTTCTCTAACTCTCATCCTCTTTGTTAATCTCTTCTTCACGTCTCTCATCTTCTTTCGTTGTTCTAACTGTTTTTATTCAATAGTTTTGATACTTTCATTGATGCATTGATAGTTTTCTGTAATTTGGTGTAAAGGCGAGACGAAAATAAAATTTGAACCAAACTGGTATTTCTGTGACTGTTAATTATTTCAGTAATTTCAAAAGGGTATTTTGTTTTCACAGGAAACTTATGGTTAATGCTTGTTATTTCTGTTTTGTACGCACTATTTTAACCCCTGTAAATGTAGTGGGCCTACTTATTTATTCACATAATATATAGACAGCAAGCGAGACAAAGCCAAAAACAATTGAAATGTGTTGGGATGACTTAAACATCTAATGTGTTACGTCCCAGTTCGCTAGGGAAAGGGGAGGCAACATAAAACCAGGTACTTTTGGCAAAGTTATTTATTAACAAGGAACTTGGATAACCAACCACACACAAATAGAGGAGGCGAACTTCAAAGGGGAAAAAGGTGCCATGTGGATGCTGTTCAGATCAAAGAAACAAATCCAACTAAAGGAGGACTCCAAAATACACAGTTGAAACAGCAGCCCTGCTCCTAGTGTCGCTGACAAAGAAAAGGCTGCGTGTGTTTCAGTTTGCTTTGAGCTCTTATCCTGGCCCAGTCCCCAGCTAGCTAACACGTGGCTCACTTTCCTCATTTCCACTCATTAAGGTCTCACCGTCTCTACCGACATAAGAGAGAG
Organism: Lota lota; assembly: GCA_026745465.1. NCBI lineage: Eukaryota > Metazoa > Chordata > Actinopteri > Gadiformes > Lotidae > Lota > Lota lota. The sequence continues at coordinate 33,444 of JACYXH010000512.1, forward strand.
GCTCAGTGGCCGAGCTCAAAGTCCTAGCTGCCCCGCCTGTTGAGCTGGTCGCTCTTTGGCGCTCTTCGGTCCCCGCATTGCTCGCTCCGGATTGGACGATGACGGGTTCCGCGCCAATCAGGAACCTAGGCTTTTCCGACGCAGGAACCAATCACGTCCGGGGAATCACACATCGTAATTTACATATTTGTGGAACAATCACATACGGGGAACGACACATGGTAATTTGCATACAACTGTCAAACACAGGGAGGGTTTTACACATGAGGGCGGGGCGTCGGAACGCAGCAGTATCACATTATTAAAAAATGCTCCAGTGAAAACACTTGAAAATCATCACAGAGGTACCTGGGGACATGTTGAACCAGAATATGGCCGAGATTGTAGAAAACTATTTGATTCGTTTATTATTATTATGACTTCTTTATCATCAACATCATATTTTTAGATTTCTCATTACAGTTATTAAGGACTTAAATATGACTAGTGAAGGAATATTTGTATGGGGGGGGGGGGGGTTATATCATCAATTTAATTTGGAAATAACGTTATCCACGTGCATAGCTCGAAAAAACGCGTCCTCACATGTCGCTGCTCCTCTTGATCCCCACCATACAGTTATAAACAATACAGTAAATCTATCATATCAATTCAGCATTTTCTAGTTTAACCTTATTTTAATTCAGTACAGTACAGCAACGTGTGTGAACTGTTATAAATTTGAGCGTTGTGGTTATTGTGTGTGTGTTCTGTATTGTCTGCCATTGATGTGTGAGCTGCACTCACAACCCATGTTCCACCAGGAAAGAAAAAAAGTATATATATATATATATATATATATATATATATATACTTTTTTATTTTTTAGGAATACACATCGTTTTTCAAACCGATGTTCTATGTGCTTCTTACTCTGGTCTTTCCACCCTTACAAATGCACTAGAATGCAGAATTCCACCAGGAAAGAAAAAAAGTGTCGGCCTGCCGACGGAGAATCCTTCTCAGCAGCTCGAGTAGGTGTGTGCGTAATCCCTGCCCGTTTCTATTGGTCCGCAGTTAGGGCTCCGCAGTAAAGCATATAAAAGCACGGAGCCAAAGACACACTCAGCGGTCCAAGGCACAAGCCCATAAGGCAAAGCCTAGATGAAGTAGAACAGATGTGTTTATTGCCGCTACGCTCGCTGCAGGAACTCACCCCGGCGTGCACGCGCACAGTGCACACACGAGCAGCAGAGCTATGAGAGCAGCAGACAGCGGATTCAGCCAGAGTAGCAAGTAGAGGCGCAAGCACACTGTGTGTGTGTGTGTGTGTGTGTGTGTGTGTGTGTGTGTGTGTGTGCGTGTGTGTGTGTGTGTGTGTGTGTGTGTGTGTGTGTGTGCGCGCGGCTGTGTGTTTGCGCGCGCGCGGCTGTGTCTGCGCGTGGCTGTGTCTGTGAGCGTGTCAGAAGGCTACCGAGGGGGCGGGCCCGAGCCTGGAGCTCTGCATAAAGAGCCCTCTCTCTTGTTCAGGAAACGGAAGTTTACGCAAATCCAACAGACGAAGGGACGACATGACGAAGAGACAACATGGACGCGTTAGTCTCTCCGGAGACGAAGAACAAGACGTTTTAAAGCAGAGAGCCGGGACAGAAACATTCCAAGGTGGGTCCAACACATTGAACCTCTAATCCTCATTGTCCTGTCCGCAGGGCGCCATGTTGTACTGTAGCGTTAGCCCCACACGGGTCTCCTGCGCTCCGTGTGAACACGTGATGTTGATGCTTAGCTAAACCAACCTTCACGTGCTCTATTGTGTCGCCTCGTCGGATTCCACCAGCGCGTGTTCGGTGCTCGGCGTCCTGTTTGGAGCGCGGCGCAGGCACGCGGGGCCGCGCTCTGTACGCGGAGAGGGGGGGGGGGAGACAATTGTGACTTTTTTGCTGACTTTTCTTGTTAGATATTGGAACTGGAAGTAAACATAATGCCCCATCTACAACTACATCACCCTCCTCTGATGCCTTTTAAAGAACATGCATTCAGCTTAATTTGTGTTCTGGGATACTAGGCCTGCAAAATTGTTTTATTTGGCCATCTATTATGGACTGGTGCTTTTTCAGTTGATGTGTACTGCTGCTCTTTTCCTGTGCTCAGTGAGATGTGCAGTGTGGCCTAAACACAGATCAGAGTATTAATTTCTAGGCACACAGAAAAAGGGCTGTTGCTTGCCATGCAATACAAAGGTACTGAGTAGGCCTAATCAACACCTATGGATTATTTTACATTGACCGCTTCCTTCTGGTGTGCAGTTTTCTGTTCAGCATGCCTGATATGAAATGTGTGTGTGTTTTTGCTTCTGTTGTTCTGTCATAGTGGACACACACACACACACAAACAAACAGTTTATGGGCTGCCTCGTTCTAGTTCAGCCTGGAAAGTTGTGTTACTTGTGCTTATTTATTATTTATTTAATATTTTTAAGTACTTGAATTTACCTGAATTATTTTGATTGAAGCTATTTTGTAATTTGTTTTAATTTATTTTTTTGTTTTGATGAATTATAATTTTCCTAAAGATGATTATTTTGTATTTTTGTCTGTCTGATTTGTTGTCTTGTGTTAAAACATGAATCAGACGTTACTCAACAGTTACTCAGTACTTGAGTAGTTTTTTCACCAAGTACTTTTTTACTCTTACTCAAGTAATTATTTGGATGACTTCTTTTTACTTTTACTTGAGTCATATTATTCTGAAGTAACAGTACTTTTACTTGAGTAAAATTTTTGGCTACTTTACCCACTTCTGGTTGTATATTAATTCATTTAATTGTGGAGTACAATTTAAATGCAAGAAGGCCTGAAGCTTTATTTGAACAGTTCTTCTGAAGGAAGATCTGCCATTTGTCGTTTCCTGGTGATCGTTCATCCAGAATTATTCACAGGAAAGAAAAATAAGCAGATCTTCCTTCAGAAGAACTGTTCAGATAAGGCTTCAGGCCTTTTTGAGGCCCAGCTGCATGCAGACCCCATCCCTGTTGCTCTATGCCCCTGTCTTTTCTTTTCTCTTGTTTGTTTATTTCTTTTTGTTTGTATCACATTTCAATTCTCTCAATAGTATAGAGTCTATTATAGTTATATATTCAAAACCTGTGTACGGTGTTGCTGTTGAAGAAAGATGTCTTGTTCTTAACTTGTCTTCTTCTAAAAGAAGCGTTAAAGTAGCAGCTGGATAAGCAGTATGGATCAGAGTAGTAGTGGCGTTAGAATCTTCCCTGTGTGTGAGTGCAGTTGGCTCCTTCATTCGCGGTGGTAGCGGTGTGAGAGTCGATAGTGACCAGTGTGTTTATGTTCAGTGCTGTTGTACCGACCTGTTGGCTCAAGAGCTTTGCTTGAAATAACAAAACATTTATGAATATTAACATATTATTACATGTATACAAAATAAATCATATTATTAAAATGGTAATTTAATTTTCATATTTCTTTTCTAGGAATGGCGTCCAACTCTTCCTGGTCTGAGGATATCTTTTCATGTTCCATCTGTCTGGATGTGCTCAACAGCCCAGTCACCACACCATGTGGACACAACTTCTGCAGAACCTGTATTACAAGGTTCTGGGATGGCCAAGTCCAGTACAAATGTCATGTTTGCAGCAAGCTGTTCCAGACAAGACCTGATTTACAGGTCAATACATTCATATCAGAGATGGTTGATCAGTTCAGAAGTTCTGTACGAGTCAAAGAGCAGCCTTGTGTTGAACCAGCAGAAGTTCCCTGTGACGTCTGTACTGGGACCCAGCTGAAGGCTGTGAAGTCCTGCCTAGTGTGTTTTACCTCTTACTGCCAAACCCACCTGGAGCCACATCAGAGAGTCGCAGGCCTGAAGAGACATCGGCTGGTCGAGCCTATGGACCGTCTGGAAGACAGGATGTGTAAGAAACACGACCAACTTCTGGAGCTCTTCTGCCAGACTGAACAGGTGTGTGTGTGTCAGTTCTGCACAGAGACAGACCACAAGTCCCATCCTGTTGTGTCTCTAAAGGAGGAATATGAAGTGAAGACGGCCCAGCTGGGGAAGATAGAGTCTGAAGTTCAGCAGAAGATCCAGGAGAGAAAACTAAAGATTAAGGAGATCAAAGACACCGTAGAATTGAGCAAGAAAGACGCAGACAGAGAGATAGCTGATGGTGTGCAGGTCTTCACTGCTCTGATGCGCTACATTGAAAAGTGGCAGGATGAGTTCAACCAAACGGTTAAAGAGAGACTGAAATCCACAGAGAAAGAGGCTGAAGACCTCTTCAAAGAGCTGGAGCAGGAAATAAAAGATCTGACCAATAGAAGCTCAGAGGTGAAGCAGCTCTCACAGACTGAAGACCACCTCCACTTCCTCCAGACCTTCAGATCCCTGAAGAATCCTCCACCCACCAGGGACTGGACAACGGTGGAGGTCCGTCCTCCGTCATACGTAGGGACCTTGAGGAGATCCCTGGATCAGCTGGACATAGAGATGAAGAAGCTGTGTGATGCTGCTGAACTAAAGATGGTCCAGCAGTATGAAGTAGATGTGACTCTGGATCCTGATACAGCTCATTCCAGTCTCATCCTGTCTGAGGATGGGAAACAAGTACATCATGGAGGTGTCAGGAAGATACTCCCAGACAACCCTAAGAGTTTTACAGAGAAATTATTTGTTCTCACGAGACAGAGCTTCTCCTCAGGGAGATTTTACTTTGAGGTCCAGGTTAAAGACAAGACTGAATGGTGTTTAGGAGTGGTCAGAGAGTCCATCAACAGAAGCAGTGCGATCAAACCCATCCCTAAGAATGGTTACTGGACTATTTTATTCAACAAGGAACGGTTGGTATTTAGAGGTAACCTTCATGTCCGTCTCCCTCTGAGAGCTGAGCTCCAGAAGGTGGGGGTGTTTGTTGATTACGATGAGGGTCTGGTCTCCATCTATGATGTGGAAGCCAGGGTTCATATCTACTCTGCTACTTGCTGCACCTTTACTGAGCCTCTCTATCCATTCCTCAGTCCAGGTCTCTATAATGATAAAGGTATAAACTCTGCCCCCCTGATCATCTCACCTGTCAATCAAACAGACTAGGACCTTTTGTTTGATAATAAAATAATCAAACGACCAAAACCACTAATGTTGTTTCATGAATTATAATATCTACTACGTGAGATCTGAGAGAACTGCATTAATGTTGTACTGCTTTCATTTGACAAGAAGGAATTCATTCGGAAAAGAACCCTGAATATTGTAAAATATAACCCATGATACATGATTCGATTACGTATACTATATTGATCAATATCTGATTACTGCTGAATGTTTTTTATACATTTAACAATATGAAATTTAGAAACATTTGCAGGTGCATGTTAAAAACTTCTAGTTTCTTAAACAAAACGAGTTTATTAGTTTATACTCCTGAAATATGAATGACATCAAATGTTTGTACACTTTTTTTATTTCAATAAAAATGTACAAAAGGTAGACTGGGGTAATTTTCTGTGGAATAGTTACATTCTCTACAATTACTCAGTAGAATAGGTACATTCTCTGCAATATGTATTCAGTAGACTAGGTACATTCTCAGTACAATATGTATTCAGTAGAATAGCTATATTCTCAGTACAATAATTAGTCAGTAGAATATGTACATTCTCAGTACAATATGTATTCAGTAGAAAAACTACATTCTCAGTACAATATGTATTCAATAGAATAGGTACATTCTCTACAATATGTATTCAGTAGAATAGGTACATTCTTTACTATATGTATTCAGTAGAATAGGTACATTCTCTACAATATGTATTCAGTAGAATAGTTACATTCTCTACAATATGTATTCAGTAGAATAGGTACATTCTTCTTCGCTCTCTCCCCCTCCTTCCCTCATTCTCTTCCCCTTTTCTCACTCTCCCTGCCTCTCCTTCCCTCACAGTGTCTCTTCTCTCTCTTCAACTCTTTTCCCCTCCCTTTCCCTCTCTCCCTCCTCTCTCTCCCACCTTCCCTCTTCCCCCCTCCCTCCCTCTCCCTCCCTCTCTCCTACAGTGAAGCTGACTGTCATCGATGTCTCTGTGTCAACAGCATTGGGCCTGTGCGTCACTCCGTCCATTGCCGCCACCTAGCGGCCGCCGGCTGCCACTTCTCCACGTGCTTCTGTTTACACACACTGCCAGCAATCACCAATCTACGCTCCCTATTTCTCCATCGCGCTTCCTAGCAGCCGGCGCCAGTTCGTTGTTCCCTCTCCCTCCCTCCCTCCCTCTCCCTCCCTCAATCCTACAATCCTAAACTGACTGTCATCGATGTCTCTGTGTCAATAGCATTATCTCTGTGTCTTCCAATCTTAATGTTCAGTTAAAGTTCATATCTCTCTCCATCTCTCTGTCCCCTCTCCTCTTGTTTCTGTTTTTTTATACGTTTAATGATATCAAATTGCAAACGACTACAGGAAGTAGAAAATATTGACAATGTGAAGTGTTCATTTTGATAACATTATAAAATGTTTCTAAACCTTTTTGATTTAAATTCAAATTTACAAAAGTAGAATGAGACATTCATTGGAAAAGGAGCATTCTCTACAATATGTATTCAGTAGAAATCTGTATTATACTCAATAATCTCTCTCTCTCTCAATCTGTATTGTACTGAATAATCTCTCTCTCTCAATCTGTATTGTACTGAATAATCTCTCTCTCAATCTGTGTTGTATTAAATAATGTCTCTCTCTCAATCTGTATTGCACTGGATAATCTCCCTCTCTCAATCGGTATTGTACTGAATAATCTCTCTGTCTCTATCTCTCTCTCTCTCTCTCTCTCTCTCTCTCTCTCTCTCTCTCTCTCTCTCTCTCTCTCTCTCTCTCTCTCACTCTCTCTCATTCTCTCTCTCTCTCTCTGCAGGATGTCTTTGGTCAGACAGAAATGGAGAGAGACACAGAAGACATCAGCAGTCCCACTAGAGATGTGTTTCAAGACATTGTGTCAGCCCGGCTCCAGCGCAGCGGCCCAGACGGCCCAGGGGAGCGCTGGTAGACGGAGCAGACCGCCGCTCTCCCCCAGCTGGCCCCCGGGAGCGCATTAGCGCTGGCCCCGCTCAGCGCCGTGGGAAACACCTGCGACGGAGGAGGAGGAGGAGGAGGAGGAACGCCAGCAGACACGGGACACGGGGTGACTTGTTTTAAGGTTAGTCCGCCAAACGTGTAAACGGGCTGCGTGTGTGTGTCGTGTGTCGCAGAGCGGAGAACGCAGCCTAACGCCACGAACATCCAACATTCCCTCTCCCCCTCTCTCTCCCTCCCTCTCTCCCTCCTTCTCTCCTACAGTGAAGCTGACTGTCATCAATGTCTCTGTGTCAACAGCATTATCTCTGTGTCTTCCAATCTAAATGTTCAGTTAAAGTTTATATCTCTCTCCATCTCTCTGTCCCCTCTCCTCTTGTTCGTGCTTTTTATACGTTTAATGATATCAAATTGCAAACGACTACAGGAAGTCGAAATATTGACAATGTGAAGTGTTAATTTTGATAACAATAAAATGTTTCTAAACCTTTTTGATTTTAAGTCAAATTTACAAAAGTAGAATGAGACATTCATTGGAAAAGGAGCACTCTCTACAATATGTATTTAGTAGAATATCTACATTCTCAGTCTGTATTGTACTGAATAATCTCTCTCAATCTGTATTGTACTGAATAATCTCTCTCTCTCTCTCTCTCTCTCTCTCTCTCTCAGCGCCGTGGGAAACACCTGCGACGGAGGAGGAGGAGGAGGAACGCCAGCAGACACGGGACTCGGGGTGACTTGTTTTAAGGTTTGTCCTGCCAAACGTGTAAACGGGCTGCGTGTGTGTGTCGTGTGTCGCAGAGCAGAGAACGCAGCCTAACGCCACGAACACCCAACAGCCTGGGGGAGAGGATGCTCGCGGGTAGAGGACCGTTTCCCTCCTCCTCCCTAGACCGGAGCCGCCCTGGGGAATGGACGTTGGAGCGCAGCTACCCGGAACGAGAAGCTGGACGAACCCCTAGGAGGGGCAGTGACGCTATGCTGACGAGTGGCGTCCGGGCCTGTACTACACCCCCCAACCCCCCCTCCCCCTCGGAGGAGACCGGCGTTACCGGGAACATCACCGGAGGTCTCTCCGTGGCTCACGGAGCCAAAACACTCTTTGTTTTCTGTTGGGCCCCTGACGTTTGTTCTTTTCTTTGAAGTAAAGCGCCATCACGGCTTCAATGCACCACTGACTTGTGTTCACTGGGGCAGGGGTCTGCAACCTGCACTCTCTAAAGAGCCGTTTGTGGTCCCTCTCCCACCAAATAAAACCTACTTAACCCCTAAAATGAAGACAACACTGCGTACAACGTTTTATATTTGGTTATACTATATATTAAATAACTAATAGCCTATAGTTTGTTGCATTTATGACATTTGCAGTAGTAGGATGTGCCGTTTATTTTGGTCGACAAAACACTCAAACCTTTGTTTAGTTCTTTTAGTGTCACAGCATCACGTTGATCTCCAAAGTAAGAGGTGTTCCCTTTGAAAGAAGAGAGAGTGAACAGCAGACCTCCGATGCAGAACCCCCACGGAGCCGCGGCCCCCAGCCAGCGTCAGCAGCGGGACCACGCCCTGGCCGCCGCCCCCCCCCCCCCCCCCCCCCCCCAGAGAGACACCGCCCAAAGCCCCGCCCTCCTCCGGGAGGCTGTCCTGCACCTCGCCGGGCCCCGGGCCCCGATGACGACGTGGGGGCCGACCTGGAGGCCTGTTCCAGAGGACGGCCCCGAGAGAGGCCTGGCCGGGGGGCCGGCGGGCCCACATCTTGGCCCCCCCTCCTCGAGCCGGGACCCGACCCCGGACCGTGCCGGTCGGTACCCGGCGCTGAAGCGGGCGATCCTAGCATACTACTGACACAGCCTCGCCCAATACGTCGTCATTGCCCCCCCCCCCGCCGAGGCCGCCGACCCCCGCCCAGGGACACCGAGAGGAATGGCGGAGACCCTACTCACAGGGAGAGACCGCCCCATCTTCCACCTGCTCTGGAGCCCGTAGCCGGGCCCCCGGCCCCTCGACCCCAGCTGAGGCCACGCGGCCGACTCCGTCCCACCCGCCTGTGGCGAGTCGTCCGGAGAGGGCGACGGCCCCGGGAGGGACGGTCCCACACCGCCGATGGGAGGGCCCCACCACACGGACTCCACGGGGCCTCCCCCTGGCCCCCCCCCCAGACCCCGTGACCGCTACAAAACAGTCCGCCCCCACCCGGAGAGGCGGAGGGCTCCCCACTCACAGAGGTCTCTGACTTGGGGTGGGAGAGGGGGGGGGGGGGGGGACCGGCCCGGGCAGTTCACCACCGCCCCCCCCCCAGGACGACGCCCTGAAGCACGCCTGGAGCCACGTCCTCGCCCGTGACGGCCAGGCCCGGGAGTCGGTGAGTAACCTACCCCACCCCCATTCCAGCACCAGGGCGGGCTTGCTTTATCGGTTAGTAGAGGGGGGGAGGGGGGGAGCAGTGACCCAGCAGTTGGTGGTTAAGAGGGACGCCACTCAGCACTGTCAGGCGTGTCCGGAGTGCCAGCGCACCGCCCCGAGATTTGTCAATTCTTTATTGACAACTGTCAAAGGCACCAAACACAATAAAGCCCAAGAGCTTGTTTCCATTGTGGTCCTTTTGGGTGGAAGTGTATGTTATGTCTGTGAGTGTATGAATAGATATATTTAAGAATAGTGTGTGTGTGTGTGTGTGTGTGTGTGTGTGTGTGTGTGTGTGTGTGTGTGTGTGTGTGTGTGTGTTGCATGTGTGTGTGTGTGCGTGCACATGTGCCTATGTGAGCACGTAAGAGGAGACGGGATGGGACAGCAGAAAACAGTACATGTATGGTACAAAATATCATCCAATTCAATCATTTAAACCTGAGTCTATATATACAGTGTACATCATAAAACCTTATATACACAAATGGCTATCCTGTATAATTCATCCCAAAATTCATTAATTCATCAATCAGCCTTAAAAAAAACATGTTCTCCAAATCAAGACAACGTTACCCTAGCAATGCATAACAATTGACTCAAACTGGCAGGATGAGTCTATAGGACCTACTACCCCTCAACCAACTCAGTAAATATATTTTAGGACCAGCTGCTACTCAGCCTTAAGAAAGTTATTTTCTATAATATATCAATCAAAACTTATTTAAAAACAACATTATTATTTCCAATATTATTTCCCTCTCAGCCAACAGGCGGTGCTGCAGCACCTTCAGCGCCATACTTCCAGCGCCTATGTGTATCTGTATTCACTGTAAGTAGCTTTGGATGAACGCGTCTGATAAATGATTAATAGTAAGATGTGAGGCCGTTTATCAAAGCTACTAACTACCAACATAAGAGAGAGGCTCGGTGGCGAGCTCAAACTAACTAACTACTAGTCCTACATTGGGCCAGATGTTAGAAAACAGTAGTTCTCCTAAAGACCTCGTAGAGTTTAGGTTTTGTTTCGTAACGTTTCATTTAACTATTTTTTCAGTTGTCACGGGATCGCCCACCTCTCTTTTTGGTACTGCTGGAATAGTTAGGAGGTGTGTGTGTGTGTGTGTGTGTGTGTGTGTGTGTGTGTGTGTGTGTCTGCGTGTGTGCGTGTGTGCGTGTGTGCGTGTGTGCGTGTGTGTGTTTGTGTGCGGGATCATTGTTTGAGTTCTAACATCCATGATATTTGCTTGTAAACTCATTGCTGTCATGGACCAATCTTTGCCAATTTATTTTAATTATGGTATACCTAAATTAAAGTTAAAGTACTATACACTAGTACAATATTTTACTAACCAAATCAAAATATGCTTACTGTTGTAATGTTTACACAATTTGTCTGCATGACAAAAATGAACATAATCCCAGATTAGCTAGAAAGGAGAGCAGAGAGGATGAAGAGAAGGGAGAGGAAGGAGAGAGGAGAAACTAAGAGGAGAGGATGGAGAGGAGAGCTGTCAAGACAAAGTCACAGTACTCACACACATGGGGTGAATCTTTACATGTAGTCACTGTGACCTTTGTGTAAGGTGCAACACATGTTGGGTTGTTGTACGGTGGACATTAAGTCATTGACCAAACGTGTGCAATCGATCAATGATTTTAATCCTTCCATGAATCCCATAATGTGTAAAATAGGGTCTTTAGGCAACAAATGTGCATTTTTTATTCCCTTCATAATAATACAAATTGTACTGAGAATGTACATATTCCAAAGAACATTTACCTATTCAACTGAACACATTTTGTACTGTGAATGTATTCCACTGAATACATATTGTACTGAGAATGTATCTATTCCACTGAGAATGTATTACACTAAATACATATTGTACTGATGATGTACTTATTCCATTGAGAATGACCCATTCTATTTTTTGCAATTTATTGTTAAAATCAGAAAGGTTTACAGACATTTCATTATGTTGTCATTCATGATTCAGAAATATAAACTAATGTTTAAAAAACGACAGATTATGTTATACAAACTAATCATCCAAACATGTTCTACACAACTGCAACCGTTTACAATTTTATAGCATTACACTTGAACAATAGAGTGTAATCTAAGAATTTCTAATGGGTTACATTTTATATTAGTAAGGGTTATTTTCTTAACAAATTGATCCTTGTTAAAAGACAGCAGATTATACATTATATACATTAATGCAGATGTCACATAGCAGAGATTCTCAATCATGAAACAACATTAGTAGTTTTGGTGATTTGATTATTTTATTATCAAACAAAAGGTCCTAGTCTGTTTGATTGACAGGTGAGATGATCAGGGGGGCAGAGATGTTACCTGCATCACAAAAATCTGGGCAGAGGAATGGATAGAGAGCTATCCATATGCATTTTTAAAGAATGTTTCTTTATGTGTATTTATGTTTATTTTTTATTTTATTTTTTAATGTTTATGTTGTTTTGTTTTGTGGAGGATGTTTGTTTTTATAGCTTATAAGTTATGTTGTGTATGATGTGTATGGTGAGCAGGATTATTTTGTGTGTGTATGTGATTGTTGCATGTTATTATTTATACCAGAATGATAATGTAAATATAAATTGATATTTTTGATAATAAAAAAAAACAAAGAACGGAGAAAACGACGACGGACAACGACGGAGAGAAGCATCGAGACGGACAGACAAACGGTGAACGAGATCGGAACGAACGACGACGGCGGCGTAACGCACACGCACGGTAAGAGTAGAGGAAACGGTGAGGCAGTGTATGGAACGTTCGTATCGTCTCTTCCGGAGTACTCCAAACTCGGACCGGAAGTGTCCTACCGAGGGGGCGGGCCCGAGCCTGGAGCTCTGTATAAAGACCCCTCTCTCTTGTTCAGGAAACGGAAGTTTACGGAAATCCAACCGACGACATGACGAAGAGACGACGTGGACGCGTTAGCCTTTCCGGAGACGAAGAACAAGACGTTTTAAAGCAGAGAGCCGGGACAGAAACATTCCAAGGTGGGTCCAACACATTGAACCTCTAATCTACATTGTTGCCGTACTGTCCGCAGGGCGCCATGTTGTACTGTAGCGTTAGCCCCACACGGGTCTCCTGCGCTCCGTGTGAACACGTGATGTTGATGCTTAGCGAAACCAACCTTCACGTGCTCTATTGTGTCGCCTCGTCGGGTTCCACCAGCGCGTGCTCGGTGCTCGGCGTCCTGTTTGGAGCGCGGCGCCACACGCGGGGCCGCGCTCTGTGCGCTTTGGTTGAACCCGACCAGGCGAGGCCAACACGGGACTTTAACAAAGTTAGTTTGGTGTTAAAGCATCAGGGCGTTCTTCACGAGGAGGACGCATGCGTGAGTAGGGATGGGTCCCAAAACCGGGAGTTAACCGGGGCCCCTGGGGGTGGCCCCATGATACTATTACACACCGTAGTATATAAAGTGTAATCTAATCTAAGTATCGATGAGCTCCGACGTACCCGGCGCTGCAAGCGGTATTTGAGGAACAAAGGAAATAGATTTACTTCCTGGTGATCGTTCATCCAGAACGATTACCAGGAAAGGAAAAAAGCAGATCGTACTTCAGAAGAACTGTTCAGATAAGGCTTCAGGCCTTTTTGAGGCCCAGCTGCATGCAGACCCCATCCCTGTTGCTCTATGCTACCGTCTTTTCTTTTCTCTTGTTTATTGATTTATTTTTGTTTGTATCACATTTCAATTCTCTCAATAGTATAAAGTCTATAATAGTTATGTATTCAAAACCTGTGTACGAAAGGTGTCTTGTTCTTAACTTGTCTTCTTCTAAAAGAAGCGATAAGAGTAGCGTTAAAGTAGCGGCTGGATAAGCAGTATGGATCAGAGTAGTAGTGGCGTTAGAATCTTCCCTGTGTGTGAGTGCAGTTGGCTCCTTCATTCGCGGTGGTAGCGGTGTGAGAGTCGATAGTGACCAGTGTGTTTATGTTCAGTGCTGTTGTACCGACCTGTTGGCTCAAGAGCTTTGCTTGAAATAACAACACATTCATGAATATTAACACATTATTACATGTATACAACATATAACGTATAGTTAAAACGGTAATTTTATTTTCATAATTGCTTTTTCTAGGAATGGCGTCCGACTCTTCCTGGTCTGAGGATATCTTTTCATGTCCCATCTGTCTGGATGTGCTCAACAGCCCAGTCACCACACCATGTGGACACAACTTCTGCAGAACCTGTATTACAAGGTTGTGGGATGGCCAAGTCCAGTATAAATGTCCTGTTTGTAACAAACTGTTCCAGACAAGACCTGATTTACAGGTCAATACCTTAATATCAGAGATGGTTGATCAGTTTAGAAGTTCTGTACGAGTCAAAGAGCAGCCTTGTGTTGAACCAGCAGAAGTTCCCTGTGACGTCTGTACTGGGACCCAGCTGAAGGCTGTGAAGTCCTGCCTAGTGTGTTTTACCTCTTACTGCCAAACCCACCTGGAGCCACATCAGAGAGTCGCAGGCCTGAAGAGACATCGGCTGGTCGAGCCTATGGACCGTCTGGAAGACAGGATGTGTAAGAAACACAATCAACTACTGGAGCTCTTTTGCCAGACTGAACAGGTGTGTGTGTGCAAGTTCTGCACAGAGACAGACCACAGGTTCCATCCTGTTGTACCTCTAAAAGAGGTGCTCTGCTGTGAAGCGCTCTATTGAAAAGTGGCAGGATGATTTCAACCAAACGGTTAAAGAGAAACTGAAATCCACAGAGAAACAATTTGAAGACCTCATCAAAGAGCTGGAGCAGGAAATAGAAGATCTGACCAATGTATAATCTGCTGTCTTTTAGGATTAATTCGTTAAGAAAAGAACCCTTACTAATAGAAAATGTAACCCATTAGAAATTCTTAGATTATACTATTGTTCAAGTGTAATGCTATAAAATGTTATATGGTTGCAGTTGTGTAGAACATGTTTGAATGATTAGTTTGTATAACATAATAGTAGTAACAGTAGTTTTTTTTTCAATTATTTTATATTTCTGAATTATGAATGACAACATAATGAAATGTCTGTAAACTTTTCTGATTTCAATAATAAATTGCAAAAAATAGACTGGGTCATTCTAAATGGAATAAGTACATCATCAGTACAATATGTATTCAGTGGAATAGGTAATTTCTCAGTACAATTTGTATTAAGTACAATTTCAGGGTGATAAAATGTAAACGTGTTGACTAAAAACTATTTTACACATTATGGGATTCATGGAAGGATTAAAATCGGATCGATTGCACAAGTTTGTAGCTGTTGAGCCAGTCAATGACTTCATGTCCACCATACAACAACCCAACATGTGTTACACCTTACACAAAGGTCACAGTGACTACATGTAAAGATTCACCCCATGTGTGTGAATACTGTGACTTGACAGCTCTCCTCTCCTCTCCATCCTCTCATTTTAATTTCTCCTCTCTCCTTCCTCTCCCTTCTCTTCCTCCTCTCTGCTATCTCTGCTCTCCTTTCTAGCTAATCTAGGATTATGCTCATTCTCGTCATGCATACACATTGTGTACAAATTACAACAGTAAGCATATTTTGATTTGTTTAGTACTTTACTTTAACTTTAATTTAGGTATTCCATAATTTAAATAAAGTGGCAAAGATTGGTCCATGACAGCTTATGAGTTTACAAGCAAATATCATGGATGTTAGAAATCAAACAATGATCCCGCACACACACACACACCTCCTAACTATTCCAGCAGTATCAAAGAGAGAGGTGGGTGATCCCGTGACAACTGAAAAAAGAGTTCAGTGAAACGTTACGAAACAAAACCTAAACTCTCCGAGGTCTTTGTATGACAAGGAGAACTGCTGTATTCTAAAATCTGGCCCAATGCAGGACTAGTAGTACACACACACACACACACACACACACACACTGAATAACTGAATAATATCTTACTCCCTCTCTCTCCCTCTGCCTCCTTCCCTCTCCTCTCTCCATCTCTCTTTCTCTCTCTGCCCACCTCTCTCTCTCCCACCTTCTCTCTCTCCATCCCACTCTCTCTCGCTCTATCCTCCCCCCTCTCTCCCTCTCCCTCCCTCCTGAGATCTAAGAGAACTGCATTAATGTTGTACTGCTTTCATTTGACAATTAATTTGGAAAATAACCCTGACTTGTAAAATACAACCCATGATACAAGATTAGATTACATATTCTATATTGATCAATGTCTGATTTTTGCTGAATGTTTTGTATACATTTAACAATATGAAATTGTAAATGTTTGCAGCAAGTAGAAAATGTAAAGAATATCTTAGTTTATATTTCAGAATTATGAATGACAACATAATCAAATGTTTTTACACTTTCTATTTCAATAAAAATGTACAAAAAGTAAAATGGGGTCATTTTCTGTGGAAAAGCTACGGTCTCTACAATATGTATTTCGTAGAATAGTTACATTCCCAGTACAATATGTATTCAGTAGAATAGTTACATTCTCAGTACAATATGTATTCAGTAGAATAGTTACATTCTCAGTACAATATCAGAGAAAGCATACCTTAAATGTTGCAGAATGTTGAATGATTAGTTTGTATAACATAATAGTAGTAACAGTAGTTTTTTTTTCCATTATTTTATATTTCTGAATTATGAATGACAACACATTTCGTAGAATAGTTACATTCCCAGTACAATATGTATTCAGTAGAATAGTTACATTCTCAGTACAATATGTATTCAGTAGAATAGTTACATTCTCAGTACAATATCAGAGAAAGCATACCTTAAATGTTGCAGAATGTTGAATGATTAGTTTGTATAACATAATAGTAGTAACAGTAGTTTTTTTTTCAATTATTTTATATTTCTGTTACTGTTACTATTAAAACAACTGACAGACTTGAAGCTAATGCCCACTTGTTGTCGTGGCTGAGTGGTTAAAGTGATGGACTAGAAATCCATTGGGGTCTCCCCGCGCAGGTTCAAATCCTGCCGACAACGGTTGCAGGTTAAACTGAACAGCTTTTATCATACCCTTGCTCCAGTCAACACATTCTACAGCATATATTACAGTGAAACAGCATGCTTAGCGTGCGGATATATAAATCTTTACATGGAAGATGTTGAATGACCTGATACGGAGGGAATACTTTGCAACAGTGTTGCTTTCCTTTTAACACAATGGTAAGTTCTGGACCAACAGGACATGACCAGCTGAACCCGTCCGGGGTGCACCAACAACCGCGCAAGCACAGTAGCAAGTATGGTGGCTGCTACGGGTGCACACTCAAATTGTACACTGAATGCTCTACATCCTCTCTCTTTAGCTTGTAGCCCTAACACAAAACAGAACATGGCTAAGATATATAATAACAATTCAATGTCTATCTAAACAACCTATTAGGTATGGAAGATAACAAAACATGGCATGTGATCTAACTGAATATTACTTAACATCCTAACATTGTACAACACTGAGCATGTGGTGCTTAATGTCCACACAAATTCAAATCACTCAGTCTTTGTATTTGGGGTTCGGCGTACTAACACGACCTGAGCGTGTTTGGTATGGGCTCCTACTGATGCGTGTTGCCATCAGAGCTATGGGCTCTTGAGCTTTTATTTTTATTGATTTTATTTCAGTGTTTATGCGTTTGGGCTTCTCTGCAAAGGGATGGGGAGTTTCCTCTACAGCTGGGTTGAAAAGGTGCGGGCTTGCGTCAGTGGACAACTCTGGCAGCGCTTTAGATCGCTCGGCCATCCTGACACAGCAGAGAAATCTTCCAAGAGTGAATCGTTGTGTGAATTTCGTTGCTTTTGTCACGTACATCGAAGATCGCTTCTTGCTCACCGAAACTGACTGCTCCTAAAGTAACACAACGTTGATGACTGTGGGTTCATGCCAAGAACTCATCGTCGGGGAATTGAACCCCGGTCTCCCGCGTGACAGGCTGGGATACTTTAAAAAAAAATCTTTTTAATGTTTTTTTCAATTCACAAATTTACAAAGTCATATACACAATATATACAAATCAAGACATCCCCAATCAAAATTAAAAAACAAAGTCTACTACTGCAGAATTGAAAAAAACCACTCATAACATTATACAATATTGAATATAAAACCATATTTACACACACAAAGGATACTTGCTCACCCTGAGGGGAAAGCACAATCGAGCAAACAGGATACAAATTCCTACGTGCCGTTGTGCTCCCCCTCCCACAGGGAGGCAAGGCCCCGCCCCACGACCGGAGCGAACGACCCAAAGGCCCCCCGAGAGCGACGGCAACACGCGTGCGGGTGCGCGCGGCTGCCCCACCGAGGCCGGGCACCAGGGGCCCCCCCCACCGCCAAACAGACAAGCGCACGAGCCCAACCGCGCCCCCCACCCCCGAACCTGTGCCAGTAGCAGCAGACGCACCGCCACAGTGGCGCCCCTGTGGCAATGCATCCGCTACTACCAAACAAGGTTCCTCCGTGATTTGAAGTCGGGTCAGACGATTCAGAGTACGAGTCTCCTGCAAGCATTGGTGGTATAGTGGTGAGCATAGCTGCCTTCCAAGCAGTTGACACGGGTTCGATTCCCGGCCAATGCATCGCTAACTATTTACCAATGCCAAAGTGATTTAGGACTTTCGAGATCGTTGTTTGGATTTATTTGCAGTAAATGTTGTTCTCTGGACTACATTTAAGTGAAATTGAAACATTGAACAGTGGTTCAGACCATAGAGAATGAAGAAGACCCTTAATGTCTAGAGTTGTCCTAGGAAGCTCACCAGAAAATTAGGTTCCTCTGTGTTTTAAGTTCAGGTCGGACGATACACAGTACGTAATTTCTCACTGCTGCATTGGTGTTATAGTGGTAAGCATAGCTGCCTTCCAAGCAGTTGACCCGGGTTCGGTTCCTGGCCAATGCATCGATATCTTCTTACCATTGCCACAGCAATTAAAGTCTTTGTAAGTGAGGGTCTGGATTTTCTTTGCAGGGTAAAGGACAGCCGCATGACTATGATTCATCACATTTACTACATGAAAAGGACGTTGATGTGTGAATGATGCAAACAATGAGGATGGGATTCGAACCCACACGTGCAGAGCACAAAGGACTAGCAGTCCATCACCTTAACCACTCGGCCACCCCAACAGCCGACTTAAGTATAAAACATTTTGAATTTGTTAAGAAATGTGATCTAGACTACATTTAAGCAACACAGGAATTTTGAACTGTGTTGAACATTTGGGTAGTGAATTACGGATGTGAGAAAGCAAACAGAGACGTCTTCCAAAGGTACACAGTGCCAATAGGTTCCACCGAGATTTGAACTCGGATCACTGGATTCAGAGTCCAGAGTGCTAACCATTACACCATGGAACCATTTCCAGCACATGTGTTTCAATAGAGACTCCATAACAACTATATTTCAAACCTGGAGGACTGTGATTTTTAGCGACTACTCTGAAACTTGGTTGAATTCATGGTCTATTATCGTTCAGTTATTGGCTGAGTTATTCTAGGAGGCTTGCAAGCAATCTAGTTTCCACCTTGATTTGAGGTCAGTTCAGACGATTCAGAGTAGAGAATGTCTGAAGCCAGCATTGGTGGTATAGTGGTGAGCATAGCTGCCTTCCAAGCAGTTGACCCGGGTTAGATTCCCAGCCAATGCATCGGTATCTAGTTACCAATGCCAAAGTTAGTTAGGACTTTCGAGATCATTGTCTGGATTTATTTGCCTTAAATGTTGTGTTGATGAGTGTTATTCAATGAAAATTAGAAGCTTTTCGTTTTCTGGAAAGATTGTCGTACATATTCACAGGGAGTGGTTCCTCTATGCCACAGAGCCTGCCAAGTTTCTACAGTAGCCCAGAATGGACAAACAGCTGTAGAAAGGACGCCTTTTTTAATTAACATCATATTCGCTATCTTACTTGCAAGCTATGGCCTATAGTCTGACAGTCTAAATTACTAAATAAAATTACATATCAAGCAAGGAACCTTATCCTTTCATATTTTACTACACGATGCTGTGGTGGACGATGCCCTCATTTTGGATTTCCCTACAGGCACCTAACAGGACAGTACAGTCCATCATAGTTCCTCCTACGTCGTTGGAAAGGGAGCGGAGAGGAGGGAGTATAAAGTTGGTTGCATTCTGCAACCCTGACACTAGGAGGCACTAAATCCCACACACTGCACATTCGTCAAAACCATATTCAATGGGAGTGATATTTTTCATTAAAATGTATCTATAAACAATGTAACCTTATATCATCGAGTTTTACTGTACTTAAACTCTATTTAAGCCCCAATTTTGGACTATACTGGACTCCTGCATCTCCTTAGCAGCCTCGTTGGTGCAGTTGGCAGCGCGTCAGTCTCATAATCTGAAGGTCGTGAGTTCGACCCTCACACGGGGCACAGGGTTTTAGAAACGACAAAGAATCACACTTTGTAAAATCATCAACCAAATCGGATGCCAGAACCCTGTTTGAAGAAGCTGGATTTCTAGGATAACTGAATATGCTAACGGTGTGTTATGAGAGAATCTAGTAGCTTCTAAAAGAAAAGACTTGTAACGACCTACATGCAATATGAAAATCCTACGTATGTTTAAATGAGCGTGTTATTCAATGAAAATTAGAAGAGGTGGCACTAAATCACACACACTGCACATTTGTCAAAACCGTATTCAATAGGAGTGATCTTTTTCATTAAAATGTATATATTAAATGTAACCTTATAACATTGGACGCCATTCCTAGAAGAAAAGAAATATGAAAATGTAATTACTATTTTAACTATACCTTATATGTTGTATACATGTAATAATGTATTAATATTCATAAGTGTGTTGTTATTTCAAGCTACCACCGTGAATGAAGGAGCCAACTGCACTCACACACAGGGAAGATTCTAACGCCACTACTACTCTGATCCATACTGCTTATCCAGCCGCTACTTTAACGCTACTCTTATGCTTCTTTTAGAAGAAGACAAGTTAAGAACAAGACATCTTTCTTCAACAGCAACACCGTACACAGGTTTTGAATATATAACTATTATAGACTCTATACTATTGAGAGAATTGAAATGTGATACAAACAAAAAGAAATCAACAAACAAGAGAAAAGAAAGGACAGTGGCATAGAGCAACAGGGATGGGGTCTGCATGCAGCTGGGCCTCAAAAAGGCCTGAAGCCTTATCTGAACAGTTCTTCTGAAGGAAGATCTGCTTTTTTTCCTTTCCTGGTAATCATTCTGGATGAACGATCACCAGGAAGTAAATCTATTTCCTTTGTTCCTCAAATACCGCTTGCAGCGCCGGAGCTCATCTATACTTAGATTATATTAGACTTTATATACTACGGTGTGTAATAGTATCATGGGGCCACCCCAGGGGCCCCGGTTAACTCCCGGTTTCGGGACCCATCCCTACTCACGCATGCGTCCTCCTCGTGAAGAACGCCCTGATGCTTTAACACCAAACTAACTTTGTTAAAGACCCGTGTTGGCCTCGCCTGGTCGGGTTCAACCAAAGCGCACAGAGCGCGGCCCCGCTCCAAACAGGACGCCGAGCACTGAGCACGCGCTGGTGGAACCCGACGAGGCGACACAATAGAGCACGTGAAGGTTGGTTTCGCTAAGCATCAACATCACGTGATCACACGGAGCGCAGGAGACCCGTGTGGGGCTAACGCTACAGTACAACATGGCGCCCTACGGACAGGACGGCAACAATGAGGATTAGAGGTTCAATGTGTTGGACCCACCTTGGAATGTTTCTGTCCCGGCTCTCTGCTTTAAAACGTCTTGTTCTTCGTCTCCAGAAAGGCTAACGGGTTCACGTTGTCTCTTCGTCATGTCGTCCCTTCGTCGGTTGGATTTGCGTAAACTTCCGTTTCCTGAACAAGAGAGAGGGCTCTTTATACAGAGCTCCAGGCTCGGGCCCGCCCCCTCGGTATGACACTTCCGGTCCGAGTTTGGAGTACTCCGGAGTAGACCATACGATACGAACGAACCATACACAGCCTCACCGTTTCCTCTACTCTCACCGTGCGTGTGCGTTACGCCGCCGTCGTCGTTCGTTCCGATCTCGTTCACCGTTTGTCTGTCCGTCTCGATGCTTCTCTCCGTTCCTTCACTCCGTTTGTCCGTCGTCGTTTTCTCCGTTCTTTGTTTTTTTTTTGTTATCAAAAATATCAATTGATATTTACATTATCATTCTGGTATAAATAATAACATGCAACAATCACATACACACCCAAAATAATCCTGCTCACCATACAAATCATACACAACATAACTTATAAGCTATAAAAACAAACATCCTCCACAAAACAAAACAACATAAACATTAAAACATAAAATAAACAATAAACATAAATACACATAATGAAACATTCTTTAAAAATCCATCTGCATTTTCCTATCATCTGTCTCACTAATAAAACTGGAACCATCAATAAACCATTCTTTAAAAGTGTCTCTTCCTAGGTGGTTTTTTAACATTTCCACCTCTTTCCTAATCTTTGCTTCGAACAAAACCCATGCATCCACTTTTCTTCCTTCATAATATGCCATGTTCCTCCTTATCCACACCGCATATCTTGCATAGCTCAACATGTAATTCAACAAATTAATATTTACATTTCCCTCTTTTTCACACAGTCCAAATAACATGTTTTCTTTCCACTTCATCCCCTCCATTACATCCAGTTTCCAGTGAGTTTTTACCATGGTTTTTATTTTGTTACAGAACTTCTGTAAGAACTTACACTTAATGAATAAATGCATGAAGTTTTCTGGTTCTGTTTCACACATGTCACATTCCCTTTTAATCCCCTTATTTAGTTGGTGCAGTACAACTCTTGTGAATATTCTATTGTGTCTTCATTTGTAATCAACGTTTTCACATTCCAGACTATTGTATTTTACTGTTGTGTTTTGCCCATCTTCGTCTTAGAGTCTGGTGTGCTCTAAGGCTAGGTCTTTGTGACTTAGGGTCCAGCAGGGGTACATTTATCGGGCCTCCGCTCGCAGCTTCACCTTAGCCCACAAGGCTACATGAACCAGAACGATAGTTATGTTATAATAACTCCAGTATTATGATTGTAGGCGTAGCCGTCTAGTTTCCCACCTGCTGTACCCTCCAGTTACTGAAAGAAAAGGGAGGGCGAGCACGGGGCCGTGGGGAATGTGGGCGGGGCCCACCTTGATTGGTGCATTGTTGAAATGTTCAGCGCACGTGAGTGCGCGCACGGGACTAGCCCGTAAGGCGAAGCCTAGACGGCGTAGCCTACATGAAATAGAACTAGAGGTATAGTAACATAACTGTCATTTGCGTTGGTTCAGGAAGCTCACTGAACCCTCTAGTGGCCGCAGACGAAAATGCATGCAGGGATTTAAATATCCTAATAATGAATCCTTCTTTATTGTCATGTCTTGCCCTATAACAACAAACACAAAGGGTAAACTGGTCGTGTGACTGTGATTATCTTCATAAAACAGGTTCTGGTCTAATTCTGTGGTACGGTGGCCTGCATGGGCCATCTCGCACCATACCCAAGCAAATAAGGAGAGGTTCCTTCTTCTTCAGCTCAGCACCAGCGCCTCAAACACAGAGCTCTGTGTGTTTCAACATGTATGCTCAGGGTCCTATTAGACGCCACGGGGTAGGTGGTGTATCAACCAGCCTGCAGGGCTCATCTCTGGAGACACGCCTGCTCTGGAAATGCACTTGCTGGTATCCTGATTATTAATGTTGGTGTAGACAAAGCCTCTGTTGTGCTTTTTATTTAGTGAACCCCCAACCTTAAAGTTGAAACTGATCCTATGCTGAACACAAGAGAACATTCAGTTGGACCCACTGAGTTGTTTATTACCATTATGCTTTCTTAACCAATACAACAGAAAAATAGTCCCTTACATGTACACAATGAACTGAACAAGAGAGAGGGCTCTTTATACAGAGCTCCAGGCTCGGGCCCGCCCCCTCGGTATGACACTTCCGGTCCGAGTTTGGAGTACTTCGGAGTAGACCATACGATACGAACGAACCATACACAGCCTCACCGTTTCCTCTACTCTCACCGTGCGTGTGCGTTACGCCGCCGTCGTCGTTCGTTCCGATCTCGTTCACCGTTTGTCTGTCCGTCTCGATGCTTCTCTCCGTTCCTTCACTCCGTTTGTCCGTCGTCGTTTTCTCCGTTCTTTGTTTTTTTTTTGTTATCAAAAATATCAATTGATATTTACATTATCATTCTGGTATAAATAATAACATGCAACAATCACATACACACCCAAAATAATCCTGCTCACCATACAAATCATACACAACATAACTTATAAGCTATAAAAACAAACATCCTCCACAAAACAAAACAACATAAACATTAAAACATAAAATAAACAATAAACATAAATACACATAATGAAACATTCTTTAAAAATCCATCTGCATTTTCCTATCATCTGTCTCACTAATAAAACTGGAACCATCAATAAACCATTCTTTAAAAGTGTCTCTTCCTAGGTGGTTTTTTAACATTTCCACCTCTTTCCTAATCTTTGCTTCGAACAAAACCCATGCATCCACTTTTCTTCCTTCATAATATGCCATGTTCCTCCTTATCCACACCGCATATCTTGCATAGCTCAACATGTAATTCAACAAATTAATATTTACATTTCCCTCTTTTTCACACAGTCCAAATAACATGTTTTCTTTCCACTTCATCACCTCCATTACATCCAGTTTCCAGTGAGTTTTTACCATGGTTTTTATTTTGTTACAGAACTTCTGTAAGAACTTACACTTAATGAATAAATGCATGAAGTTTTCTGGTTCTGTTTCACACATGTCACATTCCCTTTTAATCCCCTTATTTAGTTGGTGCAGTACAACTCTTGTGAATATTCTATTGTGTCTTCATTTGTAATCAACGTTTTCACATTCCAGACTATTGTATTTTACTGTTGTGTTTTGCCCATCTTCGTCTTAGAGTCTGGTGTGCTCTAAGGCTAGGTCTTTGTGACTTAGGGTCCAGCAGGGGTACATTTATCGGGCCTCCGCTCGCAGCTTCACCTTAGCCCACAAGGCTACATGAACCAGAACGATAGTTATGTTATAATAACTCCAGTATTATGATTGTAGGCGTAGCCGTCTAGTTTCCCACCTGCTGTACCCTCCAGTTACTGAAAGAAAAGGGAGGGCGAGCACGGGGCCGTGGGGAATGTGGGCGGGGCCCACCTTGATTGGTGCATTGTTGAAATGTTCAGCGCACGTGAGTGCGCGCACGGGACTAGCCCGTAAGGCGAAGCCTAGACGGCGTAGCCTACATGAAATAGAACTAGAGGTATAGTAACATAACTGTCATTTGCGTTGGTTCAGGAAGCTCACTGAACCCTCTAGTGGCCGCAGACGAAAATGCATGCAGGGATTTAAATATCCTCATAATGAATCCTTCTTTATTGTCATGTCTTGCCCTATAACAACAAACACAAAGGGTAAACTGGTCGTGTGACTGTGATTATCTTCATAAAACAGGTTCTGGTCTAATTCTGTGGTACGGTGGCCTGCATGGGCCATCTCGCACCATACCCAAGCAAATAAGGAGAGGTTCCTTCTTCTTCAGCTCAGCACCAGCGCCTCAAACACAGAGCTCTGTGTGTTTCAACATGTATGCTCAGGGTCCTATTAGACGCCACGGGGTAGGTGGTGTATCAACCAGCCTGCAGGGCTCATCTCTGGAGACACGCCTGCTCTGGAAATACACTTGCTGGTATCCTGATTATTAATGTTGGTGTAGACAAAGCCTCTGTTGTGCTTTTTATTTAGTGAACCCCCAACCTTAAAGTTGAAACTGATCCTATGCTGAACACAAGAGAACATTCAGTTGGACCCACTGAGTTGTTTATTACCATTATGCTTTCTTAACCAATACAACAGAAAAATAGTCCCTTACATGTACACAATAAACACAAGGACTAAAACAACAGAAGCAGCAGACATTACAAATCATAAACAGGTGTGCACATATCTTTAATAACTGAACATGTTCTGCTGCCATGTTGTTCCCAACAGAACACAAGGAATCAAGATTCAGTTTAAAGTCATTCACAACATGATCAATAGCTTTTCCATAGACCGCTTGCATTATGAATATAATATTAAATCTGCTTTAAATCGGGTTCCATGCTAGGCTTATAAAAATAAAAACTGATATCAGAGCCCTTTAGTATGAAACTGTTAATATCTGAAAATATACAAAATATAGTATAAACATGTTTTGATTTACCATCAATCAATTTTTAAATACATTTGCCATTTTATAGTTTTTGTAAACCTACTTAGTTAACCCTATGGAAGACCTTACAAGTATTTTACTTTCATGGTTTATCACGCTAAACTTTTCAGAAGCCCAATACAGTGTGGAGTATAGTTGAGAACATAAACAAAGCACATTGTATGTGTGTATGTATTGAGATATGCGTGTGTGTGTGTGTGTGTGTGTGGCTACAACAGACACAGAGACACTGAGGCACCATAACTCCGTAACCCAAACGCAGGGTGGAGGTCCTCCTGGGTGAAGGTGGACTGGAAGGTGTGGATGTGTGTCAGTGTGTCTGAGGACCCTCCTACACCTGGGGACACTCTGTAGAAGGACAGAGTGCCAGTAGGCCGGTCCAGATACACTCCTACTCTGTTAGAGCCAGCGGGGGGGAGACGTATGACTGTACTACTACCGTTGTACCAGGCATAGTAACCATCATCATCACAATCAAGACTCCAGGACTTGTTGTTCCCTCCAAGCTCACTGTCATCACCCCCTCCTCTCCTTGTGATTCCTCTGTATGTCACTCCTATAGCAACACGTCCTTTCCACTCTACCTCCCAGTAACAGCGGCCAGTCAGACCCTCTCTACACAACACCTGGGGCCGGGAGTCAAATCTCTCTGGGTGATCAGGATACGACTGCTCCTCTCTAACCCGCGTCACCTTTCTGTTGTCCTCAGACAGAGAGAGTTCTCTGTGAGCTGTGTTTGGGTTCAGTGTGAGTTCACAGGCATCTGACGGGAGAACAAGACATGATTAGCTGCTGAATAATTCTTCATCATCATCATCATCTGATGGGAGAACAAGACATGATTAGCTGCTGAACACACAGGAACACACAGATGAGGTGTTTCCACCTTCCCCACAGAGCAGATGTTTGGTGTTTTATTATTATTATCCAATGAGAATAAACAGCACTAGCCTACCAGTAATAAGAGCTATAATACATATATGTATATATGTATATATACATATATATATATATATAATGAGGTTCTCCCCACACAATGTACGAGAATTGCTGTGCCGCCACAGAACTTTTCCCGCCACGCGGATATTTACTGGGCAGCCTAGTTTTTTTCCCATTAATTTCTGAACGGTTCAAAACATGTTTTATTGGAATAACGCTTCAAAAAGCGAAACGAAAACATCAGGAGTCAGTGCTGTGTGGAGGAAATCTGTGTATTTCAGATCCACTCTCGGTCCGAGTCCGACTCGGTCACAGCAGAGCTTCAATGCATATCAGACGCGCAGTAGAAAGAAGTGTCAGCTCTGGTTCTGAAGATTTGGAGCAGTGCTGGAAGATCTAGTGTGGCTGTATGATGGCGCCGTTGTGAGAGCTCTCATTGGAAACACGACCCACATAAGTTCCAGTAAGACACGTGGCTTTAAATGATCCTAAAACTAAAAAACACTATTTACAATCTACAATGTATCTATCTATCTAACATTGTTATGAACAAATCAACAACAATGTTATGAATATATCAACAACAATGTTATGAATATATCAACAACAATGTTATAATTATATCAACAACTATGTTATGAATATATCAACAACAATGTTATGAATACATCAACAACAAACATCTCTCATTGGATCCAGATCTTACCAACAACGAGCAGCTCTGCAGTGTGATTGGCCGAGCCAGCGCTGTTGGTCGCCATGCAGCAGACCGTGTTCACACCAGACTTCACACCTCTGACGAAGAGGAACCCCCTCTCCACCCAGGCCGCAGGCTCTGATTGGTTGTCTGTGCTGTCCCTCTCCAGGGGCCTCCCGTTGTGTAGCCACTCGACGGTGGGCTCCGGCGTGCCGCCGGCATCGCAGGAGAATTGGGCGGTGTGGCCCACGGGCAACACCTTGGTAGAGGAGTGGACCTCTGTGATGCTGGGGGCCTCCTCCTTCATGAGCATCACTGAACCAGAAGAAACCAGGACGAGATGAGTGATAACCAGAGCTTATAATTCTACTGTTATTATTGTAATTATATTCAGGATGATATGATTTAGACTCACTGAGGCACACGGAGATTACGAGAATACTCAGCAGTATGAAGATCAGAGTGACAATGATGTGGGACTTTAGAGCTGTTCAGGAGTAACACACACACACACAAATTCACACTGTGTGGCTATCAATCACAGTCCAGACAGTCTCCCTACAGTCTGCAGAATCCCTCCCCTTCTTCATGAAACATTCACAACGGCACGCACAGAACATTTTATATATCTCAAATGATATTTAATTTAATTAATTAATTTAATTATCTCAAATTATATTTGAAATAAGTTCATATTAATAACAAACTTTATTTAATTGTGTTAAATCCATACATCCACTTGATATCACATCAGTTAAATGAGTAGCCTTTATTAAAACACAAAAATGAGTATTAAAAAAAAACAATTGCACTCTAATTGCAATACCACTAATAACAAGTAATGAAAATACTAAACCTGTGTTCTGCTACCTAAAGCTACTCTGCACTCTGTCTAGTTGTTCCACATCTATAACAACATATATCATGAAATACACAACTACTTGAGATGCCTAGTAATAGTCCGTAACTCATGGCCGTAATCACAGGTCGTTTGTTCTGGAAACTTAAATGTGTGCTGTTTGTCTAGAACATACACATGTTGTTATTTAGGAGAATAAATATGTCTGTGTGTGTTGTTTGTCTAGAACATACACATGTTGTTATTTAGGATAATAAATCTGTCTGTGTGTGCTGTTTGTCTAGAACACACACATGTTGTTATTTGGGAGAATAAATCTGTCTGTGCGGTCGCTGGTTCATCAGGTTGGTCACTTTGGCCAAAAACGTTTGCTAAATGTAAATCTTAAATGTATGTAAATGACAACATCTTTTTTTACTGGATTATTTATTTTAAATTCTCTAAAAAGGGCACCTACCACATCTTCTCTTCCTGGTCTCCTGTCTGTCCAAAGATGTGTCCTCAGGTTCCTCAGTGAGTCCAGGGTCCAAACACGTGTCCTCAGGTTCCTCAGTGGGTCCAGGGTCCAAAGACGTGTCCTCGGGTTCCTCAGTGAGTCCAGGGTCCAGTTCATAGATGAGGTCCATGGTTCCTCTCTGTCAGCTTCCACTGTTTCTGCTCTCAGGCTTCAGCTCTGCTATATCAGATGGAAAAATAACGTCACATGTTTTAATTCTGTCCAAACATCAGCTTGCAAGCCGAATCACCACTGTCAGCAAATGTTTTTCTTGTACTCTTATCAGATGCCATCATTTTACACACACACTCATGCACACACGTATACACACACCACATTATATTTTATATCGTATTAAGATACATATACACATGTAGAGGCAGAATAAAGCAGATAGCGTCATGTCTAGGAGTGGTCAAGCTGTATTCTAGAAGGTAGTGGACATGTCTAGGATATTCCATATAGTCTACACACTATGATGTGATAGTCTACACACTATGATGTGATAGTCTACACACTATGATGTGATGTAAACACCATATAGTCTACACACTATGATGTGATGTAAACACCATATAGTCTACACACTATGATGTGATGTAAACACCATATAGTCTACACACTATGTGATGTAAACACCATATAGTCTACACACTATGATGTGATGTAAACACCATATAGTCTACACACTATGATGTGATGTAAACACCATATAGTCTACACACTATGATGTGATGTAAACACCATATAGTCTACACACTATGATGTGATGTAAACACCATATAGACTACACTATGATGTGATGTAAACACCATATAGTCTACACACTATGATGTGATGTAAACACCATATAGTCTACACACTATGATGTGATGTAAACACCATACAGTCTACACACTATGATGTGATGTAAACACTATATAGTCTACACACTATGATGTGATGTAAACACCATATAGTCTACACACTATGATGTGATGTAAACACCATATAGACTACACTATGATGTGATGTAAACACCATATAGTCTACACACTATGTGATGTAAACACCATATAGTCTACACACTATGATGTGATGTAAACACCATATAGACTACACTATGATGTGATGTAAACACCATATAGTCTACACACTATGATGTGATGTAAACACCATATAGTCTACACACTATGATGTGATGTAAACACCATATAGTCTACACACTATGATGTGATGTCAACACCATATAGTCTACACACTATGATGTGATGTAAACACCATATAGACTGCACACTATGATGTGATGTAAACACCATATAGTCTACACATTATGATGTGATGTAAACACCATATAGTCTACACACTATGATGTGATGTAAACACCATATAGTCTACACACTATGATGTGATGTAAACACGATATAGTCTACACACTATGATGTGATGTAAACACTATATAGTCTACACACTATGATGTGATGTAAACACCATATAGTCTACACACTATGATGTGATGTAAACACCATATAGTCTACACACTATGATGTGATGTAAACACCATATAGTCTACACATTATGATGTGATGTAAACACCATATAGTCTACACACTATGATGTGATGTAAACACTATATAGTCTACACACTATGATGTGATGTAAACACCATATAGTCTACACATTATGATGTGATGTAAACACCATATGGTCTACACACTATGATGTGATGTAAACACTGTGCCAATACTCTAACAAACAAACAAACCACTGTCTGGACCAGATCTCTGCTGGTAACAAACCACTGTCTGGACCACAGCTCTGCTGGTAACAAACCACTGTCTGGACCAGAGACAGCGGACCATTGGTGTGAAGACTAATTCTGATAACGTCATCATAGACAGCAGCTGAGGGTTACACATATACTGTAAATACTACATAGATATGTCATGTTGTTGAACTTTTATTCATTCTAACATACATAATTAACATCCACACAAACCAGTTCATAGAATGATAACACCGATTTTGATTGGTGACATATTTTTATCTTTACATGTGTTATTAATTGGTCCAAATCAGTCCACTTTCTTTTACTCTCAGGGGGAAATGGAAGGACTCGATTCAGTTTAAGGACATTTCATATAGAGACTCGCACCCTCAAACGAAGCTGCAGAAAACTAGAACACAAATGGGGTTGGACTAAACTTGATGCCAGCTGGAGACACCACCAAAGCATGGTCAGTTAGATACACCACCTAAACACATAGTCAGTTTGAGACACCACCCAAACACATAGTCAGTTGGAGACACCACCCAAACACACAGTCAGTTTGAGACACCACCCAAACATACAGTCAGTTGGAGACACCACCCAAACATACAGTCAGTTGGATACACCACCTAAACATAGTCAGTTGGAGACACCACCCAAACACATAATCAGTTGGAGTCACCACCCAAACATACTTCAGACCAGGAAGTGTTAGCAGAGGCCATTCCGAGAAACATTTATTATTAAGTTAAAAAATAATCGTTATTTTGTCTATTCTTTGGACTCACCTTAAAATGTTTCTGTCAGACTATTTAGGTCTTCTAACTGTCTTCTAACTACTGACTTTGTTAATAATTGTGTCAAACCTGCACATAACCTTTTCAAGGAAAAATATGTCTTCTTTAGTCTAATCTAAGTTCTTAATGTTCTCTGCAAACAGGACATAATCTGAATGAAGATTCAAATGAACAGTGCACAAAGTTGTCTTTTCTTTCTCACCGTTTTCTCCTATACTCCTTGTTTATTGCCAAAGTTATGTTGTGCAGCTTTAATAGTGCTTTTGGTTTGTTTACATATTTGTAAAAATATATATAATATAATAATATTATATAATTTGAAAAACACAATAGTGAAACATTAAACTAACGTTGTAGTTCTCGAAAGTGAATTGTCTTTAACTGATAAGTGTTACACAGACACATTTCCCAAGATGAGATCATTTAATATACCAATAACCTAAAGACAATATAAACGGTAGTAAACTGTAGGCTTACCTTATCTATTCCATGATTAAAATGTGTTCTGCCCCATACGCTATAAAGTTATAAAAGTATAAATGCAAGGGAAGTAAAGGAGGTTAAAGTGTTCCTTAAACAAGTAAATCAGGGAAATTAAAATGATAAAATATCTTAATTATTTATAGATTAAAAGTGGATCTAGAGAAAGATTGAGCTTCATGGCTGCTCACTGCTGAAGACTGAAGTTCAAATGAGCAAGTAGACTTTAACGTCTCAGAGAGGAAGCGATGTTTTCGTCATCTCTCATCACGTGTTTACAGGGAAAGATTTTGAAGACTTCAGACACGCAAGCATGTGCACACACTGATACATGCACATACTAAAACATACACACACATACACACACACACACAATGTTAGTTGGAGACACCACCCATATAGTCTATTGGAGACACCACCCAAACATAGTCAGTTGGAGACACCACCCAAACATACAGTCAGTTGGACACCCCACCCAAACATACATAGGTTGGTGACACCACCCAAACATACATGGGTTGGTGACACCACCCAAACATAGTCAGTTGGATACACCACCAAAACATAGTCTGTTGGAGACACCACCCAAACACAGTCAGTTGGAGACACCACCCAAACACAGTCAGTTGGATAGACCACCCAAACACAGTCAGTTGGATACACCACCCAAACACAGTCGGTTGGATACACCACCCAAACATAGTCAGTTGGATACACCACCCAAACATAGTCAGTTGGATACGCCACCCAAACATAGTCAGTTGGATACACCACCCAAACATACTTCAGACCAGGAAGTGTTAGCAGAGGCCTTTCCAAGAAAACATTTGTAAGTCAGTAAAAATATTATCACATTATCTTTTATATTCTTTGGACTCACCTTATAATGTTTCTGTGAGACTATTTAGGTTAACAGGTGTTGTTTTGTCTCCAGAAAGAGAGAAGTGCCTCCACTTCGTGTGACATTGGTTTTGAGTTTAAAACATAACTTTAGTATGCTGAATAAGATTTCCTGTTCTCCCCTGCTAGCTAGCGCAGTGGATTTTACTATAACACACACACACACACACACACACACACACACACACACACACGCACACACACGTCTGTGGTCTTAATTTGTCAAGAGGAAATTACTAACATTGTCCACACAGTCTAACATTGTGCAACATGGCCACTCTGACTGCTGCAGTGGCTCAAATGCTTCACTCTGTTTCTACTGGTTGATGCCCGCGCCTTGGAAGTGAAGTGACTTATTTAACTAATTAGCATTGTTTATTTAATAGACACACACACACACAGAGTAATATACACACATATATATATATATTCATACTGCACTCACACTCTCAGCAGACTTTTAAATGTTTTGGTTGCAAAGAAAATTAAATATGAAAATATAACCATTTAAATAAGAAACAATAGATAAAATACATACGGACTATATAAAGAATACATAATATATAGTCTCTTTTTAAAATGCAGCTGTACAATTGCGCAGGAATGTGCAAAATATGACCATTGAATGTCACTTTACCACACACACACACACACACACACACACACGCTGCTTCCTCTACTTCCTACTCTGACTGAATCCGCTGTCTGCTGCTCTCATAGCTCTGCTGCTCGTGTGTGCACTGTGCGCGTGCACGCCGGGGCGAGTTCCTGCAGCGAGCGTAGCGGCAATAAACAGATCTGTTCTCTCTTCTTCTTCTTTTGTTGAATATTGGATCGGGGCTGGAGCTTTATTCTTTATTATTCGTTGGTTCCTATAACTATATAAGCCTAATTATAAAGGGTAATGATGGTTTAATAGACGAGTTCTCAACAGCTTTATTCTTTATTATTCGTTGGTTCCTATAACTATATAAGCCTAATTATAAAGGGTAATGAAGGTTTAATAGAAGAGTTCTCAACAGTACAGCTGCATTTTAAAAACAGACATACTCTATATATTCTGTATTTTTAATACAGTGTCATGGGACTTATTTCAAAATGCTACATTTATTTATTTAATGCCACATTTATTTATTTCAGGGGACTTTTATTTCATACTGCTACATTTATTTATTAAATGCCATGTTTATTTCATGCCACATTTATTTATTTCATAATGCCACATTTATTTCTGGAATGCCACATTTATTTTATAATGCTATTTTTTCATAATGCCACATTTATTTAATGCCACATTTATTTCATAATGTCACATTTATTTCATAATGTCACATTTATTTATGTAATGCCACATTTATTTTATAATGCCACATTTATTATTTAAATGCCACATTTAGTGATTAAATGCAACATTTATTTTATAATTCAACATTTATTTAATGCCACAATGATTTATTTATTGATCTCAACCATCACTTCTCCACCATGAAGGCTTCATCCAAATCGCTCCAATCCCACTTATTCCCTTCATTTCATTTAGTGACGTCATTGAAGATCAAACACAGAGCTGAAATGGACTCCCTCGCTGTTACCAAGGCAACCAGAGGGCGCCGACCCCGCGTTGAGTTGGACTAATGAGCTCGCCTGCCGCAGCCCGCGCGCTGTGTGCTTTTCTTGATTGGTTAATTGGTTGCGTCTGATTGGCTTCAGTTCAGAGGAAGCGGACAGCACGTTGGTGTCCACCACCGTTCGGCAGTGTGATGGCTCCCAGACGCCGTGATGTTGTTGTGTTCATGAAACCACAACCTGTGTGCACTTTTCTGGTCAACTGTGTTGTGACTACTTGATCATCTCTTCCTCTGCTTCACAGGTTACAAAGAGTTTTCAAAGTAAAACGGAGCATCTCATCTGGACCTGATGTGAGTAGAAATGTGCCTACTAATTCAAATGTTAAATATTTACGTTGGTTGTTTTAAGCCTATCATAAAGTAAAAAACGTGACTGTATCTTTATTTACAGAAGCAATATAAGCCTATTAAAGTAGAAAAGTGCTGCACGCATGTAGCCCACATTTAAATAAAGAAGTTTGTAGGCCAACACCCCAGTCTGACCTGCCGTGAAACCCCGTCGGCCAGAAAGCATATCTTGTAGCCTTTCAGCTGTACATTTAACATGGGAGCTTGACACTGAATTCAAACTTTAAAACTTCAATGCAAGGATGCAATAGTAGACATCACAGCTCCACAATGCCTGAGTGTCTTGAGGCAGCACAATTGCATTGACTTGTATGTTGAATATAAAGTGCTGATAATGTGTGATGGAAATCAGGGCTTGTGGTGGTTTAACTATCATTTTAAATTGAAATATTCATTCTATGTGAAAGTATAACATTTTAGAGCCCATACAGTTGAACTGGTTAAAGTAGAAGTAACTCACTCTGACCTAATGGCGATCAAAGAAAAAGTATATTTAAAACTGGATTAAATGTTAAGTATCTTAAACATTCTATAAAAGTTGAAAAATAAATCCCTGAATCTAATGTATTTAATTTAAACGATTTAACGGAGCTGGTAGCTGTTGAACTGTGTGTGCGTGTGTGTGTGTGTGTGTGTGTGTGTGTTAAATTGGTTTGTAGATGGGTGGGGTTCCTCCGTGTCTGTCAGTTATTCTCTCGCTCTCGCTCTCTCTCTCTCTCTCTCGGTCAGAATCGTATAATCTACGTTCAATAATCGAACTCGCCTATAATTCCCTAAATCAAACTTACTTCCCTTCTTACACAGTATTGTTATCAGCCCTTGTACCATTCTCTCCTGCAATATCCCTGTTCTCTCCATCTCCCTAAATCCCTCCACTAAATGGGTGCCTTCTGTGCTGTTTGATGTGTTTCTTGATGTGGTCCCCGCAGTTTGAGTGTGTGTGTGTGTGTGTGTGGGGGGGGGGTGCATGTGCATGAATGCACGTGTCTGAAACCTTTGATTTCCCAGAAAAAACGTTACGCAAGTTGGCTGAGAGAGGGTGATTCTTGTGAGTTATCTGAAGCTGTGATTGGCTGTCTGGACATCCCAATGCTTCACAGTCCTGTATGTTCCTCATTGTTCAAGTCTGCTTCCTCATTTGAACTTCTGTCTTTCTCAATGAGAAGCCCTTAACTCAAGCTTTCTCTAGATCGTCGTTTAATCACTTTTACCTGATTTACTTGTTTTAGGAACACTTTAACCTCTGTTTCTTCCCTTGCATTTATACTTTTATAACTTTATACTGTATGGGAACACATTTTAATCACGGAATAGATAAGGTAAGCCTACAGTTTACTACAGTTTATATTGTCTTTAGGTTATTGGTACATTATAATGATCTCATCTTGGGAAAGGGTTCCGTGTAACGCTTATCAATTACATTTTACAGACATATTTTACGTTAGAGAAATACAATGTTAGTTTATTGTTTCAATATATTGTGCATTTCTGAGCCATGTGGTAACTTTAACATTGCGTTCAATATTCAAGTGAGTCATGTGTCTTGATGCTACTCAAAATGAAAAGGACGTGACATAAATCCTTTGAATGTCCTTATATTTAAATCACAAGTTAAATATTTGTGCGTAGCGCCATTCTCGTAGTCTAGCCATGTTGGTGCCCTAGGTGAGATTAAGATTTGGTGCTGAAGACCCCACCAGTACAACCTCAACACCACCCACTTATTCTACAGTAAAAATAGGGACAAGACAAAAATAGATTTGATCACGGTCTCTCCTATCACTCTCTTCATTAAATTGGGTAAAACCTTGGTCCGAATCTTATAATCTACATTCAATAAACTGATTGGCCTATAATTCCCTAAATCAAACCTACTTCCCTTCTTACACAGTATTGTTATCAGCCCTTGTACCATTCTCTCCTGCACTATCCCTGTTCTCTCCATCTCCCTAAATCCCTCCACTAAAATGGGTGCCTTCTGTGCCGTTTGATGTGTTTATTGATTTGGTCGCCACAGTGTGTGTGTGTGGGGGGGGGGGGGGGGGAATGCATGTGCATGAATGCACGTGTCTGAAACCTTTGATTCCCAGAAAAAACGTTACGCAAGTTGGCTGAGAGAGGGTGATTCCTGTGAGTTATCTGAGGCTGTGATTGGCTGTCTGGACTTTCCAATGCGTCATAGTCCTGTATCTTCCTCTTATTCAAGTCTGCTTCCTCATTTGCCCTTCTGTCT
The DNA here is from genome assembly GCA_026745465.1 of Lota lota. NCBI lineage: Eukaryota > Metazoa > Chordata > Actinopteri > Gadiformes > Lotidae > Lota > Lota lota. Next base: position 70,340 of record JACYXH010000512.1, read on the forward strand.
TTCTCAGTGAGGAGCCCTTAACTCAAGCTTTCTCTAGATCGTCGTTTAATCACTTTTCCCTGATTTACTTGTTTTAGGAAAAATGTTACCTCCTTTTCTTCCCTTGCATTTATACTTTAATAACTTTATACTGTCTGGGGCGGAACACATTTTAATCACGGAATAGATAAGGTAGGCCTACAGTTTACTACCGTTTATATTGTCTTTATGTTACTGGTATATTAAATGATTTAATCTTGGGAAACGGTTCCGGTAACGCTTATCAATTACATTTTACAGACATATTTTACTTTAGAGAAATACAATGTTAGTTTAATGTTTCAATATATTGTGCTTTTCTGAGCCATGTGGTAAATTGAACATTGCGTTCAATATTCAAGAGATTAATTTGTCTTGATGCCACTCAAAATGAAAAGAAGGACGTGACAGAAATCCTTTGAATGTCCTTATATTTAAATCGCAAGTTAAATATTTGTGCGTAGCGCAGACGACATGTGACCAGCGCTGCCAACTCTTTCACCCCCCCCCCCCCCCCCCCCCCCCCGCCCCCCCCCCCCCCCTGAGAGGAGGTCACTTGGTAAGGAGGGAACACTATTCGACCTCCGTCTAAGAACCTGTGGCCTCATGGACTGAATATAGACCAGGACTTCTCATTTCTCTCTATTTATTGGATATTTAGATTTAGAAGTTGTTTATGATGTTCATTTAGAGCTGAGGTCAAACGTTTGCTGTTTGCAGCTAGAGGAGGATTCTACGTGGAGGTGTTCAGTAGTGTGTGAGCAGACAGAGCTCAGACAGCTAGAGGAGGATTCTACATGGAGGTGTTCAGTAGTGTGTGAGCAGACAGAGCTCAGACAGCTAGAGGAGGATTCTACATGGAGGTGTTCAGTAGTGTGTGAGCAGACAGAGCTCAGACAGCTAGAGGAGGATTCTACATGGAGGTGTTCAGTAGCGTGTGAGCAGACAGAGCTCAGACAGCTAGAGGAGGATTCTACATGGAGGTGTTCAGTAGTGTGTGAGCAGACAGAGCTCAGACAGCTAGAGGAGGTGTTATGTTCCTGTTCATTCCACTGTAAAGTAAGAGCTGCATCAGTGATGTGTCTCTACATGCTGTTTGAACTATCAAGTGTCTCTTTGTTATTTTTTCTGAGCTTATAGATATCAGAGCTCTCTGTCTATCATTCATATTTTAATAAAAGGATCATTCTTCATTACTGAGTGAAGTCATGGAACAGCAGCCTATAAGTGGTTAGTCTTCACCACTGAGTAGATCCCAACAAACCACGTGTGACAAAGAGTTTGTTTGTGTGGGACAATGTGGGACACGTTACCAATGTGGAGTGGTAGTCTACAAATGTGTCTTTCTACCTTAAGAAATAAACATTCTCATGTCACTTCACATCGTATTCCCCCCCTGGGACGTTGATAAGAACTAACTCTGAGAATCGTCTTGCACCGGCTTTACCCAGTTCTAAGGAGTTCCACAGTCTTTGATGAAAGTGCATTTCATTTTCTTTGTGGTAGTTTCCAACATATTCGGCCTAAATCTGCACAGCTTGTGACTTTGTGGTGACTCCATATTCCACGTTGGGCGGTGTAAACTGGGAGGGGAACTGGTCCAACTGGCTGGTTCGCAACATGATGTCCTTGTTATAAATCAGACAGTTTGGTGTGGCTCACTTTATTATAGCAGGAAGAAGAAGGTACTATAGTCAACTCTAATCCGTGGTAGATCATAAATATGCATAACTTTGAATCTTATCAATATGTTGATGGTTCGTTTTCTGTAAAAACACACGGTTGAAAGCGTTAGTAAATATATGGATGCATTGATATTTGTCAAAATTACTCTTGAATAGTTTCGCAGATTCTTTATCCAAAGTGACTGAGTTCAGATGCAGGTTATTAAGGAGCAGGTAGGGGTTAGACAGTACAGAGACAGATCATTAAGGAGCAGGTAGGGGTTGGACAGTACAGAGACAGGTCATTAAGGAGCAGGTAGGGGTTAGACAGTACAGAGACAGGTCATTAAGGAGCAGGTAGGGGTTAGACAGTACAGAGACAGGTCATTAAGGAGCAGGTAGGGGTTAGACAGTACAGAGACAGGTCATTAAGGAGCAGGTAGGGTTTAGACAGTACAGAGACAGGTCATTAAGGAGCAGGTAGGGGTTAGACAGTACAGAGACAGGTCATAAAGGAGCAGGTAGGGGTTGGACAGTACAGAGACAGGTAATTATGGAGCAGGTAGGGGTGAGACAGTACAGAGACGGGTCCTTAAGGAGCAGGTAGGGGTTAGACAGTACAGAGACAGGTCATAAAGGAGCAGGTAGGGGTTAGACAGAGACAGGTCATTAAGGATCAGGTAGGGGTTTGACAGTACAAAGACAGGTGATTAAGGAGCAGGTAGGGGTTAGACAGTACAGAGACAGGTCATTAAGGAGCAGGTAGGGGTTAGACAGTACAGACAGGTCATTAAGGAGCAGGTAAGGGTTAGATAGTACAGAGACAGGTCATTAAGGAGAAGGTAAGGTTAGACAGTACAGAGACAGGTCATTAAGGAGCAGGTAGGGGTTAGACAGTTAAAAGACAGTTAATTAAGGAGCAGGTAGGGGTTAGACAGTACAGAGACAGGTCATTAAGGAGCAGGTAGGGGTTAGACAGTACAGAGACAGGTCAATAAGGAGCAGGTAGGGGTTAGAGAGTACAGAGACAGGTCAATAAGGAGCAGGTAGGGGTTAGACAGTACAGAGACAGGTCATTAAGGAGCAGGTAGGGGTCAGACAGTACAGAGACAGGTCATTAAGGAGCAGGTAGGGGTTAGACAGTACAGAGACAGGTCATAAAGGAGCAGGTAGGGGTTGGACAGTACAGAGACAGGTAATTATGGAGCAGGTAGGGGTGAGACAGTACAGAGACGGGTCCTTAAGGAGCAGGTAGGGGTTAGACAGTACAGAGACAGGTCATAAAGGAGCAGGTAGGGGTTAGACAGAGACAGGTCATTAAGGATCAGGTAGGGGTTAGACAGTACAGAGACAGGTCATTAAAGAGCCGGTAGGGGTTAGACAGTACAGAGACAGGTCATTAAAGAGCAGGTAGGGGTTAGACAGTACAGAGACAGGTCATTAAGGAGCAGGTAGGGGTTAGACAGTACAGAGACAGGTCATTAAGGAGCAGGTTAGACAGTACAGACAGGTCATTAAGGAGCAGGTAGGGGTCATCTCAGATGTGAATGTTTTGCTTCCAGGTCAGCGGCGGCCTCGTCACCTCGGATACTGACGTTCATCAAGGAGCTGTTTGAGTGAGTGGCCGTTGCTATGACGATCTTCTCTTGGCTCTGGTCGATAACCAATCAATTCCCGTTTCATTCATCACTTCATTTTTCGTACTTTGTTGTATTCTTTAAGGTTTTTGAGGTCAGGGCAAATTATTTAAGTTTCAGTAACATGCTTAGTGACTGAAACTAGTTAGACTAGCTAGAACACACACACACACACACACACACACACCCACACACACATTAACACACACACACACACACACGCACACATATACACACACACCATATGTGTGTATGTGTGTGTGTTTAGGAGGCAGAGGCGGGGTAACTCGTGTGTAGTGTGGACCAGGAAGTGTTCAGTCCCGGCGGAGCTCGCCACTCTCTGGTAACACCTATAAACACAGACGCCCCATCAACCTTTACACCTACACCTAAACAACACCACCCCAACACCAACACCAACACCAACACAACACCAACACCAACCCAACAACAAATCAACCCCAAAAACTACCCCGACACCACCCCAACACAAACACCACCCCGATACCAACACAACCCCAACTTCAACAACACCATCCCAACACCAACACCACCTCAACGCCACCCCAACGCCACCCCAACACCAACGCCACCCCAACACCACCCCAACACAAACACAACACCAACACCACCCCAACACCACCCCAACACCACCCTAACACCAACACCACCCCAACACAAACACAACCCCAAAACCACCCCAACACCAACTGTCAAGTCCTCCTCTTGATTCAGTTTCCAAAGGACACAGGGACAACTCAAATCTCAGACTCAATCTTTCTTTTATTTTTAGTTTGCTTCCACTTGATCGGTCTGTCCAGTTAATTCACCAGTACATTAGTATTAGGTTGTAAACCTTTAAAAGGACAGAACAAAAAATTAACATTTTAATTAAACATTCCAACTAACTTAAATTAGTTTAAACATTTAAATTAAACATTCTAAATAACTCAAGTATTTTACTTAAGCCCTTCACCATTGGCGTCTTTGGTCTGAATCCATCGAGTGAACTTGGAGTCCCTTCTCTGCAGTTTGTTCTTTTTGACTGACTGCCCCTCCATGCTTTCACAGGTGCTTTAAATCAGTAAAATTTCTGATCAGATGACAAGCAGCTGGTTTGCTGCTCCTGGTGCACTCTGGGAAGTGTAGTTTTTTATTTATTTATTTTATTTATTTTTTCACTTCTGAGATTCAGCTCAACACCTCCCACTTGAGCTCCTGGTTTTCCAAATCCAGAGAGGTCATCCAAGCCTTTCACCCCTCTGTTCTTCAATGGGAAGTAGAATGACAATGCCAAACAATGACAGACTTGTTTAGTCGGTTAAGGAGTTTTTGAAGTGCGGGTTTGGCTCCCACAAAGTTAGTGCCAGGGTCTGACCAAAGTTTCCTGGGGTGTCCTCTCAATGAAGTGAACCTTTGATAGCTAGAAGGAATCCTTCAGATGACTTGTCACACCACTTCTGTAAGTATGGCTCGGGAAGCCATGCAGCAGAAGACTATTCCCCATACTTTGAGTCTAGCTTTCTTCTTGACCTCATCTTTCACTTCATAAGGCCCGAACAGGTCCATGGTGGTGAATTCAAAAGGTGCAGCTGGGCCTGTTTGCTCCAGAGGCAGGTCAGCCATGATTCGTTGACACTGTTTTGCCTTGTGTTTCCTGCAGACCACACAGCTGTCAACTGTACCTTCTTGAGCTGCGAGGAAAAGGTATTTGAGTGCATCTTCATGTTCTTTGACAGTCAGCACAGCTTGCTTGGGTGATCTTACCTCCCACTTTGACTGTTTAGGGGCCCGGCCTTTTCTCTCCAGCCACTGCTTGGCTCCTAGACAAACCCAGGCAACGACTCTAACCAGTTTGGACAGGCTACTGAATCTTCTTACTTCCACAATCTCTTTAACCCAGCCAGTGGGCTTCCTTCCCAGAAGAATTGGGTTTACCACAGGTGTTCCCTTTTGAATTTCCCTCTTTGGACTTTCCTGAGTGCCTTGTATCTCTTCTTTCTGCTGACTACTCCTTGCTTGAGCTCTTGTTAATGCACCTGTAAATGCCTTCCTCTGGAGCTTGTTTACACTCTCCCTGGCTTGGGCTGCAACCTCTCCAGCTGATTTTATAGGCCACTCCTCCACTGGCCACTTTAGGAACTCTGGTCCATTTTGCCATGTGGAATCCTCCTTCAAATCTTCAGGAGCACCCCCTCTTGTTATGATGTCAGCTATGTTTAGATCCCCACGGATCCACCACCAGTCTTGCACTAGTTCAGCCTTCTGGATTTCACCAACTCTATTACTAAAGAAGGTTTTGTACCCATAACTGACTCTTTGAATGGCTCCCATGACCGTTTGACTGTCAAGTAGATGGAACCATCTCTCGATCTTCATTCGAGCATGCTTTTCCACATACTTCCTGATCCTGGCTGCGAAGACAGCACCACAGATCTCAGCTTTTACAGCATCTCCTTTCTGATCCAGGGGTGTCAGCTTGGCTTTTGATTCACCGAATCTAACTTTAGTGCCTTGACTTGTCTCCCATCTTAAGTACATCACAGCTCCATAGGTTTTCTCACTTCCATCAGACAATGTGATGTCCCAAGGTTTCCCTTCCCAGCCAGCTGGTGTGAGGCTTCTGTGGAATTTTACCTCTCCAAGCTGCACATATTCTTCAAAAAGCTGCATAGCTTCTTCTCTGAGGCTTTCTGAGAGAGGTTGGTCCCAGGTTTCTTGGGTTAGTTTCCCACCCCCTCCCTCTTGGAATGCTTTTCGAACAAGAATTGCTCCCTTCTGTTTGGCAGGTGTAACTAAGCCAATTGGGTCGTATAATCCAGCTACCTGGCTTAAGAGAGCCCTCCTAGTCAGTGGGTTAGGTGTTGCAGTTCTCACCTCCTCCTTGAGAAGATTCTTTCCAACTCTCATCTTCTTCTTCCTTTTGGAAAAGTTAACTGAGGTTAACATGTAGAGGTTGTCTTCATCCATTTGGTAGCCAATACCCAAGGCTTTGTTGTCTTCATCCCTCATTTGATTTGGAAGAATTAGGGTTTTACTTTGTGTCTTTGTTTGAACCTCCGTCTCCATTGCTTGCCTCCCACTTTGCCCTGACCGGACCCATGGTTTGAGGAAGAACCCTCCAGCTTTCAAGATCTCTTCAACATTTTCTGTTATTTTGTCAAGTTTATTCATGTCATTTTGGGAGGTTAAGAGGTCGCACAACTGTCCTCTTCCATGACTCTGCGCTCATCCTCCAAGAGAAGAAAGTTGGGCAGGCGTGCTGTTTCCCTCATAGCCTCAAGATGCATCTCACGCTCTTCCAGCCATACAGAGTTGTACATCTTTTTGATGTCTCCTAGAGATGCATACGTCCCTTCTCTGAACCTCAGCAAGACAGCTCTTATAGGGTTGAGAACATCTGGTCCATTCAGAAGAAGATCATTCATACTCACGCCTTTGTATTTCTGGCTACTATTCCATCCAATACGAACTGGTGTTGTCACCGAATGAGGGTTTGGCGCCACAAGGTGGCTTACGTACCACACTGGTCCGTTCCACTCATCCATGATTTTGTTGGTGAGTTTTATGGCTGCGCCTCGCTCAACCATTTCATGGATCTGGTTAGCATATGCGACTTTCCAGTCCGGCTCTCTGCTTAGTTGCTTTTCCATCCTTAAGAAACAAGCCTGGACTGCACTTTTGTTGTTTGGGAGAGAGGCTGGATCTACCGTCCAAGGATACTTCGCATCCCAATGTGGAGCCGGTGTGTGAGCATCCCCTTTCCTGTAGGTGAGGCCTCCTTTAATGATCTCCAGTTCCCTCTCCTCTGCCAGGGTCATTTCTTTTCCTCCTGGTGGACAGTTTCCACATCGGCATCCTCCACATCTTGGCTCACATGCAGCTCCGATGCTGTCCCAGTGCCACCACTCAAGGAACTCATGGTTACTAGTAGCTGTAAATTTGGTCTGAGTCACATCCTCCTGCTGTAGCTGGGCTGTGTCAGTTGTTGGACTTGTGATTTCTTGATATTTGACTGCTGCTGTCCTCATGGAGCGAGCGAAGTGTGTTTTGGACTCATATGCTGCAACCTCCACTTCTTCAAATAAGTCGGGATGTGCTCCACCCACTGTTTTCCCCAATGGACCCTCCCACAAGACGAGGTCTCCAATGATTTTTACCCTCTGGGGAGCGAGTCTTCCCTCTCGGTGGCTAATGAGAAGTTCAACCTCTTCAGGCCTTTCCAATTCTGTAAGTTTGACCTCTGGGAAGAATTTTCTCAACTTCTCAGGTCCAATTACTCGATGCACTCGGGCGATTTCATCTAAGCCGTAGCAGACCATTTCATGAGCTCTCTCTGTCCCTTTGGGCGTCTTGACTCTGACTTTGAGGAGATACCTTTGTGTGTTCACCTCCATGGTCATCCCACCAACCCCATGCACAACTAAAGTTATCTTTTCATGTCTTAACCTCAGTCTTTTAGCAGCCTTATGGGTAATGTAGTTTGTATCTGAAGCAAGGTCAATTAAAGTCCCAATCTTCTGTCCTGCGTTTGCCGTGACTTGCATCAACATCATGATGACAGGAAGTTCAGAGAGCCCATTCCTCTGCAGTAGCTCAGACTGGTCTGAAGCATCAAGTGTTTTTGCGGTTTTGTTGGTGTTGGTGAAAGCCTTTCTGCATCGATCTGCCATTTCCTGGGAAAGTTCAGACAAGATCTCCTCTTGTTCCTCCGTTAGTTTGCCTTCACCTTTGCTGTCTTTTCCATTCTTTCTCTCTTCCCCTCTTTTGACTTCTTTTGGGCAGAGGAAAAAGTGGTGGTCTGGGGCACCACCTTCCCTTTTACAGTCTTTGTTTCTGCATAGGAAAGTGTCTCTGCAGTATCCATCTTCATCATGGCATCCGAGACATTTTCTGCATGCTCCCTCCCCTCTTTTGACTTCTTTTGGGCAGAGGAAAAAATGGTGGTCTGGGGCACCACCTTCCCTTTTACAGTCTTTGTTTCTGCATAGGAAAGTGTCTCTGCAGTATCCATCTTCATCATGGCATCCGAGACATTTTCTGCATGCTCCCAGCTTTCTCAATACAGTTTTCTTTTCAGGTAGCTTAAGTCTCTTGAACTTTCTACAGAAGAAGATTTTGTTGTTGTGCCCACTATCACCACATACACCACACACCTCATCAAGCTCTTCTTTCTTTGTGGTTTTTGTCGAGGCAATCTTTCTGTCATACTTCTTGTCCGCACGATCTGATTTCTCTACCTTCTCCACTGGTCTGAGCTGTTCGAGTCTCTCCAGTACTTCTTCTTGACTTTTCAGGAACTCCAAGAGCATTGCAAAGTGGTTGTCTGATGTGACATTGTTTCTGGGTTCAACCATGAACATTACCCAGTCTCTTTTAATGAAGTCAGGCAATTTGCTTTCAATGGATCTAATTACCAGTGGGTTCTTTATGGCTCCAGAGTTTCCTAACTCTGTGAGATCTGCTAGAGCCTTCTCCACTGACTGTATGAGATCAATGACCTTTCTTGGTTGGTTCCCTTTCACATGTGGCATCTTCTCCAGCTCTTCCAGGATTTCCACTATGATGGTTGACTTGTTGCCAAACCTGTTCTCCAGGACTCTGAACATGTCATTAGCAGTGGTGTAGGTTGAACGTCTGAGATCTTTTGAGATTTTGTCATCCACACTCTCCAGGAGTTGAATTTTCTTAACTTCCCTTGATCCGGATGGCTCTCCCTGCTTTTGCAGGCTTTCCCAGTCTTTCCTCCATCTGTGATATTCTCTCTTATTTCCATTGAAGATAGGTAGAGCGATTGGCTTGATTCTCACTATTGGTGTGGATGTTGCCGGTTGGGGTAGTAGTTTAATTCCTGTGCCTTGCTCATTGATCGTCCGTGCAGTGGCAAATTCAGGTCTCCTTAACTCAAGCCTGTAGTAGAATGCTCTTGCGTCCTTGACTCTTCCATCTAATTCGTCCTTTAATTCTACAGGGATCCATCGCTCCCATGTAGACATTGCTGAGATGGCCTTTTTTATTCTCTTGTCCACGAGAGCGAGGTGCACTTCATAGCCCTCTAAATTGGCACTTTCCACAGGTACATCAGCCGCTTTATCATTGGCTTTTTCTGCTTCCAGGATTGCCTCCAGAAGTTCACTCCTTCCATACCTCGACCACAGGTTTGTTTGAACAATGTCTCTTATTTCTGCCAACTTTGTTTCACCTTCATTTACAGATCTATCAATGTCGGCCTCTTGCTGTTCACTAAGACCGGGTTTCTCCTCCTCAGTCATGTCAGCCTCCAGTCCAATCCTGTAGTCATCGTTGGCATCGAGCATCTTTCTGAAACAATCTGAAAGCTTAGTGAATTCCTCTTTTAACTCCACTTGAAGCATGCTGCTTGCTCCTCTTGAAATGAAGTTGGCTTGTCTGGTGAAGCTGCTTTTTGCAGTGGTCCTCTCCTTTTTGAGCTGCTGGACCGACTTCCCCAGGACATCTTCCGCCATCTTGACTTCCTCTGCGTCCACAGCTTATTTCTGGATCTGAAGCTGTTTATCCTCAGGGCCAGGCCGCTCCGCGTGGTTTACAACTGTCAAGTCCTCCTCTTGATTCAGTTTCCAAAGGACACAGGGACAACTCAAATCTCAGACTCAATCTTTCTTTTATCTTTAGTTTGCTTCCACTTGATCGGTCTGTCCAGTTAATTCACCAGTACATTAGTATTAGGTTGTAAACCTTTAAAAGGACAGAACAAAAAATTAACATTTTAATTAAACAGTCCAATTAACTTAAATTAGTTTAAACATTTAAATTAAACATTCTAAATAACTCAAGTATTTTACTTAAGCCCTTCACCATTGGCGTCTTTGGTCTGAATCCATCGAGTGAACTTGGAGTCCCTTCTCTGCAGTTTGTTCTTTTTGACTGACTGCCCCTCCATGCTTTCACAGGTGCTTTAAATCAGTAACATTTCTGATCAGATGACAAGCAGCTGGTTTGCTGCTCCTGGTGCACTCTGGGAAGTGTAGTTTTTTATTTATTTATTTAATTTATTTTTTCACTTCTGAGATTCAGCTCAACACCAACACCACCCCAACACAAACAAAACACCACACCAACACCACCACCATCCCAACACCACCTCAACACCAATACAAACCCAACACCACCCAAACACCAACACCACACCAACACCAACACCACCCCAATACCAACACCACCCTATCACCACCCCAACACCACCCCCAACACCAACACAACACCAACACCACCCCAACACCACCCCGACACCAACATACACCAACACCACCCCAACACCACCCCGACACCAACATACACCAACACCTCCCCAACAACAAATCAACCCCAAAACCACCCCGACACCACCCCAACACAAACATCACCCAACACCAACATTAACACCACCTCAACACCACCCAAAACCAACACCACCCCAAAACCCCAACACCAAAACCACCCCAACACCACCCTAACACCTCACCACCCCAACACTAACACCACCCAACACCACCCCAACAGAAACACCACTTCAACACCACCCACACCCACACCTCAACACCACCTCAACCCCAACACCAACACCACCCTAACTCCACCCCAACACTACCCCAACACCACCCTCACCCCAACACCAACACCACCCCAACACCACCCCAACACCAACACCAACCCAACACCAACACCACCCAAACACCTCCCAACACTAACACAACCCCAAAACCACCCCAATACCAACCCAAAACCAACACTACCCCAACACCACCCCAACTCCACCCCAACACCAACACCACCTCAACACCACCCCAACACCAATACCACCCCAACACAGCCCCAACACCACCTCAACACCACCCCAACACAAACACAACACCAACACCACCCAAACACATCCCCAACACCACCCCAACACCACCCTAACACCAACACCGCCCCAACACCACCCCAACACCAACACCACCCCAACGCCACCCCAACACAAACACAACCCCAAAACCACCCCAACACCAACACCACCCCAACACAAACACAACACCACCCCAACACCACCACCATCCCAACACCACCTCAACACCAATACAAACCCAACACCACCCAAACACCAACACAACACCAACACCAATCCAACACCTAACCAACACCATCCAAACACCAAAACCACCACAACACCAACACCACCCCAACACCAACACCACCCTATCACCACCCCAACACCACCCCAACACCACCCCGACACCAACATACACCAACACCACCCCAACACCACCCCGACACCAACATACACCAACACCACCGCAACAACAAATCAACCCCAAAACCACCCCGACACCACCCAATCACAAACACCACCCCAACACCAACATTAACACCACCTTAACACCACCCAAAACCAACACTACCCCAAAACCCCAACACCATAACCACCCCAACACCACCCTAACATCAACACCATCCCGACACCAACACCACCCCAACCCCATCACCATCCCAACATAAACACCACCCCAACACCACCACAAAACTACCCCAACACCTCACCACCCCAACTTTAACACCACCCAACACCACCCCAACAGAAACACGACTTCAACACCACCCACACCCACACCTCAACACCACCTCAACCCTAACACCAACACCACCCTAACTCCACCCCAACACTACCTCAACACCACCCTCACCCCAAAACTAACACCACCCCAACACCAACACCACCCCAACACCAACACCACCCAAACACCACCCAACACTAACACAACCCCAACACCACCCCAATACCAACCCAAAACCAACACTACCCCAACACCACCCCAACTCCACCCCAACACCAACACCACCCCAACACCAACACCACCCCAACACAACCCCAACACCCCAACACAACCCCACCCCAACACCAACACCACCCCAACACCACCAGACACCAACACCACCTCAACTCCACCCCAACACCACCACAACACCAACCCTACCCCAACACCACCCCAAAACAACCCCAAAACAACACCACCCCAACACCAACACCACCCCGACACCACTCCAACACCAACACCGACCCAACATCACCCCAACAACACCCCAACAGCACTCCAACACCATACCACCCCAACACCAACACCACCCAAACACCACCCAACACCAACACTACCCCAACACCACCCCAATACCACCCCAACACCAACACTACCCCAACACCACCCCAACACCAACACCACCCCAACACCAATACCAACACCAACACCAAACCAACACCACACCACCCCAACACCAACACCACCCCAACACCAACACCACACCACCCCAACACTAACATCTACACCACCCCAACACCAACACCACCCCTACACCACACCACCCCTACACCACACCACGCCAACACCATCACCACCCCTACACTACACCACACATACACCACCCCAACACCACCCCAACAGCAACACCTCCACAACACCAACACCACCCCAACACCACCCTAACACCAACACCACCCCAACACCAACACCACCCCAACACCACCCTAACACCAACACCACCCCAACACCACCCCAACACCAACACCACCTTAACACCACCTCAACTCCACCCCAACACCACACCACCCCAACATGGGGGGGTATGTGTGTGTGTTCGGTAAAGTGACGTTCAATGGTCATATTTTGCACATTCCTGCGCAACTGTACAGCTGCATTTTAAAAAGAGACTAACTATATATTATGTATTCTTTATATAGTCCGTATGTATTTCATATATTGTTTCTTATTTAAATGATTGCATTTTCATATTTAATTTTCTTTGCACTCAAAACATTTAAAATTCTGCTGAGATTGTGAGTGCAGTATGAATATATATATGTGTGTATATTACTCTGTGTGTGTGTGTGTCTATTAAATAAATAGTGCTAATTAGTTAAATAAGTCACTTCTCTTCCAAGGCGCGGGCATCAACCAGTAGAAACAGAGTGAAGCATTTGAGCCACTGCAGCAGTCAGAGTGGCCATGTTGAGTCAAACAACACAACGTTAGACGCTGTGGAGACAATGTTGGGGGGTTCCTCTTGACAAGTTAACACCACAGACAGGTGTGTGTGTGTGTGTGTGTGTGTGTGTGTGTGTGTGTGTGTGGAAACAAATAAACAGTGCTAATTAGTTAAATAAGTCACTTATCTTCCAAGGCGCGGGCATCAACCAGTAGAAACAGAGTGAAGCATTTGAGCCACTGCAGCAGTCAGAGTGGCCATGTTGAGTCAAACAACACAATGTTAGACGCTGTGGAGACAATGTTGGGGGTTTCCTCTTGACAAGTTAACACCACAGACAGGTGTGTGGTGTGTGTGTGTGTGTGTGTGTGTGTGTGTGTGTGTGTGTGTAAAATGATGGCAACTGATAAGAGTACAAGAAAAACATTTCCTGACAGTGATGGTTCAGATGACACGCTGATGATTGGTCAGAATTCAAACATGTGACATCTTCTTTCCATCTGATATAGCAGAGCTGAAGCCTGAGAGCAGAAGCAGTGGAAGCTGACAGAGAGGAACCATGCTAACATGTGGTAGGTGCGCTTTCTAGAGAATTTGAAAGAAATAATCCAGTAAAAAATGTTGTCATCTACATACATTTAAGATTTACATTCAGCAAACGTTTTTAGCCAAAGTGACCAACCTGATGAACCAGTGACCGCATAGACAGATTTATTCTCCTAAATAACAACATGTGTATGTTCTAGACAAACAACACACACAGACAGATTTATTCTCCTAAATAACAACATGTGTATGTTCTAGACAAACAGCACACATTTACGTTTCCAGAACAAATGACCTGTGATTACGCCCATGAGTTACAGACTATTACTAGGCTTCTCAAGTAGTTGTGTATTTCATGAAATACGTTCGTAATATATGTGGAACAAGAGTAGCAGAATAGCTTTAGGGAGCAGAACACAAGTTTAGTATTTTCATTACTTATTATTAGTGGTAGTGCAATGTTTTTTAATCCAAGTTTTTGTCTTTTATTAAAGGCTACTGATATAACTGAAGTGATATCAAGTGGACTTATAGATTTAACACAATTACATAATGTTTTAATTAATATGAACATATCTTTAAATATAATTAGATATATAATATTTTCTGTGTGTGCCGGGGATGTGTGACTGTATGTGTTACTGTATTACTGTATATGTATGTATGTATTACTGTATGTATTACTGTATGTATTACTGTATAAGTGTGTATGTGTATAATACAGGAATAATAAATATGCAAGGCTAGTGCCATTAATAGCTTATTGACTTATTGAGACTTCAGATGTTTCTTGAAGATTGGGAGGGATTCTGCAGACCGTAGGGAGACTGTGAATGATAGCCATACAGTACGAATATATCTGTGTATATTAAAATGCGTGTATGCATGTGTGTGTGTGTGTGTGTGTATATGTGTCTCACTCCTGAACAGTTCAAAAGTCGGTCATCATTGTCGTTCCGATCGTCATACTGCTGAGTATTGTCATAATCTCCGTGTGCCTCTGTGAGTCTAAATCATATCATCCTGAATATAATAACAATAATAATAGTAGTGATTATAAGCTCTGGTTATCACCCATCTCATAATGGTTTCTTCCGGTTCAGTGAGGCCCCCGAAGGAGGAGGCCCCCAGCATCACAGAGTTCCACTCCTCTACCAAGGTGTTGCCCGTGGGCCACACGGCCCAATTCTCCTGCGATGCCGGCGGCACGCCGGAGCCCACCGTCGAGTGGCTACACAACGGGAGGCCCTTGGAGAGGGACAGCACAGACAACCAATCAGAGCCTGCGGCCTGGGTGGAGAGGGGGTTCCTCTTCGTCAGAGGTGTGAAGTATGGTGTGAACACGGTCTGCTGCATGGCGAACAACAGCGCTGGCTCGGCCAATCACACTGCAGAGCTGCTTGTTGTTGGTAAGATCTGGATCCAATGAGAGATGTTTGTTGTTGATGTATTCATAACATTGTTGATGATGTATTCATAACATTGTTGTTGATATATTCATAATAGTGTTGTTGATGTATTCATAACATTGTTGTTGATGTATTCATAACATTGTTGTTGATGTATTCATAACATTGTTGTTGATGTATTCATAACAATGTTATTGATATATTCATAACATTGTTGTTGATATATTCATAACATTATTGTTGATCTATTCATAACATTGTTGATGTATTCATAACATTGTTTTTTATATATTCATAACATTGTTGTTGATGTATTCATAACACTGTTGTTGATAAATTCTATAACATTGTTGTTGATGTATTCATAACATTGTTGTTGATGTATCCATAACATTGTTGTTGATGTATTCAGAACATTGTTGTTGATGTATTCATAACATTGTTGTTGATATATTCATAACATTGTTGTTGATATATTCATAACATTGTTGTTGATATATTCATAATAGTGTTGTTGATGTATTCATAACATTGTTGTTGATGTATTCATAACATTGTTGTTGATGTATTCATAACATTGTTGTTGATATATTCATAACATTGTTGTTGATGTATTCATAACATTGTTGTTGATGTATTCATAACATTGTTGTTAAAGTATTCATAACACTGTTGTTTATGTATTGTGGTAACCCAGTTCTGTGTGTGGCCTGCCTTCCACAAATCAAAGGTCTCTTTAAGCCTAAGTGGTAATTTTCTAAACAGAAACGTAACAAGCCCTGGGCTCTGCCAAACAGACCAAAGAAAAAGGTTTAGGCTCCGCCTCCACGGAGAAACCTCCGGTAAAGTTCCCGTACACCGGTCTCCTCCGGTGGTACGCAACATAAACACAAAAGTCACTCGGTGGTGAAGCTTCACTCCGTCTCTGAGGAGTTAATCCAACCCAACGTAGTGGTGGCTAGACAGCCAGTAGTCGATCCCCTCAGGGCAGCTCCCGTCTAGCGCAGGGGGAAACGTCCTCAAGCAGCGTACACATCCTTCAAAGGCTTGTTCCGTGATCGTCGGGGTGCGTCATCTCTTCAGCAACACACACTCACATGGCCAGCGCTAATGCAGACGCCAGCTGGGGGAGAGCGGTGGCCCCTGGGCCGCCTGGGGCGATGTGCTGGAGCCAGGTTACCACAGTGTGTGTGTACCTATGTATACGTATGTATGTGTACCTTTGTATATGTATGTATACGTATGTATGTGTACTTATGTATACTTTGTACTTGTACTTTGTACGTGTAGTTATGTATATGTATTTGTATTGTGGCAACCCGGCTCCAGACAGCGCCCCAGGCGGCCCAGGGGAGCGGTGGTAGACTGAGTTTACCACCGCTCTCCGGAAGATCGCACACCGGAGCTCATTACCACTGGCGGCAATCAGCGAAATGGGCAACACTTGGGCCGACGGAGAAAACGCCGATATGAGCAGCGCTCGGCGTGGCTTTCGGGGTGAGACGCGATACGAGGAACCTCGACGCTAGGAGGAGGAGATCCCTCGGCGGCAACACGGGGGCAGAGACCCGGAGAGAGAGAGAGTTCCCTCGGCGGCAACATGAGGAATAGCAGGCGCCTCGACGGCAACACGAGGAGGAGACCCCTCGGCGATACGAGAACGAGGTCCCTCAGCGATCTGGGAAGGAGATCGCTCGGCCAGGAAAGAGAGAACGCCGTTGCACGCGGCACGCGGCGTGGCGAACGGACAAGAGAGCCCGCCCACGAAACGGGTGGTCTGTCTCCCTACCAGGAGTCGCCTGGAGTTCGGCCGTCTGGGAGGGAGGACCCATAGGGAGGACTATCACGCAACACATCGGAGGGTCCACGGGAACCCCCAGCGACGGTACCGGTCCAGCCTCGAAGAGGGGACGGAGAACATTATCGCACTTTATTGAACATTTACTTTGGTGGTAGGCACGGCCTAACCAGTATTGATTTATTTGTATTAATAAATACGCCTTTTTGGGCTCAATCTGACCTTCGGCTTGTGTTCACTGGGGGGAGACGACCGCGTAGTGGAACCGGGTTGCCCCATATGGTGGAGGATGCGGGCAATTCGTTCCGGCTACTGTGTACCCCAGTGAACACCACCGAACCACAAGAGAGAACCCCGACGGAGCGACGGACCCGATCGCTAACCAACCCCCACAGTGAGACCGGTGTCAGAGAAGGAAAGCTTGGCCCTCCTCCGAAAGGCGGTCCTACACTTCGCACAGCGGTCGGCACGCTGCGCCCCGATCTCCGCGCCCACAAGCAGCCTCACCCTGAAGGACACGCAGGAGCGGCTGGTGCAGGCGCAGAGCGACACGGCGCTGCTGCGGCAGCAGCTAGAGCAGGCGCTGAACAAGGGCGTGGCCAAGGAGCACGACGTCACAGACGCCCAGTAGCGCTTCGGCGACCAGGTGGCCCAGCTGCGGGACGTCAGCGATGCCCGCAGCTGGCCGAGGAGCGCAGCCGAGAGCTGGTGGGCAAGGTGGCAGACCTGATGGAGCAGAGGTACCGCATGGAGGAGGAGAAGGCCCGCCTCGTCAAGGATCTGGACAGGCTTAAGGGGAAGCTGGACGACAGCGAGGCCCGCGTGCAGCTGGCCGAGGAGGACAGGGGCCGCCAGCAGTCGACACTGAACCGCAAGAATCAGGAGTGAGGCGCTGCAGAAGCAGGCGGACCAGCAGGTCCAGGAGCTGGAGGACACGCAGGAGCGGCTGGTGCAGGCCCAGAGCGACGTGCTCCGGCGGGAGGCGGACAGGAAGCGCTGCCTGGAGAACGAAGTGAACGGCCTCCGAGACCAGCTGGATGACATGAAAAAACGAAACCAGAACTCTCACATCTCCAGCGAAAAGAACATCCACCTTCAGAGACAGCTGGAGGAGGCCAACGCGTCGCTGCGGGCCGGGTCGGAGGCGTCGCTGCGGCTGCGCAAGGCCCAGACGGAGGGCAGCAAGCAGCTACAGCAGCTGGAGGCGCACAGCCGCGAGCTACAGGACAAGTGCTGCCTGCTGGAGCGCGGCAAGCTCAGCCTGGAGAAGGAGTGCAACGGGCTGAAGGCGGCGCTGGAGGCCGAGCGCCGGGAGCACAGCCAGGGCTCGGAGACCATCACCGACCTCCTGGGGCGGGTGTCTGGTCTGGAGGAGGACCTGCGGCAGGTCAGGCAGTCCCTGGCAAAGGCTGAGATGGATAAGAGGCATCTTCACGAGAAGCTCACCGATCTGGAGAAGGAGAAGAGCAACAAGGAGATCGTATTGACCTACAAGCTGAAGGTGTTGCAGCAGGGCCTGGAGCAGGAGGAGGCCTCACACAAGGCTACCAGGGCCCGGCTGGCAGACAAGAGCAAAATCACAGAGACTATCGAGGGGGCCAAGTCAGAGTCCACCAAGGACTTGGAGCAGAAGCTAGCGGAGGAACGGGCGGCCAAGCTGCGGCTGGAGAATGGCATGCTGGAGCTGGAGAAGCGCACCAGCCTGCTGGACTGCGACTACAAGCAGGCGCTGCCGAAGCTGGAAGAGCTGTGGCGGCACAAGGACCGTCTCACCGAAGAGGTGAAGAACCTGACGCTGAGAATCGAGCAGGAGAGCCAGAAGCGCAGCCTGACGCAGAACGACCTGAAGAGGACCATGGCCCTGGACCACCTGGAGACCCTGAAGAGGGAGAACAAGAACCTGCAGGTGCAGCTGGAGAGAGAGGCGTCCCGCTGCGGGCAGCTGGGGGCGGCCAACGCCGAGCTGACGGAGCGGCTAGCCTCCATACAGGGCCTGGGCCGCAGCAATCAGCGGCTGTGGCGCAGCCACCAGCAGGGGGAGGATCAGCTAGCCGAGCTGCGGAGGAGGGCCCAGGAGGCCGGCCAGGAAAGAGAGAACGCCGGTGCACGCGGCACTCGGCGTGGCGAATGGACAAGAGAGCCCCCCCACGAAACGGGTGGTCTGTCTTCCTACCAGGAGTCGCCTGGAGTTCGACCGTCTGGGACGGAGGACCCATAGGGAGGACTATCACGCAACACATCGGAGGGTCCACGGGAACCCCCAGCGACGGTACCGGTCCAGCCTTGAAGAGGGGACGGAGAACATTATCGCACTTTATTGAACATTTACTTTGTCGGTAGGCACGGCCTAACCAGTATTGATTTATTTGTATTAATAAATACGCCTTTTTGGGCTCAAACTAACCATCGGCTTGTGTTCACTGGGGGGAGACGACCGCGTAGTGGAACCGGGTTGCCACAGTATGTATGTATGTTTATGTATGAGTTCATGTCTATGTATATATAGTATGTACGTGTATGTATGAGTACATGTCTATGTATATATAGTATGTATGAGTACATGTCTATGTATATATAGTATGTATGTGTATGTATGCGTACATGTCTATGTATATATAGTATGTACGTGTATGTATGAGTACATGTCTATGTATTTATAGTATGTACGTGTATGTATGAGTACATGTCTATGTATATATAGTATGTACGTGTATGTATGAGTACATGTTGAAAGTCACGTAGGACTTTGTAGGAAAGGGTTTAATGGCTTTAAAATATATTTAGAACCAAACTTGAACGAAATAATTATGATGTCATACAAGAACTAGCTGTTTAATAAGCTGATTTTAACTAATCGGCTGCAAGTCACCTGCATATTTAAATACTTTGCCTTTTTCTGTGTTTGCTTGCTCTTGTTTCAATTTGAGCTGGTTAACGGTTTTGTGTTTTCCTCCGCAAGCTCCGCCCCCCACTCATTTATCTCTGAGCTGGAGTGTCTTCCCCTCCCTGGGAAATCTTTGTAGATACTGCTGTGATATTCAATCATGTATGAACAGGCAGGCGAGAAACTTGGGTCTGAATCTTCTGGGTCGCCCTCTAGTGGACAGGTATTAGAGAGAGTGAAGGGAGTGTTTTGATGGTGCATCTCTAGATACGTGTTGTACAACGTTCACTCATCTCGTCCTGGTTTCTTCCGGTTCAGTGATGCCCGCAAAGGAGGAGGCCCCCAGCATCACAGAGTTCCACTCCTCTACCAAGGTGTTGCCCGTGGGCCACACGGCCCAATTCTCCTGCGATGCCGGCGGCACGCCGGAGCCCACCGTTGAGTGGCTACACAACGGCAGGCCCCTGGAGAGGGACAGCACAGACAACCAATCAGAGCCTGCGGCCTGGGTGGAGAGGGGGTTCCTCTACGTCAGAGGTGTGAAGTCTGGTGTGAACACGGTCTGCTGCATGGCGACCAACAGCGCTGGCTCGGCCAATCACACCGCAGAGCTGCTCGTTGTTGGTAAGATCTGGATCCACAGAGAGATGTTTGTTGTTGATGTATTCATAACATTGTTGTTGTTCTATTCATAACATTGTTGTTGATGTATTCATAACATTGTTGTTAATATATATTCATAACAATGTTGATGTATTCATAGCATTGTTGATGTATTCATAACATTGTTGTTAATGTATTCATAACGTTGTTGTTGATGTATTCATAACATTGTTGTTGATGTATTCATAACATTGTTGATGTATTCATAACATTGTTGTTAATGTATTCATAACATTGATGTTGATGTGTTCATAACATTGTTGTTGATATATTCATAACTTTGTTGTTGATGTATTGTGGTAACCCAGCTCTGTGTGTGGCCTGCCTTCCACAAGTCAAAGGTCTGTCTAAGCCTAAGTGGTCATTTTCTAAACAGAAAAGTAACAAGCCCTGGGCTCTGCCAAACAGAACAAAGAAAAAGGTTTAGGCTCCGCCTCCATGGAGAAACCTCCGGTAAAGTTCCCGTACACCGGTCTCCTCCGGTGGTACACAACATAAACACAAAAGTCACTCGGTGGTGAAGCTTCACTCCGTCTCCGAGGAGTTAATCCAACCCAACGTAGGGGGGGGGGGGGGGGGGGCTAGACAGCCAGTAGTCGATCCCCCCAGGGCAGCTCCCGTCTAGCGCAGGGGGAAACGTCCTCAAGCAGCGTACACATCCTTCAAAGGCTTGTTCCGTGATCGTCGGGGTGCGTCCTCTCTTCTGCAACACACACTCACGTTTTGCAAAAGCCTTTTGACACAACTCACCCCGAGTCCCGTGTCTGCTGGCGTTCCTCCTCCTCCGTCGCAGGTGTTTCAGCGCAATGGGGCCAGCGCTAATGCGGGCCCCAGCTGGGGCAGAGCGGTGGCCCCTGGGCCGCCTGGGGCGATGTGCTGGAGCCAGGTTACCACAGTGTGTGTGTACCTATGTATACGTATGTATATGTATACGTATGTATATGTATACATATGTATATGTATACGTATGTATATGTATACATATGCATACGTATGTATGTGTACCTATGTATATATATTATGTACGTGCATGTAAGAGTACATGTCTATGTATATATAGTATGAGTACATGTCTATGTATATATAGTATGTATGTGTATGTATGCGTACATGTCTATGTATATATAGTATGTATGTGTATGTATGAATACATGTTATGTATATATATTATGTATGTGTATGTATAAGTACATGTCTATGTATATATAGTATGTACGTGTATGTATGAGTACATGTCTATGTATATATAATGTGTACTTGTATGTATGAGTACATGTCTATGTATATATAGTATGTATGAGTACATGTCTATGTATATATAGTATGTACGTGTATGTATGAGTACATGTCTATGTATATATAGTATGTATGAACCAGTTCTATGGCACCAACAGTTAATTTCCAGCCTGTATGTGAGCTCAGCTTGTTCAGTCTGTTGTTCACACAGGTGTCCCTTTGAAGGTGGAGTGCAATGTATGTGTATTGGGAAATCCAAAAGTTTAATATCTTGAAAGGTATTACAAGTATTGCTTGGATATGTTAAGGTTACGGACTAGGACCCAAACGCAAGACACGAAGACGAGAAGGGAACGGGTTGAAAGGGGTTTATTTAGACACAGGCAAGGGCTAGGCAGGCGGGTAGTCAGGCAGGCGAGGTTCATCAACGTAGGGGCAGGAAGACAGGCAGGGACTCGCCGACAGGCGGGTGGTCGGGAAGGCAGGGGTTCGGCAACGGTAGCAGGCAGCAAGCAGGCCGAGGGACGTAGGCAGGCGGGTGATCAGACAGGCGAGTGGTCGATAACTGGAAGGCAGGGACTAGGAAACAGGAACTGGAACGGGAACGAGGAGAAGGAACTGGAACTGGAACGGGAGCAGGAACGAGAGCAGGTACAGGAACAGGAACGGGAGCGGAACCCGGAATAAGAGAGACTAAAAGGCGGGGACGAAGTTACCGTGAGAGGTGAACAAATGATGATGGGATTGGACAGAACACGGGAGAGGGTGTGACAGTACCCCCCCCCCTCAACGGACGCCTCCAGGCGGATGCACGACAAGGGAGGGTGCTGGCGGTGGAAATCGCGGGTTAGGGAGGCGTCCAGGATGCGACTCCGAGGAAGTCAGGATCGCTCCTCAGGTCCGTAGCCCTCCCAGTCTACCGGATACTGGTTTCGTCGGCCGCGACGATGCACATCGAAGAGGAGTCTGACCGAGTACGTCAGAATGTTGTCGATCAACCAGGGAAGAGGCGGCGCCGGGGGGGAGGAGGAGACAGCGGACTAGAGGACCGGGGCCTTTTCCTGGCGGAGAACTGCGGGGCCGGTAGCCGGCGCTTGGGACCAGGAGGCAACTGCTGCTGGGACTTGAGATCAGGAGGTCGCTGGGGCTTGGGACCAGGAGGCAACTGCTGCTGGGACTTGAGATCAGGAGGCCGCTGGGGCTTGGGACCAGGAAGCAACTGCTGCTGGGGCTCAGGGCCAGGAGGCCGCTGGGGCTTGGGACCAGGAGACAACTGCTGCTGGGGCTTGGGACCAGGAGACAGCAGCTGCTGGGGCTGGGGCTTGGAACCCGGAGACCAAAGCTGCTGGGGCTGGGGCTTGGAACCAGGAGACCACAGCTGCTGGGGCTGGGGCTTGGAACCAGGAGACCACAGCTGCTGGGGCTGGGGCTTGGAGCCTGGAGACCACGGCTGCTGGGGCTGGGGCTTGGAGCCCGGAGACCACGGCTGCTGGGGCTGGGGCTTGGGACCAGGAGACCACGGATGCTTGGAACCAGGAGGCCACGGTTGCAGCGGGGCTGGTGGCCACGAGGCTGCTGCTGCAGCGGGGGCTGCTACCGGGATTCGCCTCCCCTGGATAGCTGTCGTAAGCTCTCGCAGGGAGGAAGCGATCGCCGTCAGAGTCTGGTCGGTAGAGGAAAACGAGACAAACGGTATTCCCAGGCGGGAATAAGCCTGGCGTAAGGAATCCGTGTCTGCTGGGTCCATCTAGGCTAGTTCGTTCTGTTAAGGTTACGGACTAGGACACAAACGCAAGACACGAAGACGAGAAGGGAACGGGTTGAAAGGGGTTTATTTAGACACAGGCAAGGGCTAGGCAGGCGGCTAGTCAGGCAGGCGAGGTTCATCAATGTAGAGGCAGGCAGACAAGCAGGGACTCGGCGACAGGCGGGTGGTCGGGAAGGCAGGGGTTCGGCAACGGTAGCAGGCAGCAAGCAGGCCGAGGGACGTAGGCAGGCGGGTGATCAGACAGGCGAGTGGTCGATAACTGGAAGGCAGGCAGGGACTAGGAAACAGGACTGGAACGGGAACGAGGAGGACAAGAGGAAAAGGAACGGGAACGGGAGCAGGAATCTGAACAGGAACGAGAGCAGGTACAGGAACAGGAATGGGAGCGGAACCCGGAATAAGAGAGACTAAAAGGCGGGGACGAAGTTACCGTGAGAGGTGAACAAACGAACTAGCACTGGCTCTGTGGGGAGCCAGTGCTTATGTACTGTGTGGGGTGATTGATAATTGAGTGCAGGTGTTGGTAATCAGAGGGAGCATGTGGGGTAATGGAGGCAGGGTGACACTAGATGACGGGATTAGACAGAACACGGGAGAGGGTGTGACAAGATATGTGAGTGATTAGCTCATCCTGCTGAACATCATGATGTATAATATGTGTATGTAGTGTAAATATTGAGGGAGTAAATGCAGTTTATACATTTTCCTTAGTTTCAATGTTTGGACTGGGACAGCCACTCACACACACATGGGATTTCTAATGAACTTTAATGATCTTAAAAACGACATGTACTATTGCTTAGAAAGTCTAAAGCACATGATTCCACAATAGTACCTATCATTGCTACACCATCCTCTGCCTCCACCTCGCTGCGCCGGCTGCCACTACACCATGTGCTTCTGTTTACATTCCTGTCACCAATTTACCACGTGCACTTCGCTCTTCAATCCTGTCATCAATCACCAATCAACACACCCTATTTCTTCCCCGTTCAACAAGCAGCCGGCGCCAGTTCGTTTGCTATTCTTACCAAGTTAGTACTTCGTTCCAGCGTTCTACTCGCGTTATCTACTTATCTGTTCCTGCCTGTCCTTAACCTGCCTTTCCCTGTGTTCAGTTCCCTCCCGGATTCCTCCCTGTCTCCTGTTCTCCCGTTCGCCTGACTGACCTCCCGTGATCGATCCTTCTCCTGCCTGACTACCCACCTGCCTACGTTCTCTGCCTGCTGCCGCCCGCCTGCTAACGACCCCTGCCTGCTTGACTACACGCTTGCCTTACCCTTGCCTGTACCGTATCGCAATAAATATCTTGAACCCTTCCTCTATCTCGTCGTCTGTGTCTTGCGTTTGGGTCCTCAGTTCGAACGTTAACAATCATAATCTATTATTTTGTCTTTCTATGTTAATGTTTGAAGAGTAGATGACACGTCAAAAAGGACAGGAATAAGAAGTATGCAAGAGATCAGTACTAGTGGTGATGATGATGATGATGATGATGATGATGATGATGATGATGATGATGATGAAGAATGGTTCAGCAGCTAATCATGTCTTGTTCTCCCATCAGATGCCTGTGAACTCACACTGGACCCAAACACAGCTCACAGAGAACTCTCTCTGTCTGAGGACAACAGAAAGGTGATGAAGGTTAGAGAGGACCAGTCGTATCCTGATCACCCAGAGAGATTTGACTCCCGGTTCCAGGTGTTGTGTAGAGAAGGTCTGACTGGCCGCTGTTACTGGGAGGTAGAGAGGGAAGGACGTGTTTTTATAGGAGTGACATACAGAGGAATCACAAGGAGAGGAGGGAGTTTTGACAGCAGTCTTGGATGGAACAACAAGTCCTGGAGTCTTTATTGTGATGATGATAGTTACACTGCCTGGTACAACGGTAGTAGAACATTCATACGTCTCCCCCCGCTGGCTCTAACAGAGTAGGAGTGTATCTGGACCGGCCTGCTGGCACTCTGTCCTTCTACAGAGTGTCCCCAGATGTAGGAGGGTCCTCAGACACACTGACACACATCCACACCTTCCAGTCCACCTTCACCCAGGAGGACCTCCACCCTGGGTTTAGGTTATGGAGGTATGGTGCCTCAGTGTCTCTGTGTCGGTTGTAGAAAAAAAGAACACGCGCACGTGGCGGCGCGCACACACACACACACACACACACACACACACACAGCACAAACACACATAGTACACACACACATAGTAAACACACACTACAAACACACATAGTACACACAAACAGTACACACACACATAGTACACACACAAACAGTACACACACACAGTACACACATACTACACACATAGTACACACATACACACATAGTACACACACACACATAGAACACACACACATAGTACACACATAGTATACACAGTAAACACACATACACACAAATACATGCAGAGGTTATATTTGCTCTTTCATTTACTTCAGGTATTCAGACGAGAGCGACAGAATGAGAGAGAGAGAGAGAGAGAGAGAGAGAGAGAGAGAGAGAGAGAGAGAGAGAGAGAGAGAGAGAGAGAGAGAGAGAGAGAGAGAGAGATCTTGTGGCTGTACTTGCCTCCATTCATGTTATTTTGTAAAGATGTAATGTGTTATTGTATGTTTTATTTGATGGGATACATGGCTATTTGATATGTTGTTAATGTCTATTTGACAAGCATATACAATGTAATATTTGTCTATTTACATTCATCTTGCTCTGCTTATTACAACAATAAATCATTTGGTTTGAAATAACTCAGTACTTATATAGTCTTTTCACTAGATACTTTCTTACTCTTCCTCAAGTCATTATCTGAATACTTTTACTTCTACTTGAGTTATTATTACTTTAAATATATACTTGTTATATATGAAAGTAGGCTGTTATAAATACGATGTTATTGACAGTGCTCATTATTCTATATAATTATATTACCTACAATTCTTATCATTACCAAAATAAACCCTTATCTTGTTACGTCTTAGTATGTCTTGTATGATCTTAAACTTAGTAACCTATGCTCTTTAGCCAACGTTACTAGAATAATTGCAGAATGCAGAAAGAAACCCGTTCCACGCAGCTCCGAACTCCGGTCCAGTTCTTTCCGGGATGTCTACGGGCCCTTTCGGAGGCCCCGTGACGTCACAACGTCAGCTCCATCTGGGGAGCGGTTATTGTGGGGACACTTGTAGGATAAGGCCACGGTGTGTGGTGCGTTTCATATCCAACATCGCTTATGATGACGCTCCCACTCAGCGATGGTAAAAAAGGAGCATCCCAAAAGCGGCCGTGGGTTGTAACCATGGGAATAACCCCTCCCCCCCTCCCCCTCCCTCCCTCCCCCCCTACCCCCCACTGAGTGTTCTCAGCCCAAATCGTACTGTGATGAACAGAGTCTACTTCCGGGTCTGACGAGGTGAACGACTAATGCGACACACCTGGTTCATACGGCGAGAGGGGGCGTGGCCCGTGGGGGCGTGGCTCGTGGGGGCGGAGAGACAGTTCACTCAGCGTCAACACGACGCTCCGCGCGGTGCGGAGGCTGACTGGACTGCGGAGGCTGACGGAGCGGAAGGCTCCAGACTCTTCACGAGGGAACATGGACAGCGAGCGGTGCGAGCGGAAGTGCCGTGTGTCCGGACCTGTACAGCTCACGGCTCCTCCCTCCTCGAGCGACACTCCCTGGTGAAGGGCTCTCCTGCCCATACAGACTCGTGTGTGTGTGTGTGTGTGTGTTTAAGTGTGTGTGTGTGTGTGTGTGTGTGTGTGTGTGTGTGTGTGTGTGTGTTGCATCAATACAGACATGATTATTAAAAAATGATGTTCACCACATGATCACCATGATATAAACAAACAAATAAACAAAGTGCAACCATCAACACAGCAGTCCTTTACAAATAGGCTTCATAACTGTAGGCCTATAATAGAGCTGACTAAATATATGAACACAGTTGTTTCCAGGCCTACAGTTTGTTAAATGCCAACACTGCTGTATTATGCAGTTATGTCTGTTTCATTCAACTCTAGCTAGTAACGTGGAGAATGAAACTATAAGCCTGCATGAATCATTTAAACGTCTTGAGAATATTAAACCAATTGATTTGATATGTGGTCCGTTTTGAAACAGCTGAAAAAGGTGCACTGTAGCACTATCTGCTGGTTAGATGACGTCAGTGCAACTGGCTGACCTGAAAAACATTTGACCTGATTTCATGTCCCTCTCATACGAGTGATACTCTCAAATATAGAGTAGGCCTACACTACATAACACAATATTAGGATTGGCTCCACAATGTTCAAAACAATATCACATGAATCATTAAAGTCCCTGTTTACAAAAATCCAAACAGGCAAAAGTCTTCATGAATTCAACGTTGACGTTGATATTAGTCATCCATCAAAGATTGATGAAGAAAATATGCTAAATAATATGGTAATTTTGAGTGGACATGGCAGTAATATGGTTAGAGCAGTTTGATTGACACCTTAAGGAACCAACTGGGTCTAACCACTGGGCCTTCATCATTCTATACTATACTACATATATACTATAATACATTCTACATTGTCCATGACAGTATTTTAAAATACAATTCATTACAAACAAACGCAGTTTGATTGAAAACACATTCAGCTAAAAGGAACATCAAAACACAATAAGATTAGGTCCCATAACACATACAACTAAAAGGAACATCAAAACACAATAAGATTAGGTCCTATAACACATGTAGCCAAAATGACTTACAGTTTCAGTACTATATCGTCAGAGCATACAAAAGTGCCTATCAGACATAACAAAAAAACATATCACGGTTAATCAGTACTAGTCACCTGACACGGTCCCACTACCCAAATATACATTCAGATCCCATAGTTCCCATAGTGTGACTTCACTACACACATCACTTTTACTGTTATTGTAATGACACGTAGTCGTGCTCACATTATGACCACATTTTATTCTCTCTCCACAGGTATATGGTTCTTATACTATCTTCCATAAAAGAGAAGCAATATTGTTATCTTTATGAGATTGCCATGGTTATTCTACTACCGCTCTGTCTTGATTTAATACATTGTAACTAGGAATTCATTCTTTTGGTTTTGATTCGATTTTCGGATAACAAAACATAGCATAATGGTATTTGGTCAATGTAGTAAAGGTTCAAATGTATTCCTTGGATGGGGAGACACTAAAACTGGTGTATTTAGAATTCAATCTGAAAAATGTATCTGTAGCAATGTCGGTGGCTACACACCACCTAGGTGGCTTTTCTAGGCTTCTCCAGACACAAGGACACAGGATGCTAATGTTGAAAGCCGGTTTATTGTAGGTTTTGCAGACAATGAGACATGAAGACAGCGATCCATGTTGCCATGTAGGACATCTCCCTAAGTGTGTGTGGTGATGGCTGGCTTAACCTGTGCACACTGATTACTCAATGTACAACAGGTGTGCAGCCTCACCCAGCCCCAGAGTCCAATCAGTCTGACTCGGGCCAGGTGAGGCTGCTTCAACCAGCCATCGACCACATCCACTCCACAAACCCCCAACACCAAAATGAGGCTGGGGAGAATCCCCAGCCGATGCCTACTTTCCACCCCACTAACAACCACTAACCCACACTCCATAAAACAAAATACATAAACCTGACTCTGACCAGGGTTACCATACCCAACTAAAACAACGGACTATTTACCATACCTAAAATAATAAATTAAAATAAAACCATTGTCCCCACACCTGCCCAGTGTGACCCACCAACCCACCTCCCCACTCCATCCTGGAGACTGGAGGCCTGGGCTGCTGCCTTGACTGGCCATGCGTTGCAGGGCTATCTGAACGGGCTAACTACAGCGGGACAAATTATGTCATTTATTTATACAGTCAAATGATTGATTGAACTACTTTGAACATCCTAATCAATGAATAAATATAACCCCCACTACAATTACCTTAATACAACCTAATAAATCAGAGTTTAAGATAAAATCCTACTTTGGATATCATTTCCAAATCAACTAAGCCAGACAGCCAGCCAGACAGATAAAAGCCAACAGATACTTTATCTAGTCTTTTGATAGTATTGTGGACTCAGAATATCCACATTTCAAATTTAAGATTGATGCATGACACAACTGCCTCTGCTCAAAAATAAGTTCATTGATTATATACTAAAGTAAATGCATCCAATATGCTATTCTAGCACACAATGTGTCACAAATCCCATAATGACGGAATGCAGAACTAGCTAGCTACCTCAGACACACTCTGAGCTACAGCATTCAGAAACTTCACTACTCAGGTCTTCTTCAGAATCAGCAGCTATGTTCCCCAGTGAGGCCAATTAGGTGCAGCGAATTTGATTCTCTCTTGTGGAAGTATAGAAGCGCAACTGGTTCACTCCTTCTGTCGGACCTGCATAAATAGAAATATAAGAAGGTTAATGAAAGTGGCTGAAAAGACCTACAGCTCATTTAATTTATTCACACTCCTAGGTTGAGCGTAGTACATATGAGGACTTTTATTTTCCCTAACAGGAAGCTCAAACCTCTTACTGTTTCAAGCTGGTGCATGCCTTTACAGAAGGTGAAGCATATTTGGCTTTATAAAGAACTGGTAATGGCTCTATAGGCTGGACACCAACCTGTAAAACAGATGAAGTTAAGATGTTCTTCACAAGAGCGTGGCCTCCATGTGGAATGTTCCACACTGGACACGCCCCCACAGGGGCTGGAATGTTGTGAACCTTCGTCCCATTGGCTGAAGTCCATCGGGTCACCGGACATCCAAAACCAGGAGCTTCCTGAAAGAGATCTACCAACATTGAAAGAGATTAAAGAGTTACCTGGGTGGAAGGAAGAATAACGTGGCTAAATATTTAGCTTTTGTTATTTTCATGGTATTGTTGATAAGACAAAGTGATGGACGGACAGATGATCATAAGGACGGACTTGACTGCCTGATAGACACCAAGGTCTGGCCAGTACCTGCGCAGGCCCACCCAGAGGTGGCTGGTTAGTGGGAAGGGGGTGCGAGCCACCAGCTCATCAATCATCTCATGCTCTTCTGGGTCCCTAAGGCTCAGCAGGTCCCAGTGAAAGTCTCTGCAGTAGAGCAGGGCGTCTGACCAGCACAGCCGCCTCCCCACCAGAGTGATGTTCCTACCCATCTCCTGAATGCTGACGGAGGGTGGAGGAGGCCATAACTCTGGGGAACCAAAAGACAGTGTGGTGGTGAGGGATTTCTACTCTCAGCCCTGTAAGTGTCCCCTTATGTATCTTTGAGCAGAGACCTAATCCCTACCCACTATTAAGACATGTAGCAGACTCTTATACATTTACAAAAGTGTAATTACCGACACTAAATTGCCAATCAGTGTGGGATGTTTTTAAATGCACACAAAACACCTTCAGACATTTGGCAGTACTTTTCTCTCAGAAATCTCAGCACACTTGAACTCAACTGATGTGAAGGGCTATGAGGTGTCTAAGACCATACAGAAAACAACTTACTTTGATACTTCACTCTGAAATATCACAATACATAACAGTCATGTAGATCAGTGGTGCCAACCTTTGACTTTAGGTGGACCACTAAATTGTCATCAAGACCTTTCGCGGACCACCTCAGATGCAAATGGTAGAAAATAGATAAACACAAATACAGTGGCTGACCAAAGAGTGCCAGCAAACCCTTTATACACAATTATTACTGCAAGAAGGCCATGGCCAGTGGGAAACAGTGGAAAGAAGAAGTCAGCAATGCTGCTTATGCTCCCTTTGTGTTTATTCAGCAAACACAAAGCAACACAAAACATCAATGGAAAACCTTAATTTGCAAAGAAGCGACTGCACAAAGCATAACAAAAATAATAACAAACCATAATACTTTATTTAATGAATATTTACAATATTTTTTTAATTATATATATGATTTTTTATATTATTGTACATTTGTCTATTTCAAAAATAAAATTCCATGTACCACCTGCAGTACCCTCGTGTACCACCTGTGGTACGCGTACCACAGGTTGAAAACACTGTATGCAGATTGTGATTTGGTGGATGCTTTTACCCAAATAGTCTTACAATACTGTCGTGCATACATTGTAATAATAGGTAGCCCCGAGTGGGAATCAAACCCCTAACCCTGGCAGTGTTAATGCCATGCTCTACCTGTTGAGCTTACACAGGACCAAATGATGGTTGACCAACAGTGTACTGGTACACCCATCCCCCTTTGATGATCATGTAATGATGGACTGGGTTCCTACCTCCATACACTTTGACCTCACACAACACCAGGTAGCCTCCTTGATCAGAGGACTTGTAGAGGTTGATGAACCTTCCTTCCATTCCCCAACACTTGACAGTCTGAGTCAAGCAGCTTGGGTCATCGTTGATGATGGCACACCTGAGGAAAGGAGACAGAGAGAGAAGATACAGTAGTCTGGTGAAGGTATCAGAGACCGGATTCCAGTAGCTGGTGTGTGTCCAGGTGTACTTGAGCAGAGCTCTGGTTGTGTTCCCTTATTTTCTGGGAGTATAATATTCTATGCTATTTGGTCATTTACACTTGTCTCCAAAGACACTTAAAAGCAGGCCGAGGTCATTAGGTATCAAACCCA
Source organism: Lota lota (assembly GCA_026745465.1). Classification (NCBI taxonomy): domain Eukaryota; kingdom Metazoa; phylum Chordata; class Actinopteri; order Gadiformes; family Lotidae; genus Lota; species Lota lota. Next base: position 102,573 of record JACYXH010000512.1, read on the forward strand.
GAACATTTTGGCTGGGAGTATAACAGTATTGAGTGGAAATAGGGTAGGTGACACCAGTGATTCACCTTGGATTGTCGTTGCCGTTGTTCGCCAGTGAATTCCCGATGAGTATTTCCACGCCGTTGAGGTACTCCCTAAGGCCATTCCTATTAGTGACCTGGATCTCTGACACCCTGTACACACCAGGCAGCTCCAGCCTCCACCATGGTTTGGCCTGGTACTGGGTATGGCTGCAGCTGTTGTGCTCCCACTGAGGGTCGGTGTTCCCATCGATGGCGCGTTCAGCCTCCGTGTAGGTTGAAGACTGAATAGCCGTGCCGCTCAACGCCAGGTTAATGCGGGATGAAGCTTAATGGAGAGTGGAACCGCAGAATAGCTTGTAAAGTTGCATTCTAGTGTTAAGAACAAATTGAAATACTTGCCTGTTTGGATAACTTGTCATCGGCCCCTAAATAGGGCGTATATAAATACCTGAAAATCCAGGGAACTTCCACAGGAGGATCACATAACCTGGTGATAAGGAAATACTATTTACATAATGAAATAAATATATCAGCTAATATTTACAAGCATATACCCTGCAACTATGAAATATATTATATTCATGTAGTAATCTTACACATGCCCACGATCACAACAACAGAGGATATCAACTGTCAAACGTCATGGCAGGTACATTTTTATTAATTCAATATAATGAACTCGATAACTATAAATACTGTAGTGCTGTGTGGAATACCTACCAATGAAACTACAGATGAGACGACTGGACCCCATGGTTCTGGAGAAACAACATGCCCAGACAATAGATAATACTACCTACTAGGTATACAGTCATACATACATGATACATACAACATTCTATAACAAGTGGGAACCAATAGATCCTTTGAGATGGAGCTATAAGTAATTGACATATTACCTTAATCTTAGGAGCACAAAAATGAAGTGTCTACCATATACAATAAAATCCTAGAATAGTTTGTCTCTCTGACTTGAAGATGGTACTCACCGGCAGAGTCCGTAGGTCTGTCTGCCTCGAATGAAGCGTCTGCATCTAGGACCAGCACCATATACACTTGGATTTGCATTAAGTAATCCAAACGCTCTTGTATGCAAATACTGCTGCTCAAGCGATGACTGTGGGAGTGATTAGGGGAGGTTTTAAGCGGCAAAGAAACAGTGAGAGACATGAGTGAATTTAACAAAAACATGGCTCTCTTTATTACAACAAACTTGTCTCTGTTTGAGGTACAGGGGGAAACCGGTAAGCAAGGCTGGATGAGCTCAATGGACTAGCCAGCGCTACAGTAACCTTCACCAACTTTTATCTAATCAGTCTGGTTCTTATTCTGTGGCCCATTGGTGTTGATTATTCTGATGTTTCTCAGCTGCTTTCCCCAGGTGGTGGAGCTAGCCTGAATGCTGCCAGGACGTCTGGATGTGTCCCAGTCGTCACAACCACCTTATCCAGGAGGCCTCAACACCTTGTCCATTAGGATCAGAAAGTCCTAAAGGGAAGAACCAAATGAATGTTCATGTGCACGCTGACAGAAAACGAACCTGCATTGTCATTTATTGTGCCGTGGCATTCTTTTCTGTAGAAAGCCTCTTGCTCCTACATTGCCTTTTGCATTTAAAAAAAACGGATGAGTTGAGTATTCCTGAATATTTTAAATTAAAGTATCAAAGCCGAGCACTTAGTGTCAATGTTTATGACCTTACAAAATCAGATGCATAAACAAGCAGAGGGTTACATAATAAAAATACAGCAGGGTTATTTAAATCCCTGTAGGCAAATGGTCTGTGAATACACAAATACGAAGGACTCTGATGGAGGAGGAAGGGAGACGAAGCGTGTGATAGCGAGAGAGGGATGAAGAGAGAGAGGTAAATATATGGATATATTTGCATTTGGTGGAGGCATCTTAAAACAGTATGCACTGTGGTACTAGTACCAATAGTGTGTGATACTAGTTTTAGTACCAAAGGGTTTCTATCCATCTCTCTATGTTCCACTCTGCATTCAGGACGAAGGGACACCGGTGGCCAGGTGTGTGTGGATGTGTGGAGCTCTGTCTGGCCGGCGGTTGATGTTCGCGTCCGAGAGCTGGTTAAGCTTCTCGGACACTTATCTTCAACGCCACGGTGTGTGGAGCATTTCATACACAACATCGCTCATTAAAACGCTCAGACACAACGATGGTGCTAGCTTAAATCCCATTCCCACCCATCTCTTTAACATTACAAACATATTTTTCATCTCTAAATAGAAAACCTTGCAAAAAAGACATGATTTGAGTATTCCTGAGTATTTGTTGTTCAACTAACAAAGCCGAGCACTTAGGGTGGATGTTTATGACCTTACAGGTCAACAGATGCATTAACAGAAGCAGAAGGATAGACAACAATAAACTGCAGGGTTATATAAATCCCTGTAGGCAAACAGTCTGTGAATATACAAATAGGAAGGACTCTGAGAGAGGAGGAGCAGAGAGAGAGAGAGAGGGGGCTGAAGAGAGAGGTAAATATATGTGTATATTTGCATATAGTCTGTCACGGCTTGTGCAGGGAGGTAAACAAATGCAGTCATCAGACTCAGATGGGTAGGAGCAAAAGGAAGCTTTACTTCATTTAAACAGGCAGACAGAAACAAACCTACAATAAACAATGAGCCAACAAATAATAAACCAATGAACCAACAAACTAGGGCAGACACTAGGGAACTTAAATACGTGGAACACAAGTGAACCGAATTACTAAATAACACAGGTTACAAACATTACAGTAGAGACACAGGAAAAACAGATAGTGAGTGGGGTGGGGCAGGATCGTTACAGTACCACCCCCCCCCCCCCCCCCCCCCCAAGAATGCATCCTTGTGTTCCTCTGGGCTGTGGTGGAGGCCCTGCTGCACTGCTAGGCTGTGGTGGAGACCCATCAGGCTCAGGGCTAGTCACCCAAGTCTCAGGGCTAGCTCAGGCTAGGGAACAGGGCTAGACACCCAAGTCTCAGGGCTAGCTCAGGCTAGGGAACAGGGCTAGACACCCAAGTCTCAGGGCTAGCTCAGGCTAGGGGGCAGGGCTAGCTCAGGCTAGGGAAGAGGGCTAGTAAGGTCAGGAACAGGACTAGCTCAGGCTAGGGAACAGGGCTAGCTCAGGTTAGGGAACAGGGCTAGGAAGGCCAGGAACAGGGCTAGGGCCAGGGAACAGGGCAGGTTAGTAAAGAACAGAGGCTAGGGCTAGGACGCCGATATCTCTGGTAGTGTAGTTATGTTTGTATACTGAACACATTATGTACACATTGTGTTTAATATGGCATTGTGTTCCAACAATGCATTATATCCTCATCTAAAATATCTTGTATTCTGTTGTAACGGAGAATCTTTTCATGCAATATCTGATCCAGATGCAGAGACTGTTTTGAACTGTAAAGCAGATGCATAACAGGAGGTTTGACAGAACTGAGGGTTATAAAATCCCAAACAGTATAAAATGAGGGAGGGGGAGGAGAGAGAGAGGGAGAGAGAGAGAGAGAGAGAGAGAGAGAGAGAGAGAGAGAGAGAGAGAGAGAGAGAGAGAGAGAGAGAGAGGGGGGGATGATGAGAGAGAGGTAAATACATTTATATATTTGCATTTGGTTGAGGCATCTTAAAACACTGAGTGTGTCACGGCTTGTGCAGGGAGGTGAACCCAAATGCAGACATCAGAACCCCCCCCCCGGCAGAATCTAGGGAACTTAAATACATGTTATATGTGTGTGTGTGTGTGTGTGTGTGTGTGTGTGTGTGTGTGTGTTTTACGTGGGAAAATTACAGCTCAGACATTTGAATAATGACAGCATTACATTGTTGCATGGTATCTTGGTGTTGATGTGTGTATGTGTGGGTGTATGTGTGTCCAGTGACGTGTGTGTGTGATGATTTGAAGATCACTGACAATCTTCATTGGATAAAATCAGTAAAAGACAGTCAGTAAAAATGCATTTAATGTGAATATGGTAAAAATGAGTGCATATGATGATTTTGAGACAGTAAATGTAGGTATTGATAACAAAACAAACAACTGCATCATTTGAACAAACAACAAATTTTATGATATGATGTGTGCGTAATGATGAGTTAATATTACATTTTGTCCTCGTTCTGAATGAAAGGTTGCTGTTTGTGCAAGTCCAAGTCAAGTCTCAAGACTCTTATGGTTTAGAATGTTTTTTTATATTCTTTACATACTGATTATGTAAATCCCTGTAGGCAAACATGTTGGGAATATACAAATACAAGGACTCTGATGAGGGGAGGAGACGAAGCGAGGGTTTGATAATATTTGGTTCTTGGTTGTGTGGGGGTGGTAAGGTGGTTTGGTGTTTTTGCAGGGTGGTTTGGTGGTGGGTTGGGTGTGTGAGTGGGTGGTGTGGGTTGGTTGGGGTACAGGTGGTGTTGAGAGGCAGGTGGGGTGTGGCAGTGGGTTGGTGGGGTGATGTGATGGGGGGGGTGTGTTGGGGTTGGGAGGGTGGTGGTTTGGGCGGAGGCGGGTGTGGGGTGGTGTTGTGGTGTTGGTGGTTTGTGTGTGGTTGTTGGTGTTGTGTGGTGCTGTGTGGGTGTGTGGGTTGGTTTTTTTGTTTTGGTGGGTTGGGTGGTGTTGAGTGTTGTGGTTGGTGGTATTTGTTGGTGGGGTGGTGTGTTTGTGGTGTTCTTAGTTCTGTTGGGTGGTGGGGTGTTTTGGTGTTGTTGTTGGGATGGTTTATGTTGTTGTGGTTTGTGGGTTGTTGTTTTTGGGGGTTTATCTGTTGGGGGCAGTTGTGTTTATTGGTGTGGGGGGTGTTGTATGGGGAGGTGGGTGGTGAGGGGAGTTGTTGTGAATGGGGTGTTGTGTTGGGTGGTTGTGTTTGCTTTTGATGTGTGGGGGTGGGTGTTGGTGGTGGTTGGT